>JASAOG010000020.1:6017500-6492647 GCA_030265305.1 Biomphalaria pfeifferi | reverse complement strand
TCTCTCTCTCTTCCTCTCTCTCTCTCATTCTCTCTCTCTCTCTTCCTCTCTCTCTCTCTTCCTCTCTCTCTCTCATTCTCTCTCTCTCTTCCTCTCTCTCTCTCTTTCCTCTCTCTCTCTCATTCTTCTCTCTCTTCCTCTCTCTCTCTCAATTCTCTCTCTCTCTCCTCTCTCTCTCTCATTCTCTCTCTCTCTTCCTCTCTCTCTCTCTTCCTCTCTCTCTCTCATTCTCTCTCTCTCTTCTCTCTCTCTCTCTCTCTCTTCCTCTCTCTCTCTCATTCTCTCTCTCTCTTCCTCTCTCTCTCTCTTCCTCTCTCTCTCTCATTCTCTCTCTCTCTTCCTCTCTCTCTCTCATTCCTCTCTCTCTCTTCCTCTCTCTCTCTCATTCTCTCTCTCTCTTCCTCTCTCTCTCTCATTCTCTCTCTCTCTTCCTCTCTCTCTCTCTTCCTCTCTCTCTCTCATTCTCTCTCTCTCTTCCTCTCTCTCTCTCTTCTCTCTCTCTCTTCCTCTCTCTCTCTCATTCTCTCTCTCTCTTCTCTCTCTCTCTCTCTTCCTCTATCTCTCTCTTTCCTCTCTCTCTCTCATTCTCTCTCTCTCTTCCTCTCTCTCTCTCACTCTCTCTCTCTCTTCCTCTCTCTCTCTCTTCCTCTCTTTCTCTCTTCCTTTCTCTCTCTTCTTCCACTCTCTTAAGTATTAAAGAGCTTCAATCGGCCAAGAGTTGTGAAGAGAACTACCCACAAAGTTTAATGACGATCACTGTGACCTTGCATTAGGATTAGGCCATAAGGACCAGTGAATTCTGCGGTATGGAAGTTAGTCCAGTGGTATTCAGTGGTCCCTAATTACACTACCTAGGCTATTAATTAGAACCTCTAGATCTATAACTTACTGAGACCAACAAGTCATAGCAATGAGAGTTCAGTTACAACTAATAAAAAAGTTTATTTAGGAACACAAGAAAAAAATTCATTAAAAAAAACAAAACGGACATGAAGGCCAACAAAAGAAAGTCAAATAATGAAAAAAAAATCAAAACAGTAGGACAGGTTCAGTTCAAAATAAACAAAGAACAGCCATAACAAAGGCACAATAGGTTCTCATCCTCAACAACAAATTGATGGCTTACAATAATATAAAACAGTCTTAACAATCAAATAACCGTCATCCATGAAACACTCTTTTGTTTCAGATCAAGACAAAAGTATATCTTTTACAAACTATATTAGACAACAACACATACAGGAAAGGATAAGAGACAAAGTAAACATATAATATTTACATAAACCAGCTTAAAACAACACATAAAAAAAAATCTACTTCGCTACTTATAAAGTCTACATCCCCATAAAATAACACACTACTCTTCAGTAAAACTATCCGCGCACAACAGCAAGACTATTATATAGACATTAGAATGACTTTGTTTTTAATAATGTACATGGCCAGCTTAAGACTCAAGAGTTAGTGGCAATTTTTTTACAGTTAACAGGGACTTAAATAATGTATTAAAGGGGACTAACTCTTTTTTTTTTTAAAAGTAGCTACCCTTAAAGTCTGTTATATTTACAATACAAAAGTATCAGTAGATTGGTTGTGTTCTACTGTACTCTACTATTTACACTCTTCACAGAGTGTCAGCGATTAACATTATCTTTATCTTTTAAATGTACAACATTGAAATTAAAAGGTTGGAGAGTCAAGCTCCATCTCATGATATTTTGTTTTTTCCTTGTATCTAGGTAATGAAAGTTAGGGGATTATGATCTGTGTATTACAGGATACTCTGTGGCATTTTACGTCTCAAGAGATAATCTTTTCCCTTTGCAACTTCTTGTGTGACTAAAGAGGCCAATCCTTGATACACAGCTGCGATCGCAGGTTGGGCATATGTGATCACTATGTTCAGTTCTATTATTAAATACCCCTCTTTCTGCTTCTATAATGTATGGTATCTGCAATCCGAGACCCTTCTTTTATGCTCTCTCTCCATTTAGATCTATCCATGCTACTTTTTCCCAGCTGCTATTGTCGATATACTATTTATATAGTAGCTGAAATGAAGAACTGTTTAAACAAGACCCAGTGCTTTTTTTTCTTCCACGCTATAATGCATCTGATGCATCTGATGCGACTAACATTTTTGGAAAAGAATGATATTGGGTGTTCATTGCCAGTTTTTTCAGTTTGTGTCAAGACCGAACCCACCCCAGAGTTAAATGCTTTTAAAAATAAGGCTTGGCTAAGATCAAATTTCAGTTTTTTAAAAGTCCTTTGAGCTGAAGTGTTCCATTGAAATTTCCTTTTTTTCCTTTTAGGCGGTCAGTTAATTGGACAACTGTAACTGAATAATTATTGCAAAGCTTTCAATAATATCATACCCAAAAACATTCTGATTTCCTTTAAAGACTTAGTTTCAGAGTACTCTTGAATGGCTTCTACTGGTCAGCTCAAATACTCAAAAGAAAGAGGCAATTGTATATAGTTAACATGAAGTTAAATAATGTATTAAAAGGGGACTAACTCTTATTTTTAAAAACGTAGGTACCCTTATTGTCCCTCCTGTCACAATCACAAATGCAAGAAAGACTAATACATCTGAAGCTTTTCACACTAATTTCGGGATCTATAAGTCGCCTCTGAATCTATGTGACAGTAGTTGGGGAAATGTAAATGCGGTATGACCTTGTGCTGGCCACATGACACCCTCGTATAGCGAGGGCTAGAAAAACAGATGACTTTTACATCATCATTTTTACATTTACATTGCACGGTCTGAAGAAGATACTGTACTTTTTACTTTAGCAATCAATAAATTATTTTTTTAAGTAAAGTTCCCCTTTCAAAGCTTGCGATCTATGTGGAAGATGACATTAAGGTCTTCTGTATCTATCACTAAAGTATACAAACAAACAAACAAACGAAAAATGCCTGATTTAGAAATTTTACTCCAAGCCTCTCAGCCTGCCTTATATATTCTCACTATTATAAAAATTATGTTGTACTTTTTTCTAACAATGCGTGTGAAAATATCCAATGTGGACAACCATTTGAACTTTAATTTATGTTGGATCATCTTAAAATGTAAATATGCTGGTTTATGGAACACTCTATTAGATCAATGAAATCTGTGTCAAGATCTTTTTATTACATTATTTAATTTGTGTTAATTTGTTTTAAATCAGGGGCTATCAACCTGTAGGTCACGATGCCTTTGGGGGTCAAATGAATATGTACCAAGGGTCCCCTAGGGCCATCTGAATTTTCGGTGTTTAGTCTATTTATCATATGAAATATTTTTGTAACGTATGTGACAAGCATACTTGTACCATAGTTGGTATCATTTTTATTAATTTATGATAACAAAATAAAATGGACATTTCGTTCAAATTTACATTCTCACGCTTCTTTATAACTATTTTTTAGAGGGGGCCGCTGACGGATTTTTTGAAAGAAAAAAATACGAAAATGGGGCGTTAGGCCAATAAAGGTTTAAGACCAGTGATCTAGACAATTAATTAAATACATTTTCTTTTTTCTTCAAGGAAAGACAAATTACACATTTTACACATGAACTCATTAGCTCCTTATTACCTAAATCATGTCAAGACGTCTTCAGCACAAAAGACCGCAAGGTGATGACGCTAGCCTCCATGCTAAAGGTCATGTGTGACACTAAGACAGACGGCGGTGGATGGATCATTTTTTAGAGAAAAATCAACGGCATCGTAGAATTTTTTTCCAAGCTGAAAGGAGTATCGTGATGGCTTTGGAGATTACAACATTGGCGAATTTTATCTGGGGAATGAAAGAAATATGTTTTAAGAATTGATTTGGGGTTTAACAGCATAAAGTTCTTCGCTCAATACTCTCGCTTTAAAATATTGGGTGAACAAGATTACTATAAGCTACAGATAGGAGGCTATTTTGGCAATGCTGGAGATGGTTTAGCAGATTATCATCTTGGCATGCTCTTCTCCACGTATAATAAAGAGAATGACATGGCTACGACAGACAATTGTGCAGAGTACTGGAAATGAGCCTGGAGGCACAATGCTTGTTATGATTCAAGTCTGAATTTCAAATGGGGAAGTAATTACATTAACTGGCATAAATTACCTATAGGTAATAAGAGTGTTACATTTTCTGAAATGAAAATAAAAGAAATAGATTCAGATTAATTGCTAAAATAAAGACTTACAAAAAACTTTTTTTTTATTTTATGAATGTAATCCCCATTTTATTATCAGTAGGATTTACTAAAAACAATTTTGTTTGTATTTAGATTTTTTGACTGTCAGTTTGACTCTGTAAGAACACATGAAGCTTTAAAAAAATAATTTAAAATTTTGTTTTATCATATTCAGTAGCAAGTTAATAATTCTTATAATTTAAAAGCGAACTTGGATTCAATTTTTAAAGCATAATAAAATCATTTCAATAGGGACTACACATATTTATGTAGTATTTAATGTGATGGCGGCGCGGTGGCTTAGCGGTAAAGCGTTTAACTTTTGAACGGGAGACCGGTGTTCGAAACCTGGTGAAGACTGGAATTTTTAATTTCTTATCTTCGGGCGCCTCTGAGTCCACCCAGCTGTAATGGGTACCTGACATTAGTTGAGGAAAAGTAAAGGCGGTTGGTCGTTGTGCAGGCCACATGACACCCTCGTTAACCGTAGGCCATCATCTGCCCTATAGACGCAAGTTCTGAAAGGGGAACTATACTTACTTTTTTTTTTATTTCATGTGACGATTATAAAGTATAATGTAATTAAAAGTTTGAGAAACATTCTTACTGTAAGATCCACCACTCTTGATGTTCAACATGAAAAAAGAGAGATGTTTTCAAATATGTAAAAAACTGTTACAACCATTAGATCATAAATGGCTACAGACTAATGGTACACAAATTACAATCAATGTTTCTTCCAAATATTTCTTTGTTGAACGCCAGGTATGTAATTTGTCATCAGGGCAGCATCATCATAAAAATGTGATGTGCCCTTGGGCACCCGCAGGATTTTTCGCAGGGGGGTGCAAGTGGCCACCTTATGGCTCATATTCGTAGCTTCAAATTTCATTTTACGGGTATATTAAAGAAAGGAACGGGTTTCCCTCGCCCCATTATTTCTATACGATATTAAATGCACTAAAAATACTAGTTTCCTGAAATCTAACAAGAAAAAAACAACATTTGAACAAATTATTTACTGAAAACATTGTTAAGTTTATCTGTGCGGTCGTGCCTTCCAAGATACATGCAATCATTGACTGTAGCTGCCGAAGCTGTCAATATTTTTACTAATAAATACTTTTCGTCGCGATGGACAAACTGGCGATATATGCTTATCGAACAGTTCTGATATTCCTCTTTAAGTTGCAGCTCTTTCCTTATTTTAGGATGAAGACAAAACATGTTGAACTGAGTATTATTCTTGCTCGAAAAGCGAGACGTAATGAAGACACTAACGAATCAAGATACGTCACGTAAAGTCGTGTTCTGTAATATCTCCCAAAATCAAAACATGTGGTTTTTGATCAGTGTGTCTGTCAACTGCCAACTTTAGGCAGCACCAACCCAATACCCGGTACCAAGTTTGTCTACCAGCTGTCTCGCCTTCCTTAGGACGCTTCCCAGAAGTGATCTTCAGCATGGTCAATATGGGTTTTGATTATGTCATTAACATGGCTGCTGATGTGCGTCTAGAACGTTAAGTCCAGCAGACATGAGGGCAATTGGTTCAAAAACATGAATAATTTACGACGATTGAAAAGGCAGATCAGAAAATATCTAAGAAGCCGGCACTCTGCAATATGTCTTGTTTCACTCTGCGCCGTTGTTTTGTGATACGCCAAACAAAGATCTTTTCAAAGTTGTGACAAAGCGCGAGAGGATTCGTATTTCTAAATCGATTGTGTCTTATATAAATAAGATAAATTTAGCCCCAAACTCTTTCGCCTGTGACTGTTACGGAAAAAATCAGGGAAGAACTGGGTGTCAAAATCGTCCCGGGCATTTAAATTTCATCCGCCCATAAATTGTATATAATATGATGGACATTCAACTCTAGGTCTACCTGTCCTCAGAATCCTTCTGTTAAGTTTGATAACGTATCGATAGCTGTACACATGCATACAGTAAATATAAATACGTCGTTCAGAGGGCCCCTTTTGTAAGAGAACATTATAAAACCTTTAACAATAAAATACGTGCCAAATTAACATCCATGCGGCCCTTACCTTATAAAATACAGACGTGATATCTAAAAAGAAGAGGATTAATGTGGTCCTTCCGGTCCACCGGAAATTGGTTGAATGCCCATATAGCAAGTCCTCCCCATGAAGAAACACATAATCTTATTGATGTAACCAACTGTATTTCGTATATAATAATCATCATTCAGGTCATTGATAACAAGGTGAAGTTTTTGAGACGAGCAAAGGCTGCCTTTTTAGATATTTTTCACAAATCATTGCCTGAACACAGTTGTAAATGCTAGCTATCACGTGGCAGCGATTTAAAAATTGGCAGAGTAGTATCAATGTTTGTCACGTGTCAAGAATACTTTAGGAAACACGAACCCAGCATTTTACGCATTCGCGACACAGTAATAGTGACCAGTCCCTCATGTGTGTAATAGTAATACACGTCACACTATATCAACTCCACATCTCTAAACGTGCATTTACACCTTGTCTAGTCTTATATTTACAACTCTACTTCAGTCATCAGTGGAAGCACTACTTATTCAGTTGTTAATTAAAAGTTCATTGATTTAATGGTTTAAAAAAAAAGCTAGAATTCTGCTACACAGAATCCAAGAGAATGGGTGTGCACCCCGATGCGTGCGCCAATGGTTGTGCGGTTTATTAATGATCAGAATGATCAGAAATTATTTTTGTCCAAAAGAGAGAACACATCTTTAGCCTGTACTTCAATAAATCCGACAAAACGATTTCGTCATTAAAACATCCTTTAGCTAAAAGCATTGTTAGCATACGCAAAGACATTTTTTTTTCTCGAAGAGAGATAACTAGGATTGAAACAAAGTTTCTAATATATATTAGTTTACTTCCCCTTGTTAGTTGAAGTTTAACCGTGAACTCCAGAAGATGCAAACACGTATTTGTATTTTTTAGTGATGAGTATAAAGAAATAAAGAAACTAATAGTAAACACAATAAATTACAAATGGACAAGATATCATCCGAATACAAGAAAGATGACGCCTATTCTAAGCTATTCCAAGATCAACGTCTGATCTTTCGCATCAGAACGAACAAAACAGAATGAGACAACATATGTTTAGGAAGCTCAAAAGTGAACCCAGTGAGATCCGCCCTTTTGGAGTGTCATCAGAGAATGCTGACCATGTCCTTTGAAAAACAAATATTTGACCAAGATGCCCGAAAAGACACTCGCCCTAATACACCCCCAATAGAAAAAAATTATATGAAGGGATGCCTGATTTGGAAACCACTGCGCAGTTCATCACATAGTCATCTGAACGCTCCAACATAATAATGAGAACGAGAGAGAAGAAGAGGAAGCAGGTATGACTAGTTCTAGGCATTAGAGAAATGAATTAACATTAGTTAATCGAACTAAACTACCATTTAGAGACACAATTTTAAAAAATATTTGTAGGCGTACCATGTTGAAGAAGGACTGTGCATCCATGTAGTGTATGATTTTCTATAATACGCAAAGTTGTCATTAAAGGAAGTGGTAATGGATCAAAGCATTTCACTACCTATAAACTGTTTCCTAATGCCATGAGTCTCAAATAGCCTCTGACAACCAGTCCAACTTCTTGTCCTCACCTGTGGCTCAGATATTGAATCCGGCGGAAGTTTTCACTAACAGGAGAAGGGGCAAGGGCGAGCAACTGGTGCCTCAACCAATAAGTTTTGTGCAGGAGTGGCTCGATAGACATGGCTGAGTAGCCACCTTTGAGAAAGAAAACTATGAATTCAAACCTCTGTTGCGTTGCAGCTATACCCAAACATGGGAAATGCTTCTAAGAGGAAATATCGGGAAGCGGCGACCATTACAATGAAGTTTTTAAACTTAGGGATTTTAAGGACGCCCCTGAGTCTACCCAACATTTATTGGTATCTCACTTTACTTTAGAAAATCTTATATTTTACAGAGTTTACTTCAAAATAGAAGATACTTATGACCTACGCATTTATGTGTCAATCAATTCATGCAGGTAACATGTAAACTCTGCTAAATCGTTGGTTTTCCTAGCTGATTCAAGAAACCCTTTCCATTCTACAATAGCACTAGGGAAGAAGAAGCACTTGTACGATTTTTTTTCTAGTTTATGGAATAAGAAATGCGCCTCTGTCCTTGTGTCTTTCTCAGTATGTATTAGGAAATATAGGTGGTTGTTTATTGGGTCTGGCCTTATGGCAGTAAACTTGCTCGTAAACTTATGTCTTACCATCTGCTCCAAGGTCTGAAAGGGCTTCTTAACTTTAAAAAATATTTTCAAGGAATCTTTCTGCCTCTCCCTCTCTCTCTGCCTCTCATTCTCTTTCTTTTACTTTCTCTATTATTATCTTTGTTTTTATCTTTATTACTTGGTTGTCATGACAAGAGAGCCGTCACGGATGTCAAACAAGTAACAAGTTACCATTACTCTCAAATTTTTGCTGAAGCTGATTCTGTAACTCACAGCGTAACATTTTTTAAAAAGTAGTGATATGAAGTTATCAATTAATTTAAATCAGGAATGTAATTACATTTGTAACAATAATGAATATTTAACATTAGAAATATTTTTACCAATTGTTTTGTTAAACGTAATATTATGCTTTTAATTGTATTCATGCGCTATGATACTACTACTTGCCTGACCAGTTAGGAGAAGGTAAGCTGGGAAGGGGGGGTTGAAGAAAGAGATACCCCTGTGAATGTTACCGTGATTGCTTTTTAAATGCATACAAATGTTAAACACGTGATATTCGAACTCAGGGCTCAATCCTCCCCAAGGTATATAATTCAACGTATGCCCCCACATCTGTCTAATATGATCTCTTTCCCTTATCTTATCTTATATAATACAGACGTTACTTCAAAAAAGAAGATGATTACGTCCTACGCGTCATGCATTTAGTCATGCATATTAACCAATGACTTAAATTCTGCCAAGTAACTGGTTTTCCTGGCTAGCTCAGGCAACCCATTCCATGCTCTAATAGCACTAGGGAAGAAGGAGTATTTGTACAAATTTGTCCTAGCATATGGGATGAGGAATGTGCCTTTATCTTTGTGTCTTTCAGAGTATTTTATTAAATTTTGTTTTTGTATTTGAAGATTATGGTTCAGTGTTTTATGTATAATTGCTACTTTACTTTTGAGTCTTCTGTCCTGAAGGCTTTCTAAATTTAGTGATTTCATTATAGGTGTTACTCTAGTCAAAGGCATGCCACTGGAAGAGATTCTACTTAAGCCAGAAAACGGAGAATGGTTGAAGATTTACGACAGATCATGCGTGGTGCCCAACGTTTTGACAGATACATATGTGATAGGCGATGATGAACTTGCAAAATAGAACATGTTGAAACTATTCTGGCATGTTATGTAATTGTAAATATAGTATTTTTCACTACGTTGGGAAGCGTGGTCGATGCGTGGTCGAAAACCTAAGTACGCTTGTACAAGGCTTGGCTTGGCTACCTGTGTAGTGGGCTCAAGGATCGACACCCAACTCGGGGAGAGTTGTTTTTAATGTGTGCCTAAAGGCAGCACGGAAAAACCTTCTCCTAGATACCCCCTCCACCACCGGTTTACAATTGAGATTGCACCAAAGCGCTCTGAGCATGCTATAGGCATAGAAGTAGCGCTATATAAAAGCTATAATTTATTTATTTATTTATTTTACGTTCCTATTAAAAATTAAGTAATTTCCTGGATTCTTGGCAATTCCATCCTGTCTTGCATCAAGAAGTTTGGTTATGTAGGTTTGTCATCTCAAAACGTTAGAAGTCTAGTAAGTCTTTTAATAAAAACTTAATCTATGAAACTACTGAACAGCCGTGGTCTAACTACCTAAGTCTATTCATTATTAGAGACTGTCTAGTGGCCCCATTTAGAGAAAGTAAAGCTATCAATATTTCTAACATCTTTCTTATACTATTGAGAAAAGTATCTAATATATAAGGTAGAATGTAAGGAGTATGTACGTTACAGTACGTATGTTTTCCATGTTTCGGATGTTCCTTCAGAGTTGAAAACAATTTACTTCTTAGTCCATACCTACAGCAGTACGACGAGGGAATAGTGCGGGCATGGTTTGAAGCCGGGACCTTCGATAAATCCGAACGACAGTCCAGCGTGCAAACCACATGACCAGGCAGCCATGTTGATAACACTTACAATATTTGCACCTTAGATTATGTTGGAGACCTTAGTTTTAATTGTCTAACGCTCAACGACGAGTCTAATACCCGCAGGTACAAATTACAAAAATGTGTCTGAATTAAAGAATGAAACTTTGTAACAAATCGGGTAAACCATTTTCTGTGTATTTATATTACATATCAATATTTCGACTAAACTAATCAACCAATTTTCACACTCTACTTTCAACTTCGTAGCAAATTTTTTAACAAATTTATTTCGCCATGTTTGACATATATTTAAGTCTAATCCACTAGATCAGTAATAAGGCACGCAGGCAGCAGGTCTGTCACGTCGGAGTCTTTGACCTATTTCGACCAGTTTCTAGAAGAGAGGTTAAACCAGTGCAAGTGTCCAGCGTAAAACAAGTTAATTTTAGGTATTCAATCAAAGAAAGAGGTTAAGGGGAAAAATAGCACACGTAAGCTTCTAGAGTGTCTAAGTTACTAAAATAATTAGGGGAGAGATTTCCATGATTCTGGAATGTACGACTAAGAAAGATATAAATTAAGGGAAAGTCAGTTAGACGGGGTCCTCGCTTAGTCTTCGATTAGTAATGGTTATAAGTTTTGTGATATTAGCGGGTCCATTAATTAAAGTTTTATTAGTTAAAGTTGAATGTTCTACTAAGTGAAGTTTCATGTATCTTTAAGTTTTATTTATGAAGTATCAAGTCAAGTTGTTATTGAATTGAGAAGTTAATTTGATGTTAAAGCTGAAGAAGTATTATTAAAGAAGTTTGAAAGAAAATACAGAAAGATATTTCTTTACTTTATTGAATTATCAAGTTATATAAAAAATCCCGGCAAATGTGATCGTCACATGGTCATTTCTAGCTAGTTATAAATATTCTACAAGCCGCAAACATATTAAGTTTATGATCTATAGATTATTCATTATCTGTTATAAGCTCTCGGACAGTCAAGGACAACCAAACAGATCAAAGGAAAGTAACTCGACAAAATAGAGTCCTGTCAAGGTTCAAATGTATATGCTTGTCTTGTCTTGTGTTTCTTATCTTGGCTCACTAGGGGTTTCACTTAATTATACAAACAAATATTACTTGATTCTTAAATTCTTCAATTCTTAAATATTACAACTAAGAACGATTATACTTCGATACACATCAACTCCAACTCCAAGAATATAACAAGGATATTTTTAATATCCAATATAGCTCAAATAATGCACAATAAATATTGATATCAATAAACAAACACCAGTCCTGGAAGTAAACGTCCAACCTTCCTGGACCGGGAGCAAGACCCAACTAACTTAACACACTCTCTCGCACATTCAACGAAGACTTAATCACTCAGTTCATAACACATGCAACACTTTGCATTCATAACAAGGGGATATAACAATCATGCCAAAATATCAAACTAACATTCATTCTCGCCATACCTCCCCCTGACAACTCCGAGCTGATTAAGATGATAATATTCCGTGTAGAAATATGAATTAGAATTGTGATGGGGACCACGAGAAATAAATCTAACTCCTTACGTTCAGATCTGTACAAGGCTCTAGGTCTCCAAGATTTTATAATGTGAGGTCGTCTTATCATGGCAGTCGGACATTCAGGCGCCTACATTTCGGTCTTATGTTTATCTTCTTTCAAAATGTTCATAAGAGTTGAGTCAATGATTCTTTGGAACTCTAGGCTTATGGATGATTGCCTCCAGCTACATACTTGAAACAAACTCCTGTCTAGAAAAGATGTAAATTTAAGTTAATCTTAGCTGTGCCGGGATAGAAGCAAATATTTCACTCTTTCGTATCATTTTTGTTTGAATTCTGTTCGAAGGCCTCTTACTTATGTAAATGATTACGTATATATATATATATATTACCTATTGGAATTCAAAGTAATAAAACTTAAGTTCCCCTTTCAGACGTTGCGATCTATAGGGCAAAAGATGTTAAGGTCATCCGTTTTTTTTTCTTTTTTGGCTAGTTGTTAATGAGTAAGGTGCCATGTGCATGGGCGTAGCCAGGATTTTTTTCAGGAGGGGGGTTGTGGGGGAAAATTGTTTCTCCCCCCCCCCTCCCCACCCGGCGAAAAAAATATTTATATGTATGTGTGTGTGTGTGTATGTGTGTGTGAACATAATCTTTATTACCTTCTGACCTTTCATTCTTTCCAAAGACGTTTATTGTGCCCTAGAATAGGTTCTTCCTGGAGTTAGTGGAAACATTTTTGACTCTACGCCATAGCTAGGAAGGGGTCTGGGGGAGCGTTAGGAACTCCCCCAGCGCGGGGCTAAACCCCGCCCCCAAACACTTTTTCTGGTATTAAAAGCCAACAAAATGCATATTCTGAGGTATCTACAGTGCATTTTCCTGCTATTAGAAAGTTTTATTGCAAAAACTAAATGTGCTATTCTTACTGACTTACACCCTTCCGCGCCGTTCGGCGCATTTGCCGTCAAGCTTTCTCCACAAAAATCTGTCACTGGTAATGTCTGAAGCCTCTTCCCACCTGCTCTGAGGACCTCCATGAATGTGTGGAGCCAAGTTGTACTAGGATGTCATCGCAACTCGTTTTATTCGTAATTCATTTTGTTGGAGAACATGTCCCGCAAACCTCTTGCGACGCTCTGTCACAATGTTACTAAGGGGTCGACTCCCAGTTCGTCATAGGATGTCCTTGATTTAGACCCGATCTCTATAACTGACTCTTAATTTCTGTCTTAGCCATTTTTGTTGAGCCACATTTAGTGTTTTTCAATTTCGGCAGATGACTATTTACTGCAATTTATTAATGGAGCCCCGCCACTGGTAGAAATGTGTAACCTCTCTTGAATACGCTCTTGGAATTAGGTGACTGTAGTTCTTTTTAGATTTTATATCGAAAAGAGATGTTTTATCGTCAAAATCATCTGTTGGGGGTATTAAACTAAAAAATCTCTGGAGTTATTTAATTTTTAAAAATTCAAAACCCCATTTAGCTACGGTCAAAGAATTTGGTAACTGTAGTTCGCTTTAGAATAATATTGAAGAGAGAGGTTTTCCACCTCAAAACGTTCTGTAAGGGGATTTTAAACTCAAAATCCCCAATTGGCTTGGCTGCGCTCAAATAATTTTAGTGTGTAATTTGCTTTTTTTTTATATTGAAGAGGTATTTTTTAGCATCAAACCCCTCTGAAGGGGGTTTAAACTCAAAAATCCTTTTGGGAACGCTCATAGCATTTTGAGTGTGTATTTTGCTTTTTTTTTACACTGAAGGTGTATTTTTTAGCTTCAAACCCGCTGGGGAGGTTTAAACTCAAAACCCCCAATTGGCTTGGCTACGCTCATAGATTTTAGAGTGTGTAATTGGCTTTTTTTATATTGAAAAGGTAATTTTTAGCTTCAAACTCCGCGTGAGAGGAGTTTAAACTCAAAACCCCTTTGACTACACATACAAAATTTGAGTGTATAATTTGCTTTGTTTTTAATATTAAAGAGGTATTTTTTTACCTTCTAACCCCGCTGAAAGTGGTTTAAACTCAAAACTGAGTCAAAACCCATTTAGCTACGCTCATAACATTTTGAGTGCATAATTTGCTTTTTTTTCATATTGAAGAGGTATTTTTAGCTTCAAACCCCGCTGAAGAAGGGTTTGAACTCAAAACTGAGTTGAAACCCATTTAGCTACGCTCATAAATTTTTAGTGCGTAATTTTCTTTTTCATATCGAAGAGGGGGTTTATCATAATTTTTGGAGGGGGTTTTAAAATCAAAATCTTCCTTAACTGTGCTCTTGGCATTTAGGGATTGTCGTTTGCATTTTTTTTTGTTTTGTTTTATAAAAGAGAGGGATTTAACTGCAAAAACTCCTGGTAGGGGGTTTTAAACTCAAAACCTCCTGGTAGGGTGTTATAAACTCAAAACCCCCTAGAAAGGGTTTTAAACTCAAAACCCCTAGATAAGGGGTTTTAAACTTAAAAACCATTGGCTGTGCTGGGTCAAATGATGATTTAGTATTAAAATCTTAAACAAAATCAAAGGAAAAAATCAGTCACTTAATTCCGATCCCCCACCCCCAGGGGGGGGAATTTTATTTCGGGGGAGGGGTTTGAACCCCAACCCCCCACCGGCTACGCCCATGGTCATGTGGCCAGCACAAAGACCAAGCGCCTTTACTTTCCCCAACTAAGGTCAGGTACCCGATAGAGTTGGGTGGACTCAGGAGCGCCCTAGAAATCCCAAAATTCAAAATCCAAGTCTTCACCGAAATTCTAACCCAGAACTAAAGGTTTAGAAGACAAGCGCTTAACCACTCAGCCACAGCGTCTTACCCTATTCGAATTTAAGATATTCTGTAAAAGTTGAACATACGTTTTAACGTTACGCTTCTTGATCAAGTTTCTGATGCATAGATTTGATTAGGCCATAATGTCAAACCATCAGTCACCATAGCACCGTCCGAAGCAGAGCTGGCCCTGTTATTGTATAAAGAGATTCACTTATTCTTCCGTGCAGTGGAGCGTGAACACAGAAAAACATTCATTCAGTTGTGTCAGTATAGTGGAGCTTTGAGGAACCTTTTGATGCAGTGTGTGTGCAACTTTCTGATGCAACCATTCGCGTACATGTAATTAAAAAGGTCACGCATGCGCACACGTAGAAAGAATGAATATCCAAGACAATATTTAACTCTAAATTACTATACTTTAACACATAAGCATACACAATTAAGTTTATTCCTTTCAAATTTTAATCAAATATATATATAGGCCCACAAGTAAATGTTTTTATTAGAAAAAAAAATGCATTTAAGTGGATTAGCTATTTTTAGAGCTCCATTCATACTATTTTTACATTCACGCATTCCGCATTCGCTTTACATATAACATTATTATTTCGTTTAATTCTTTACAAAACACTCTCAGTGACTATATCGACCGTGATACGCAAATAAAGACCCGCGGGTGCGGGTAATATATGTGTAGTAATACTATAAAATGGTATTTTGAACAAAATCTAACTCACTACAAAAACACGTCTTTTCACTCTGGCAATTGGGATTCGTCTGACGTACCCAAGACAGCTTACAACAGTGCCGCTTTTCTTGCATCATTCACACTGCATAGCCTCCAACCAATTACAAACTTCTTCTCACCGTTACCATCGAAACACACACACATCATCATAATAGGAAATATATATATATATATATATATATATATATATATATATATTAATTCAGAGACTTAACTCGTGGACTATGAGAGAACCCATTAGTTCAATGGATCGTACAACCTGAGCTGGTCTTGAATATAACGTCAAGTATAAAGTTGTAAATACGTCAGCGTTAGTGGGAAGGTTGGATACTTGTGGGAGTCTTTGTAAGAGCGCAATGAATGTCATCTTCGGCATCAAGTCTGCTTCTCTATTTAGACTTGTTAACTAATAGTCTGAAAATCCCTGCTTCTCAAAGATTAGAATTGGACAAACAATGCGTAACACAATCTGAAAGTGGGATATGACTGCAAACACGTGATCCAGAATTGTGACATTGAAAAGCAATCCTTTTTAGCTGCACCGCTTTTGATGAGCTCATTACACTCTGACTCCGGAACATCTTTAACTTTGACTTCTAAAAAGAGTCAAAAAGATGTCGTGTAGATTTGAAAGTTTGGTCTAATTTTACTCCCACGTACTTTGACAAAAGTCGTCATTGTCGTTGGCCTGTCAGAGTCAATGTCCTCATAGAAACCAGATCAAATTGGCAAGATATAGTTTTATTTTTATCCACTTTTGTTTATGAAAGTTGAAATGTTATTTGGACGAACGGATCTTCTCAGACAAAGCTAGGCGTAATGTATTTGATCCTTGCTTTGTCTATCGGGTATTTTCTTTATTTTTGCTTTCTGACTAAAATAACAACGCGTCTTCAATGAGATAAAAAAAAAATACTTTTTAATTAAAAGTTTTCCTCACGATAACCACGCGACATCAATGTGAAATTGCTGGACATATTAAACGCATCAAAGACAAAGAAGTAGTGGGAAGCGTGGTCGAGAGACTAAGTGCGCTTAAACTTGGCTTGGATACCTAGTAGAGGACTCGAGGTTCGACACCCGACTCGGGCAGAGTTGTGTTTACTGAGCGCCTAAAGCCGGAAAACCAACTCCTAGATACCCCCTCCCCACCCCCACACTGGTCCACAAATAATTACATACACATGGATCAATCTGAATAATGTCCCTTTTTTGTTATTACAAATGAAAATGTATACCAACTACGGTACAAATCTGCTTGCTAGGAACGACCACATTTTCCAATGTTAAATAGAATAAAAATCGAATTTTCCGTAGTCAAATTAAACACCAAAAACAAAATGTTTAATAGACCCCTAAAGGTGTCACGAATCAAAGGTTGAGAGCCACTCTAATTAGGAATTATTCGTGGTCCCCAAAAGAAAAAAAAACACGCTATTAGTTTGTTAAAATATTCTCTTGTTTTGTAAAATGTCTGGGGAGCTCCCGGTTATTCACTCAGAGTTGAAGATAATTACTTCCAAGCCCAAACCTCCCGCAGGACGACGGGGGATGGGAGCGGGCAGGGTTTGAACCCTGGACCATCGATAAATCTGAACGACAGTCCAGCGCGCAAACCGCACGACCAGGCAGCCAATCTTTGCCTCGATTCGTCTATTGCAACCTATAATTGTATTTGTAACATTTTAAACTAAATGGAATCTATTTTATAATTTTATATCTTGTTTGGAAGTTACGTTTTTTGAAATGTAATAAAGAAATCACGACATTGGCTACGCATTCTATATTTTGAATTCACCTACGTCAGTGCGTAAGTCCGCCTGTCTTTATTTAAAAGTAAAATAAATAAATAGGCGTTCATGGTCATTTTGCGCACCATCTTTAAGTCTTAATCTTTAAGCCTACCATCTGTCTTCAAATTGTAAATTCAGGTATTACAAAAGTTATCAGCTTCATAAAATAATTACATTTTTTTCTTCTTTTTTACTTTTTAAAAATTTTTCTTATGTTTGTTAAAATATATCTACATTATGTTTGTTAAAATATATCTACATTATGTTTGTTAAAATATATCTACATTATGTTTGTTAAAATATATCTACATTATGTTTGTTAAAATATATCTACATTATGTTTGTTAAAATATATCTACATTATGTTTGTTAAAATATATCTACATTATGTTTGTTAAAATATATCTACATTATGTTTGTTAAAATATATCTACATTATGTTTGTTAAAATATATCTACATTATGTTTGTTAAAATATATCTACATTATGTTTGTTAAAATATATCTACATTATGTTTGTTAAAATATATCTACATTATGTTTGTTAAAATATATCTACATTATGTTTGTTAAAATATATCTACATTATGTTTGTTAAAATATATCTACATTATGTTTGTTAAAATATATCTACATTATGTTTGTTAAAATATATCTACATTATGTTTGTTAAAATATATCTACATTATGTTTGTTAATAACTGAATCTAACTAGAGCCAGATGAAATATTATAATACTATTTCTAGCCTCTTTATCTTTTAGACTATGCAAGGACTACTAACCACATCTCCAGGAATAAGGCCGGACGGAACAGGATAGCTTACTTTTGTCATGGTGCTTATTTGATTGTACGGAGTATCCGATGTCACACGCCTTTTTTTCAGATAGACACCAGTCCAGGACGCAGAGAAGTTAAGAGCTTGTACAGAATCCTTGAAGCAAGGGTAGCACAACGCCCTCCAATCATCACATATCAGCGCCCCACAGTTGATGTTATTGACACAATGCAGAACTTGAGACGAAAGATCCGTTACGGAAGGAGTGACCAGACAGCCTGTCTACTGAAGGCTAGAAAAAAGTACTAATGAAGCTGAACACCTGTTGTCCAATAAGCAGTCATTTTCACTGACCACTGTCCATAATATAAAAAACATACAACAAATTGTAACCCAAATGTGAGTATAAGATGTCTCCATAATCTTATCTGCAATTTTTTTTACTGTAATCTTTTATCCGTGTAAAAAAGTTTTTAAACCAGTGCCTGTCTTGCGTTATACTATACTTCGCTGTGGATTGTAGTTACAGGAAGGTTCTAAAGTTATTTATTCACTTAGAGAAGTCCTAAAACTGTGATTCAAGAACATTTGCTGTTTTATCCTTGGTTGATTATTTATAGCTGCTGTAAATATATAGCTGCCCCTTTACAGGTCTAGACAAGCCAGTTTAATCAGTGCATCTGTCGTGCTGTTGTGTCTTCTGAAAACGATCTATTTTGTTTTTACGTTGCTGTAAACGATTTTTACACCAGGAAATACAAGACAAAAGCGTCTGGATTGGCCTTTAGAAGCAAGTTGAAATGGAGGCTCTGGACTTAAACCCAGGAAGAAGAAAGTCTTGGAGACAGAAACAAACAGATCAATAGAACAAGAGGCAAAGGTGGCTGGAGGTCAGGAATGGCCCAGAACCGAGTTAACTCTTTCTCTCCGTAATTATTTTTATGGTTCCGATAGTGTTATTCATTTTGCTCATTTGTATTTTTCTATCCTGTTCTGATTAAACCTTAATAACTTTTTTGTTTGTTTATCTGAAAAATATTATATTTGACACCGAATTATAGTGGAATGCATGCTCTTTTTACACAACACAAATTAAAGTTTATAAATCCAAAAATCAATTTAGTTTAATGGGAGTCAAATCAACGTTGGCATCGTCAATTAGGAGAGAAAGAGTTAAAATGAAAAATACTGTTAAGGTAATAGCTATACAACTATTCCAAAGCCTATGTAAATAGATGTATATGTCTTATACTTCATACGAACACGTAATCTCAATTCGTAATGACTTTATATTTGATTTAAATGAAGTTATCTCTTTACATTTCATCCATTTACCAATCAGTAATGTAAATGTTATTTCCCTTATTCGTTAGTAATAAAAAAAAATAAGGTACCAATAATTAATTGACTGATCGGTAATTTTTATGTTGACACATGTTGATTGAATAATTGCTTAAAAGTTCAAATTAATACGAGAATGGTTGTAGGAATTAATTTTATAAGGCACTGTTTCCCTAGCTTTTTCCTTAACGGAACATTTGGCACATTTTGAATATTGAGCGGAACACTTTGCTTATTTTATTATCTGTTTAACTAGTTGGCTATTCCAGTAATTCGAGGAATACTAGAGTTCTGCGGAAAACCGTTAGGGAAACACTGGGGGAATAAAACCCTACATATTTAGCCGTGATTATTGAAGGATTAAATTCCTTTGTTGATATCAAACAAAGTAATTCATGTTTACCAATAATTAATTAACTTTTTTTTTTTCATTTTCATATCTAAATCTTCTCTATGTCAATGAATATGTGTGCACATTTTCAACTTGATCCGAGAATGGGTGTGTGACGAATAAAAATTTCTCCCCCGACAGACAGATAAACAGACATTTAGTCAGACAGAGTGCGTTGATATAAGCTTTGTAAAACTTTCTAATATTCTTTTAATTAAAAAAACACCTAATTTTGTTGATTTGAAATGGATTATTCAAAGAAATAGAGGAAAGCAAAAATTTCTAGTAATCGATGGTATTACTTTTTAAGAAGTATAAGACAATAATTTTAATTTTTGAGAACCTTTCAAGGTAGGCGAAGTTTATTAGAAATGCTAGTACCGGTATTGAAAGTTTTACAGTATAATTAATAGTATTGTTTCCGCTAGTTCTTAATCTGAACTTTAACTGTGTCTCCAGTCAATTATTACTGTCCGAGGCTTTGTTTCGTATTGTATGCAAAGATGAAAAGTAGTGTTGTTGTTGTTTTTTTACATTCGCTATAATACGTGATTACAAAACATTTGTAAAATAAGACTGACGGATGCTACTTAAACAATGGTTCTTGTGGTTGTCCCAGTGATGCTAGTAACTCACTCTGTCCATTGGGAACTTGTTATTTCTCCCACTTCCCCAATTCTTACATCCAGTTAAAACTTGCCCTCACACAATTACTTAGTGCCATTAAAAAACAACAAGAAGAAAACCCAACTAGTTCATCAAATACTGGTAGTCTACTAATTTTGTTTGGTACCGAAAAGAGGTAATAAATCTCATAGTATTAAGGTGTTTGGCTGTAAATGTGAAGTTCTACTCCTAGATATTTAAAAAAAATGCCTTTTTTTATAACCTGAGTTTGGTTGTTTTTAATCTAAAGACATATGTCTTAAACACAGAAATGTTCTATGGTTACTACAAGAGCTCAGAAGAAAGCAGAAGAAGTGCTAATTACAAACGAATACATACAAGTTCCTTATAACAATGAAAATGAAAATACAGAAACAGAAATTAGCGATATAAGAAGCCATAATCAAGTGAACAACTCTAATGAAATCTCCACAGAAAGTCAAGACCCACTACAGATTAAAACAGAACAATTTGTCAGTGAACAGAAAAAGGATCCAGATCTAATAAAACTGTGTGGTCAACCGTGACACGCGGTCAAGTGTTAGGTATCGAGAGTTAGGGGACTTGGGGGAAGTGACGAGTGTGCAAACAAGAGAGAGAGAGAGAGGAAGTCAGCGAGTGAAGTTGGGGATCTGTATATAACGTTGCCGTGTATAGATGTTTGGTTAAAATGTTCCACAATTAAAAGACACTTTAAACGTAAAAGGAACTTGTGTCTTCACAACTGGCGACCACGACGAGGCACAAGAAAGTGGAAATGTCGATGTACAAAATATTTAGAGATGCGGGCAAGGAAAATGGCCTGCAAGGCGAAGAACTTGAAAAGTTCATTACACTAAAAATAACACAGGAGGAAGAAAGGGAAGAAATGAGATTTAATAGGGAAGAATCCAAAAAGAAAGAAGAAGATAGTAGAAGGAAGGAAATCTTACAACTAGAACTAAAACTTTAAAGAAAAGAAAGACAAAGAACAGCAAAATGAAAAGGAGGAACACTTTGACAAATACAAACAGTTAGACAGAATGTCTCCATTTGACGAGAGCCAGAATGAGTGCATTGACTCATATCTACTGAGATTTGAGGACATAGCAACATCATGCAACCTCCCACAGACAGAATGTCTCCATTTGACGAGAGCCAGAATGAGTGCATTGACTCATATCTACTGAGATTTGAGGACATAGCAACATCATGCAACCTCCCACAGACAGAATGTCTCCATTTGACGAGAGCCAGAATGAGTGCATTGACTCATATCTACTGAGATTTGAGGACATAGCAACATCATGCAACCTCACACAGACAGAATGTCTCCATTTGACGAGAGCCAGAATGAGTGCATTGACTCATATCTACTGAGATTTGAGGACATAGCAACATCATGCAACCTCCCACAGACAGAATGTCTCCATTTAACAAGAGCCAGAATGAGTGCATTGAGTCATATCTACTGAGATTTGAGGGCATAGCAACATCATGCAACCTCCCACAGACAGAATGTCTCCATTTGACGAGAGCCAGAATGAGTGCATTGACTCATATCTACTGAGATTTGAGGATATAGCAACATCATGCAACCTCCCACAGACAGAATAGGCAAGAAGTCTCATGGGGCGCTTAAAAGGTAGAGCCATCAACATCTGTCTTCAAATGAGAGATGAAGAAAGAAAAGAGTACGTGGCCGTGAAGGAGGCGTTGCTGAGACAGTTTGGCTCCACACGTTACGAATACAGAAGGAGATTGAAAGAGTCGACACCTCTGGCGAACGACGATCCACAAATATTCGTCACCAACATGTCGATATACTTCGATCGATGGGTAGACCTGTCAAAAGTGGAGCACAAATATGAAACCCTCAGAGAACACATCATAATGCACGCTGTGATGGAAGCTTACAATAATAATGTGAAAACATACGTCACGGAGCGAGAGCCAAAGACCAGCAGCAGCCTAATAGCACAAGTAAGGCAGTATAAGGCCGCACACCCAAGGGAAGTGTCAGCTAGAGAGAACCCAACTGCGGCATCAGCTTTTATGGTGAACAACGCTGCAAGAATGCGGACTCCAAGCCCTTTATATAGAAGAGAGAACGCTGACAAGAGCCCAACATATAGATCTCGAAGAGAGAAAGATGAAGGAATGAGCCCAACATATAGATCTCGAAGAGAGAAAGATGAAGAAAGGAGCCCAACATATACTTACAAGAATAGAGAATATCAACGTAATCAGCAAAGAGTTCGTTTCCAATGTCACATTTGTGGCAGAACAAACCACACAACAAAGATTTGCTTCTACAACCGACGCAATAAAGATTGGAACGACAGACCAAGAGATCGAGCATTTGCTGCCAAACACACTAATAAACTGCAGGAATACCCAGGGTTTGTGGTAGAACAAATGACCAACGTACTGTACGATACAGGTGCAACTGCAATTTTAGTCGCAAAAGAATACGTCAACCCACAAGAGTACACCGGAAGAAGACAAGACTGTATTGGTTACACTGGTCAAGTAACTACACATCTGTTAGCACGTATCAACATACGCACACCGTTCATCAGAGGTTGGCATGAGGCTAGTACTAGACAATAAGCCTGACAACATTGGCCTTATCATTGGCTGTATCAAAGGCTCTAAACCTTGCACAGTAGAAGAATTGAACAAGTGGAAAGAAAAATACACACAGAAATGTTCCATGGTTACTACAAGAGCTCAGAAGAAAGCAGAAGAAGTGCTAAATACAAACGATAACATACAAGTTCCTTAGAACAATGAAAATGAAAATACAGAAACAGAAAATAGCGATATGAGAAGCCATAATCAAGTAAACAACCCGAATGAAATCTCCACAGAAAGTCAAGACCCACTACAGATTAAAACAGAACAATTTCTCAGTGAACAGAAAAAGGATCCAGATCTAATAAAACTCATAGATATTGAAGCTCCATCAAGACGAGGGTTAATCAAGATAGGCGAAGATGGTGAGAGAAATTCATCTGAAAGCAGGCAAGACACAACAATTGCTAGTTCCAAAGAAGTGTAGAGAAACAATTTTAAAGCTTGCACATGACACCCCGTTTGCCGGACATATGGGAGTAAAGAGAACATTGAATAGAATCTTGAATGATTTGTTTTTGGCCTAGAATTACGCCAGAAGTCAAGGCCTACATAAAATCCTGCCATATTCGCCAAATACAAGGAGCAAAAGGGAACATATATGCAAGCTCCAATACAAACAACAGACTTAAGTGAAGTGCCATTTGAAAAGATAGCTGTAGATATTATTAGACCAATGCCAGAAATATCCGGAAGAGGCCATCGCTACATATTGACTGTTGTGGACATGTGAGCACGGTTTTCATCCCCAAGCAAATGGGATGTGCGAACGCCTGAATTCAACGCTGACAACAATGCTGAACAAAGTAGCACAGGACAACCCAACAGACTGGGACAAGCTGATCAACCCCATACTGTTTGCCTACAGAGAAGTAACACACACAACAACGGGTTTCTCACCATTCGAGATGCTCTATGGCTCACCTGTTAGGGGACCCATGTCACTATACAGAGACTTTCTAGTAAATAGGAACATAGAAAATGTACTCACAGGATACGATCTTGTCATCAAAAAAAGACAAAATATAATTAAAGCATGCGAAACTGTCCAAAAGCAAACAAACAGAGAGAAACCAGAACTATTGAGAAAGCTAAATCAGGGTCGAAAGTTGAGAACACTACAAGTTGGTGATAATGTCATGGTTCTGCTGCCTGACAAAAATAACCAGCTATTTATAAAATGGCAGGGCCCATTCCAAGTCACAAAGGTGATTTCGAAGGTCGACTACAGTACAAACATCAGAGGTCGAGACAAAGTATTTCACATCAATATGCTAAAGCTGTACATGCCCAGATCATTTACCCTTTCAGCGAACGCTAAGCAAGACACGCAAGACAGTCAGAGAGTCATGAAGATAGAAACAATAGAGAAACCAGATGAATTACCATGCCCAGTTATTAAAAGCTGTGAAACTGTGAAATATATAGACACATCACACCTCCAGTATCCAGTTAAGCAAGATATTGATAAACTGCTAGCTCAATGGGCGCCAATATTCACAGACAAACCGGGTAGAACAACTGCCATAAAACACACTATCCAACTGACTGATACGAAGCCCACAAAATCCAAACCATATCCAGTTTCCTTACACCATGAAGAGATACTGAAAAAGGAAATTCAAACGCTGCTAAAAATGGGAATAATTGATGCTTTCACATCCCCATACTCAGCTCCAGCAGTCCTAGTGAAACAAAAGGAAACAACCGGAAAGATGCGGCTATGTGTAGACTACCGGAAACTAAACGCCATCACAGTGAAAGATACATACCCAATGCCTAACATAGAGAACATTATACCTAAACTTAGAGGTGCAAAATATTTCACTACTCTTGACTTAGCCAGAGGTTATTGGCGAATTCCACTAGACGAAGATGCTAAGCCACTTACAGCATTCACTACTCCATTTGGTTGTTACCAATAGAATTACGTGAATTTCGGGCTTAGTAACGCACCTGCGACCTTCAACAGAATGATGGCAAAACTAATAGCGAAAAGACCTGATGTCATTTTTTATCTTGATGACATTTGTGTCTTTCACAACACATTAGAAGAACACGTTGCTGGTCTGCAACAAGTATTCCAGATACTACAAGACAACGGGCTTACAATAAAACCTAGTAAGGTCAAAATCGCTAGAACAGACATTGAATTTCTAGGGCACAGAATACAACAAAATACGATCAGACCATTACAAGACAATATAAGCAAGATACTCAACTTAACAATACCTACATTAAAAGGACAAGTCCGGAGCATCTTAGGTTTATGTAATTACTATAGACGGTTCCTGGCAAATTTCACAAGTATTACACAACCTCTAATTGAACTGACAAAAAAAGGCATGCCAAACAAGATCACATGGAACTCCAGACTACAGGAATGCCTGTAAAGCATTAAAAATGTCTTCTCAGACGACATAGTACTCCAGCTTCCAGACATCAGAAACCCTTTCTACTTGGCAACAGATGCATCCTCCACAGCAGTGGGAGGCACTTTAATGCAGAAGTGTGATGCAACGCTAAGACCAGTTTGCTACATTAGCAGAAAGCTGAATGCAGCAGAACAGAAATATTCCACGATAGAGCGTGAAGCTCTAGCTATTGTGTTCTGCATAACGAAACTATCCCGTTACTTGCTTGGGAAATCATTCATCTTGTTAACAGATCACGCCCCACTAGCTTATACCAATAGAAATAAGCTAGCCAACCAGAGGATCACTAGATGGGCTTTAAAACTTCAAGACTTCAGCTTTACAGTTCAAACTAATCCGGGACAAATCAACGTGATAGTTGACGTGTTGACAAGATGTGTCTAGGGGCCGCTGGACTTATGTTCATTCATTATTCAGATAATCAGATAATTAGCAAATACCTTGTAAGATAACTTTAAAGTCTGTCTTGTCAAGATTGAATTAACATTACGCTTCAGAATTTTTTATTTTCATTCAGTGATGGTAAATTTGTACTACAATTGAGTTTTTATGCTTGTTGCATTGATTGTAGTCATAGATGATAGATGTCCATTTAGGAACTGGTATGAAAGAAACACATAGTAAACAATTCCCTTAATTTGGAAGGTGTTTTGATGTAACATAAAGTATTAACTAATTGTGCATTTTTCACCTGACAATGTTGGCATTCAAAAGATTATTGTTACATAGAAAAAAACTAAATGCGTGGATTTTTTTTTTGTATATAAGTTTGATAACATAACAGGAAAACTTTCTGCGATAGTTCAATTGGAAATGTTCCTTGCAATAACATATTAATGAAGATTTATTTGTCGTCCTAGACATTATCAGTTCTCTCATACTAGAAGATGTCATTGTATGACATGTCATTGGGTTTGTTTCTTGTCGATGTAAAACATTATTGATGTCCCCCCAAACTTTTGGGTTCATATAATTTTAATACTATCAAAATTTTTCTCTGCCCTGGGAGGACTGTTGTGACACGGTTACTGTGTGGTCAACCGTGACACACGGTCAAGTGTTGGGCATCGAGAGTTAGGGGACTTGGGGGAAGTGACGAGTGTGCAAACAAGAGAGAGAGAGAGAGAATTCTGCGAGTGAAGTTGAATGTCTGTATATAACGTTGCCGTGTATAGATGTTTTGTTAAAAGACACTGTAAACCTAAAAGGACTTGTTTCTTCACACCCACAAACATACATGCATACACACATACCCACATACATACATGCATGCACACATACCCACATACATACATGCATACACCCCCCACATACATACATGCATACACACATACCCACATACATTCATGCATGCACACATACCCACATACATACATGCATACACACACCCCCACATACATACATGCATACACACATACCCACATACATACATGCATACACATATATCCACATGCATACATGCATACACACATACCCACAAACATACATACATATATAGTTAATAACAATAAGGCCCGTCTTCGAGTCCGAAGATTAATGAGGAGTGCAGTAATTCCCTTGGGTACTCAGCCCCAGCTGTGACCTACCTATTTTGTCACATTCAAGGCAATCATAACCATTGTCCGACGGTGGTCAATTAAGATTTTCTTCTCGGTGTCTGCTTCTGTCCTATACATACATTCATACCTACCTACATACATACATACATAATTACTTACATACTTGCATACATACGCCTTACTTTCTGCTTTGTATTATAGATAAATTTTTAAATGCTCATTCTGAGGATTTGCAAGTAAGTCAGCATTCAATCATTATCATGTTATCATACACGCACCAAGAAATGCTTTTTCCTATGCCATTAGGCTTCCTAATTAGACGGAGTCTTTGGGACAAAGATCTAAAGAGATGGACTGTCGTTCTTTTGTCTCGATGATCCCGGGTTCATACCCTGCCCGCTGTCATCCCCTGTCTTCCTGTGGGATGTTTGGACGTGGAAGTAGAGAATCTTCATCTTTGAAGAAACGTCCGAAGCATGTTCAATATTTTACAAAACAAACAAAACAGAAACCAATTTAATTGTGGTGCATTCATAGATATTGTGGTTTGGTTTGTTAATCTTCAACAAAATTATATTATGTTATTATTATACG
This sequence comes from Biomphalaria pfeifferi, assembly GCA_030265305.1. NCBI lineage: Eukaryota > Metazoa > Mollusca > Gastropoda > Planorbidae > Biomphalaria > Biomphalaria pfeifferi. The sequence continues at coordinate 6,465,075 of JASAOG010000020.1, read as the reverse complement.
TCAAACAAGGTATCAATAATATTATTATTTTTCCACGCACACGTATTAGGGCCTACATAATAAGGACAGCAGAACTTCTTGCTGATCAGCTAATTGTGTGCTCTCAAGCTCGCTCTTTTTGTTTAGGTTTACACACTAAAGTATGACATGCCTAAAACTAGTTTTGGCTTCATTATTCTATATTTTGAAGTAAAGTCTGTAAATTATAAGATATAGTATAGTTTAAATTTGTTTACAATGCCACATTGTTTTATGTTTGTTTTAAAAAATGTTATTTTTTTGTAATCCCAACAGAACATGGGAGATCAAGGCAAAGGACTTATTTTTACTTCAGGCCAAGTCTGGAAAGAACAGAGAAGTGTGGCGCTATCTTTACTTCGCAAATTTGGCTTCGGCAAAAATATTTTGGCTGAGAGAATTCAAGATGAGGTATCACACTATCTGGACCAATTAAAAAACTATGATGGCAAGCCGGTAGACATTAAAAGAATAACCACAGAAAGTGCGGCTAATATAATCTGCTCCATTGTCATTGGGAAAAGGTTTGAGTACAATGATCCAACGTTTCAAAGACTGCTAACGGAAATCGAAGTTTACTTTTCTTCTAACAAGCAAAGCGGCTCTCATAACATTTTTTCCATTTCTGAAATATTTACCGGGACACCAAAAATTAGTTCAAAATGTGAAATCAATTTTAAATATTGAAAAAGATTTCATTGTAAAAAGTGAAAACAAAGATCCGTACGATAATTGTATCGCTTCCTATGTCGCTGAAAGAGATTCCAGAATTGTAAGTGGAGAGACTACTACAATGGATGAGATGAATTTATTGCGATCAGTTTTTGTTCTGATTAATGCCGGAACTGAAACATCGACGACCACAATTTGTTGGTTTGTGCTTTATATGTTGAACTATCCGCAAGTTCAGAAAAAGATTTTTGATGAAATTAACAATCATATTGGAAATAACCGAGTCCCTTCCATTCAAAACAGACCTAAGTTGGTCTATCTCAACGCTGCGATTAAAGAGACACAAAGATTGGCAAGCATTGTCCCTCAGTCTGTTATAAGAATATGTTCAAAAACTCAAACTATTAAAAATTATGCGATTCCTGAAGGTTCTTTGATTGTTCCGAATTTAGACTCCGTCTTGTTGGACAAAAAATCTGGGGATCAGATGCTGACATCTTTAACCCAGACAGATTTATTGACTCAAAAGGACAGTTAAAGAAACCCGAAGAGTTCATTCCCTTTGGAGTTGGACGTCGTGCTTGTCTTGGAGAATCAATGGCTAAAACTGAGTTGTTTCTGTATCTAAGTTCTTTAATTCAAAGATTTCACCTGCTTCCAGTTCATCCAGATCAACCTCCACTATTGGATTATATTCATGGAATCACAATGATTTCCAAACCTTATCAACTAAAACTTTTTGAACGGGCTTACACGTAGATTTGCATTACTAATGAAAACAATGTTAAAATTTCTAAAAAATGAACCATGCTATATTATGCATTGCACATTTTTTTATCGGTTGCCGAAAGTCGAATAGCCGCAATTAGTTTTGTTTTGTCTGTCTGTTCGTCCGTCTGTCCGTCCCATTTAAATCTCAAAAACTAGAAAAAGTTATTGAAAATCAAATATCATGACATTTTACATCTTTCAAATTTCGGATGCAACAGCTTCATTTTTCCTTTCTAAAAGTGAAAAGTTTAATTTTGAAAAAAACTATTTAAGCAGTTTGTTTATAAACATACACCATTTTTTACAACTATTCACCTTTTATAGCCTATATCATTAAAGAGTATTGCATGTCAGTATTAGTCGGCCTTCTTCAGTCGTAGAGCGACTATGGTTTCTATCGAACACTTTTTTACGTGGCTGTGGAGCCCTATTTTGGAGAGACACACCCTGTTCACAAAATATCGCAGGTTAAGGTGGCTTTCGCTTTGGTGGTAGAGGAGCTGGCCATTCTTCGCGTTGTAATTTTTTCTTCCAAAGATGAGGCCCATGTTTTTTCGCAGTTCATAGCTTTCTTTCTATTTCAGTATATTATTTGTGCAAACCTTGTTTTTGGTGTTTTATTTTTAATAATATTTTTTGAAAGCTTATTCTTAAATTAAATAATTTCTGTCATACTTACATTTCAAGCAAAATGTTTACTTTTGCTTTAATAGAGAAATAATCTATTTTGTATGTATGTAATTCAACTAAAATTTAAAGTAAATATTAATAAGCAGGTTTGATATTATATAAGAGGGTGCAACATGCACATTGCACACTGTATACACTTAGACAAATCGAAAAGCTTCTTCCTTGAGGCCTTGAATGAGAGATTGGTCCTTTACAAAACACTTAAATCAATTAAATAATCATTCAATTACATTAGTTAGGCCAAGTTCACGTTGAACCTTACCTTCATTGCTATCAGTTTATTGAATACATAGAAATAGTAACAATTTAGTAAAAATAACATTATAAGGAAATCTCAGTATTCTGTGATATTATGTCGTCAGTCTAAATAACAATACATTAGTATCGGCTAAATTTCGACACGAATACATCTCTTCGTTTTGTATCGACGGAGATACAGTTGTTAATAGTTTGTAGTTCATAGTTTCCTATATTCATGCTAAAATTATTGAAACATGCCTACGTGTAACACACCGGGGTCCGATTTTAAGTTTGTGTTTCTACACAGACTGTCATTGTAATTGTGGGGTGTATTATGATTGCTAATCTTTAATGTCAAATACTTGTCATTTTTTTATTAAACATTGTTTTGGTAAACATTTCTATAAATATTTCATATTGTATATTGTATTTTTTATTTAAGCACTGTATTCATAATCATTTCAAATTAACAACGTGTCATCATAGTTAGTCAAACACTTTGAAATAAAAACATTTACTTTACATACACATATACACACATACACATATACACATATGCACATATACACACATACACACATACACATATACACATATATTTGCATTGAATATATTAACTTTGTGATATAGGAGACTCGATGTTCAAGTTTGAACTTTCTGGGAATTATATTTTCTTTGAAGTAAAACTAAAACGATAAGCAGTACTCTAAAAGGAGTTGTATTATTTATGAAATGTTGATGAAGTTTCAACCGTACATTCATACGGGCCATACAGCTAGTAGTGTTATTATTTTAAAACTTTTAGGCTATTTTAGTTTCTAGACATACGTTGGAAATTATATCTACAGTTCTCAAACACCGTAGAACTTTATTGTAGAGTGTTTCTGTGTCAATTCGTCTAAATCTCCAATTACTAGCCAGCAAACTCTTCATAGGTTTACAATGGTGTATGGTCACTGGAAGGGTATTTTAAAGACAGCTATGATGATTAAGCTAGAAATGTTAGTGTTTATGTGTAACTGTGTGTATAAAATAACAACCTAATTATCCACAAGGTTCTTGATTTACCGTTATAATTATTACAAAGCATATATCAACTCTCTCTGTCTGTTTGTCGTCTGGAAAATGCGCGTAAACGTTATTTCTCCCACACCCGTTTTCAGATCAAGTTGAAACTTCCCACAATTATTCTTTGAAATGAATCAATTAAAAAAAAGTAACAAAATAGTCAATTAATTGCTTGTAATTAATTATTTTGTTTGAAACCAACCAGGAAAACTAATCCTTCCGTATTCACAGATATGGCCAAATTGTTGGGTTTATTCCCCTTAAATAATTGTTGACGCTATTTCTTCCTTCCATATTCTCCGATCTAATTCAACTTTAAACAAGTTATTTATTTCACCTAACAAAACATGAATTAATAAAATACCCAATTAGTCAATTAATTATTAGTTATTAACTATTTTGTTTGATATCGAATAAGGGAACTTACTTGTAGATATGTGATAAATTAAGTTTCAAGGGTGTAGTTTTTCCCACTGAGATAAGCTTTGTTTGTTTGTTTTTGTGTTTTTTTTTAAAGATTGTTTTTGTTTGATTTGTTCTAAGTATAACCATCTTAAACGTCAGCTTGGCTTACGTTTTCAGAACGGCTCAGTGGGAATTTCCGCACTCAGCTTAATGTTTCTTTGTATTAAGTTAACAGTAACTGTGGTACATTTGAAATAAAAAACTGACGATATCAGGATGCTGTACAGTGCTATGCTCGTATAATTATAGGCTCTTTAGTATTTGCTTTGCAGGCTTATTTTTTTGTATTGGCCTCTTCAGTCACACAAGAAGTCGCAAAGGGAAAAGATCGTCTATCGAGACGTAAAATGCAACAGATGTTTTATTGCTAAGCCCAATGGATTGCTAAGATTAGATATTTGTTTATAAGCAATACGAAGATAGGCCTAAGGGTGGGGCCTGAGTCAGCCTCTCTAAGGTCACTCCCTGAAACGTAGGCAAACACATCAGTAAATAATAGGCTACAGTACTACTACATATAGTAACACTGGTAAGACTAGACCTACGAAAAGTAAGGGAGATTATTTTGATAGTTACCTCCCCTCGTCTTTTATCTTTACATCTAGACAGATTCAAAATAAGTCTGTTAAGAAGGCCTCAAGAGCAAAAGTCCAAGCAGCATTTAGAAAAATGCGTTTTTTTTTAAATCCTTTAAAATCGTGTTCTACACGTACATTCTTTTTTCAAAAAAAATGCTAATCAACATGGCCGCCGAAAAAGATATAATGTAGTAATCGAATCTACTGCCTTGCAGATGAAGTGGAAGTATCCACAAAGGCTAAGACCCCCGAAAATAAAGGCAGTTATCAAGTGAACTGTAATAGGACCCCCCCCCCTCCGATCCCTATAAAGTAAAGTTCCCCTTTCAGACCTTGTGGTCTATAGGGCAGATGATGTAAAGGTCATTTGTTTCTATGGCCTACGGCTTACGAGGTTGTCATGTGGCCAGCAGGGCCAGCACAACGATCAACCGCATTTACTTTTCCCCACCTAATGTCATGTACCCATTAGAGCTGGATGGACTCAGAGGCGTCCAAAGATGTGAGCCAGGAATGTTCGGCTGGAAATAGTGTCATTGGCCTTGCTTTTCTTCTCTGGCGTTTCTCTTCTGCCAGCGCTATTCTCTTTTCCTCAGCAATTTTTGCGCCAGTTTTCACAGCGCGACGCCATGATGCTCTGTCCTGTGCTTCTGTCTCCCAGGTGGCTGGGTCTATGCTGAAAAGTTTTGAGGGTGTCCCTGAAGCGTTTTCTTTGTCCCCCCCCCCCCTTGTGAGCGCTTTCACTCCCTAAATTAGCCATACGGGAGTCATTTAGGGATGCGGTGGTCTTTCATTCGGCAGATATTTCCTGCCCATCGCAGATGGGACTGCATCAGGATTGTGTGATTGCTTTGCCGACCCGCTCTTCGAAGGACTTCAGTATCTGGTATTTTGTCTTGCCATTTGACATTCAGTATTTTTCTTAGACAGGTCAGTTCATGGGCCTATATACATGTTCTGTTTCTTTTAGACATTTACAGTTAAACATAAACAAGAGGGTAATTATAATATCTATCATTAATCATCATCAGTTCGTGAAAACAAACAAACGCGTTCGTTCTGTATATAGGACAACTTAAATATTAATAATAGGATAATAATATTAGTCAGCATGAACACACAATATTTTATTACATTTCATATAATGAGAATGATTCAATATTAACAGATCAAATACGTAATAAGCATAGAAATTGGCTTTCACTAAAATCCTCGTAATGGTGATAGTTTAAAGTCCATACATAGTTGATAAATGGCAACATACGTTATACTGAGTGCAAGAATTCAAAGAGAGCTGACCAACAATATTTTATATTGTCATCATTGATGAGTTGTGCACCTTGTCACGACCTTTGAATGGACACTTTATTAAAATGTGATTTTGTGACCATATACATAGAAATATAGGCATATAAACTGGCCAACAGGGCAATTATTATTCGCTCAATTTTATTATTCTTTCTTGATTGATCTTGAAAAAAAATTCATTGTTATTTATTTCCCTGGGATATTGCTCTAAGTCCAAAATGAAAGCTTATGATTTTCCGTTTTGAGAATATTTTCCATGCTTCCGAGATTTTGCTTTAGTACATGAAAAAGAAGGAGCATTAAATCTCTTTCCCCCCCCCCCCCCCCCATGATGGAAAATCTTGAAATAATATGGCTGACTCATAGACTTATATTTACTATGTCTTGACGGGACATGGAGATTTTTAACACTACAAAAAATGTCGTGAAAATGTTTTTAGAAAGTTGGATCAAGGCGTTGTGTTGTAAAGGAGTAGAGGCTATTTTTTTCAACACTAGCCTATGTAACATACAATTTAATTTTTAGATCTAGATCTAGTAAATGTTTTAAATGTTTTAAATTCTTACATCATTGGAATTCTCTGACACTGACGCAGTGTGACTCGAGTTTTTTTTTGTTGTCATATCCAACTTACAGGAGAGGAGGGTGGACCAATCATCACATTCGTAGACACAGTCCCACCGGTATCTTGCTACGTTAATGATTGGACTTTCATATTTGGACTTGGCGGTTGTAAGCCAGGGACAATCTTCCAGCGTGTTCAAAATACTCTTCAGTTCCATGCATCTCAAATGCCCTCTAACAACCATGACTAGCATCTGGTGTGGTTTATATGCTAAGCCCTGTGGAACTGCTCTTACTGAAAGATAGTTGAAGTCAGATACCTGATTCGTCTAATGCAACGATTTTCGTGCAGTCAAACTAGTAAGGCAACTCATCAAAGAGCTCTTGAGCTATAAAGGGGAAGTAACCTTTGAGGATTTTGGGCACGACATGGCTTAAATTGTGCCAATGTGCCAAAATCCCAAAACATTTGATCTATATCATGTAAGAGCGAGATAATCCGTTTAAAATCCCAACTTACTTTGTTACAATTAAAGGCTATCAGCATCTGCCCATGTAAACTTTATCTTTTACTTAAATAAAAAAAAGTCCCACAAAAATAAAAAAAAAAATGGTTTGCTTTCTCTAGGGCGTCGGTTGGTTGTTGTGTTGGCCACATGAGACCCTTGTTAACTGTTGGCAGCAGAAACAGATGACCTTTAGATTGTCTGAAAGGGGAATTTTTCTCATTCTTCAATCTCATTAATCCTATATCTGAAATGAACCGCGCAGTGGTTTCCAGATCAGGCAGTTCTCGTATAGTTTCTCATCCGAAGGAACTTTTAACTCGTAGGGATATGTTTGTTTGTTTGACATGTTTGGGATGTTCCTTCAGAGTTAAAGATAATTTACTTCCTAGTTCAAACCTCCCACAAGACGGCAAGGATGGGAGCGGGTTGGGTTTGAACCCTGGACCATCAATAAGTCCGAACGACAGTCCAGATCGCAAACCGTACGACCAGGCAGCCATCAGGATTATCCGGCAAAAAATAAATGTTCTGTTTTTAAATTGTGTACAAGAAATAAATCTTCCAATGTACAGCATGAGTCTGTGTCACAAATAGACGATGACTCTTTTATTTGTTTCATGATTAAACCAAATAGACTAAAATAAATAGCACACTACTTACTTGAGCTGGTCTGGCACACAACTTGCTTTCTTCCTTAGCATAGGGTCCTATACAGGAGGCGTACGCCATAGCTACGGGGATATAGCTTTGCTCATGGACTCCAGCGTACAGAAATGATTGCGGTCCTTTTAGAAAAAAAAAAAACAACTAAAGGTTAGCGTAATACTTTTAAAATGTAATGATCTATTGAAAGAAAAGAATTATAGATAATTACACGTCATTTCATTTAAACACGATTCTCTAGGGAAAGAAAATGAAACTCTACAAATCTTTCTTTCAGCTAGTAAATTTCAGCAATTATGCCTATTGTCAGTGACTAATTACTAGATTCACTTTTATCATTTATCACAGTCATGCTTCTTGTCCTATCTCGACGATACAAACGTTGGCACTCACTCACCAACCGTAAACAAACAACATTTAGCCACGTGATTCTCTAACTCTTCTATACAAATTACGATCTAATTTTTAATACACAATGGCTATCATGTGACAGTTTTGTGTCGTTGATTTATCAATATTATCACGTGACCAAATGTTGTTTGTTTACGATTGGTGAATGAGGTCCATTACGTAATATGTAATATTAACTTTAAAACTTATTTAGTATTTTAAATTATTGACCATTTTCTTGATTCATTAGATATCCAATACACTTTATCTTGCTTCATTGGATATTCACTATAATTTATCTTGATTCATTGGATATTCACTACAATTTATCTTGATGTTTTACATTTTCACTACAATCTATTATGATTTATTGGATAGTCGCTACAATTTATTTTGATTCATTACATATTCGCTACTATTTATTTAGTTTGATTCATTGGATAATCACTACAATTTAACTTGATTCAATAGATATTCACGACAATTCATTTTATTCATTAGATATTCGCTACAATTTATTTTGCTTCATTAGATATTCGCTACAATTTATTTTGCTTCATTAGATATTCGCTACAATTTATTTTGCTTCATTAGATATTTGCTACAATTTATCTTTCTACATTGTAGGAGCTGCGTTTTTTTAAACAAATATTGTGAAAGTTGGACAATGAACACTGAGACTGAAAAAAGAATTCAAGCCTTTGAGTGTGAATGCAACAGAAAACTGCTGGGTATCAGCTATACAAAAAAGAAAACCAATGGTTTTGTACTTTTAAATAGTGAACACTCTGGCTGGCAAGAGGAAGAACTCTGTTCTGAGATGATACGAAGCCTGAACTGGTTGGACATGTTAAGACATGACTCACTTTATAATAAGTATAGCTTTTATGTAGCGCTACTTTCATGCTTATAGCATGCTCAGAGCGCTATGGTCCAATCTCATTTGTGGACCAGTGGGGTGAGAGGTATCTGGGAGAAGGTTTTCCGTGCTGCCTTTAGGCGCTCAGTAAACACAACTCTGCTCGAGTCAGGTGTCGAACCTCGAGTCCCCCTTCAAAGGTAGCCAAGACAAGCCAAGTTCAAGCGTACTTAGCCTCTCGACCACACTTCCCCACTTTTATTCTTCAAGTGAAAGAAGCAAAAGTCCAAAGTGAAAATTGTCTAGGGAAAAGAGGCTGGAAACTATAAGAGAATAGACGGGCATCTTTCATGATAAGAGCAGCTGCTAACAAGAACGGGAAGATCTATTTTGATACGCGTATCATCAAATCATAGATAGCGACATCTTATAACAAAATTTATCGTGGGCAAAGATAGCGACATCTTAAAACTAAAGTTATCGTGGGCATAGATAGCGACATCTTATAACAAAAGCTACCATGGGCATAGATAGCGACATCTTAAAACTAAAGTAACCGTTGGCATAGATAGCGACATCTTATAACAAAATTTACCGTGGGCATAGATAGCGACATCTTAAAACTAAAGTTACCGTGAGCATAGATAGCGACATCTTAAAACTAAAGTTACCGTGGGCATAGATAGCGACATCTTAAAACTAAAGTTACCGTGGGCATGGATAGCGCCATCTTAAAACTAAAGTTACCGTGGGCATAAATAGCGACATCTTCGTCTCCGTGCGTCTCTGACTTCATCGGTACTGCTGACTGTGAGACGTAGTTTACATTGCCTGGAGTCAGAAGACAAAAAAAAGCTTTTTAAAAAATAAAGCTCTTTTAAGGGGAGTTGACTTTAAAATAAGGGCCATAGATCTTAAGACTGCTGGAATGAACGTTTTTTCTACATTATTAAAATTATATACCACTATTTGATTAGTTAATTGCTTATTTTTAGTAATTCATGCAATGTAATCGACCATAAAAAATTATGCAAAAATTTAACTCTATCAATAAATGGGAAGTGGGAGCACTAGCGGAGTTGGGGGGGGGGGATTTTTTTCCAAACCCTAACCCTAACGCACAGTAAACCCTAACCCTAAGAATAAACGCGCATGCAGCATATACATATATATATATATATATATATATATATATTAGAATTTATAAACGAAAAAAAGTTTCTCAACCTTTGGCGAAAAAATAAAAAGTTATGATGAGCCCTTTTCTCTTGATAGCTAGGGGGTCGGGGGGAACGAAGCCCCGACGCCAAAAGCATTTTCTTGCATTCTTCACAGCAGAAACGCATTCTCGTGACATCTACAGCTCATTAATCATCCTATTCAAAATGGACCTTTTGAATAATGTTTTACTTCAAAATATTCTAATTTGAATTTAGAGGTCCTTACTACATTGCAGATAGAACCAATTTGTTCCTTGAAAACATAAGACACCCCAAATATTTAGATTAAGACTTTGAAATATGAAATTGGTAAATGGTAGCTGAAAGATTGTCAAATTACCTGGTACCTCTCTAGTTTTCAGTTGGCAATGTTTTATTGTAGGCCTAAACTAGGTTATTAAGCATTATTGTTATGTTTGAATTCACAAGTAGAATGTCGTATTTTGGCATTACAATTTGTAGGAACAATATAGTGTGTGGTAGTCACAAAATACATTCCTATTAAATTTAAAGGGAAAATGTTAATCTCACACGTAAGGACATCCTTAACAAAGTTCCAACTCTTCTTTCAATAGGCTGAAAAGAAACCTTGTCAACTTCCCATCATGAAATGTACTACTACAAGATTCTACAACTACATCATCAGCTATATTTTTTTTTTCCGAAAACAAAAAGATTTAACTCCTGGGGACTCTCAAAGTATATTTTTAGAGAGAACTTTGTGGATTTTCATTATTCAAATTTAAATAAAGAAATAAGTCTCAAGCGCACCAACATTTGGAACTGACTCCGTGATTGATTTGCAAAGCCACAACCCCCCCCCCCCCCCCCACCCCCAGCTAGATTGATCTCTTCACCTTGTTGTGTATGATAGACGTTAAACAATCCATTAATTAACAGACGAAATATAAGTTTGTAATAAATTGATTCTGCTCGATTTCATTTAGCTGTTATGCTAATGTGGCCCGCGATACGAGTGTCTGATTCTTATTTGGCCCACAAGCTGGACAAGGCAAGATATCACTGGGCATAGTGCATAAACAATTTTGTGGAAACAAGTCCCACGATGTAAGGGCTGGAGCTAGAAACTAGGTCACAGAGTACAGACACTATCAAATAGTATACATGAACCTAGATAAGATTGCTGAATTCTACTTAAAAATGTATTATCTTTTGATGATGAGATAAGGGAGACTGTTGCGTTATTTACCTGTTTCCACCTCAGTGATATTGGGTCGTGGAACTTTGTATCCGGGACCGTTGGCGTAGACAAGTGTCGTGAATGGCAGATGGTCAAGAGTTCTTTTGGTGTTGATGACGCCATCAAGGTCACTCAAAGCTGTGATAACAACAGCAGAGGACGAGTTTATTGAAAAGAGTGAGAGAGAAATGGAGAAAAGAACCCCCCCCCCAAAAAAAAAAAACAACGAGAGAGAGAGAGAGATGAAGACAAGAAAGAGGGTGGAGAAAGAAAGAGAAAAACATAAAGGAAGAGGTAGTGAAAAGACATGGAGAGAGAGAGACAGTGTAACAGATAGAGAGAGAGAGAGAGAATTGGAAACATACAAAGACAGAGAGGAGAGAGAGAGGGGGAAGTAAGAGAAGAAAGAGAAAGGAGTGGAAAGATAGAGGAGAGGGAAAGAGAGATAAAAGAGGGATAAAAAAGAGAGAGAAAAGATACATAAAGAGAGAAAGAGAGGGGGGATAAAAGGGGAGAGAGAATAAAGAGAGAACAATGAAAAGTATATATATATATATATATATATATATAAATGTACAGATAGATAGATATACAGCTAGATAGAGAGAGAGAGAGAGATAGATGGATAGATAAACTGACCAAAGATTGGATTTCCTCTGGTCGCATAACCCGCGATGCTCATGACGTGTGAGTGGTCAGCTGTGACGACTGTAAATGTATCTGAGCTGTCTGTCAGGTCCAGCACCATCTTCACGGCTTTGTCCATGGCCACCACGTCGTGTATAGCTTTGACTGGCTGAGTATCATGATGTGCAGAGTCAATGTGACCCCCTGGGAAGCAGAGTAAAAATGTATGAATGATCATTAATTTCCAAATAACTATTTATTTACTGATTTAAAATTTCAAGACGGCTCTTTTCATCAGGCTTATTCCCAAAATTGGCTAAAAACATCTTTTATCTAGTACCCAAATCATATCTAATTTGTTTGCAAACAACTCTTTTGCGTCATCAGTTTCTGTTAAAATCTGTCGTAATCACCAAGTTTATTAGAGAATTTCATGTATGGCGAAACAGCTATAAATAGTTAGATTTGTGGTGTATCCGGTGTACAGAATGAAGAGTTGATATGGTATTTTTCGAAAATTATACGATCATTTATTTTGCACGTTGTTACCCTCAAAGTTTCCAAGTTCTTCAGTTTGTTGTTCATTTGTCACGAACTCTGTCTGTCTGTCTGTCGGAACAAAACAATCTCCCGTAGACTCCCCGATGGATGCTCCATCTTTACGGCCGAATGACATGCAATATCGCTTGCACTTATGGCCGTCAAAGCACCAGAAAGGAGAAAATGTATTATATGCTCCGACTTCAAATTTGCATTGCAAACTTTGGGGCGGATGAAGACTGACATTCCATTGGTACATAAGAGCCTGAAGCTCTTGAACAAAATAACAGCCGACCATAGGGATGTCACCTTCATCTGGGTCCCCTCCCATGTGGGCATTGAGGAAACGAAACTGCAGAGAAACAATGAGAGTCATACATCAATCCTCATTGATTGCCCCCCCCCCCCCGATACCAGGTTATTAGAGGACATTTTTTTAGAGCGCACAACTTAAAAACACTGTTCACTAGTGTCGACCCGGGAAGGTACTGGTCTTTGTCCGGGAGGTGGGGTTGTCTACGAAGATTTGATTTGTGAAATTGTGAACATATAATATTTACAAAAAGATTTTTACTAAATTATTAAATTTTTACTAACTTTACTATTTTTAACTGTGAATAGACCTTGCTTTTATTGATTTAACTGTATGGAATTTAGCTCTGGTAATATAAAGGGAGAGTGATCCTTCAAGGATTAGGGGCACGACATGGCCTAAATTATGCCGATGTGCCAAAAACTAAAAAAAAATCAAACTGACTATCTGTCTGACGTGTACACATTCTGTACACGTTATTCCTTCCGTTTCAAATCAAAATGAAACTTCGCACATTAATTCATCGTCCTTGACATTATTTAGTTTATTGCGAAATATCCTCAATAGAGTAGTGTTTAATGCATCAAATCCTTAGACGATGATGACTAATTCTGACAGAAACCTGCTGCTTTGGCCTATCCCCTTTTTAAAGTATAAAATATTTAAGAGAGAATGATTTAGCGACATTTTATTACTTTAATTCAGCTGTTCTCAACCTTTTAAGCTCGGCGACCCCTCTTTACAATCCCACACTCTGCAACGACCCCCACCGCCCCCGCTCAGACACACAGCAATAGACAAAACTATTCATTTTTTCGATAGTCTCTGGCGAACCCTGGCAAATCGTCAATCGACCCCGGTCGCGATCCACAGGTTAAGAACCCCGCTTTAATTACTTTAATTTAATTACTGGCTGGATAACGTAAAGGATTAGAACGGCCTCTCTCTTGATATCATGCAAAGAACAGCCGCTGGCCGGGAAAAAGTGGAGTGATTTGTTACACGCAACCTTACGTCGAAAGTCAAGGGACAGAAAAATTTTCTGACTTTTGTAAGTTTTAAAATTAAAGTGCTTTCTGTTTTGTTTTGTTATTCAGGGCCTTTCATCTCATCCCATCCCATCCCATCTTATCTTATATTATCTTATCTTACCTTACCCCTTCTTATCTTATCTTATCTTACCTTACCCCTTCTTATCTTATCTTATCTTACCTCATATTACCGCGTATTATCTTATCTTATCTTATAAATCACACTTTAATAAAAAAAAAAGATAATTACGTCATACACGTATGAACGTGTCAATTTAGCCATGCACGTAACAGAGTCTTAAACTCTGTCAAGTCTGATTCAGGCGATTCGCTTCATGCTATAATGACATCAAAGAAGAAAGAGAACTTGTACGAATTTGTCCTACCATTTGGAATAAGATATGCGCTTTATCCTTCTGTTCTTCTGTATTGGCAAGTAATTGCTCTGTGTTCTGATTAATTCAATAAGATTAGCTGATTTTTAAGGACTAAAAGTTTAGAAGCCAAAATATTATTATTTTTTTTTTTTTTTAAAGATGTGAAGAAGTCATCCACCAATGTCGGGCAGAAATATTAACTTATCTTTCTAATTGTCTTAGTTCTAAAGTACTTTTACCTTCAACCAAGAGGAAAAATCCATTTTTGTTTTGCTGTAAAATGCGGACTGCTTTTTCAACCATCGCATGGAGTGCTGGTTCCTTGGAAGCATTACGTTTGACGTCAAAGTTCATATGGCCTTGTGCGAATAAACCTTTTCAAAAGAAAATGTCAAGGCTTTCATCAACTCAGTCCGTTCGTCTGTCTGGTACAAAATCTTGTCCACGTTATTTCTCCCGCTTCCCATTCTCAGATCAAGTTGAAACTTTGCACAGCTATTCAATGTCTCAAAAAAAAATACCCTCTAATCAGTGAAATAATTTAAAAATTTGATGAATTAATAAATAAATTAGTGGTAAATAATTTATTCAGTTTAATATTGAAAAAAGGAAATAATTCTTACAGGATTGAGTAATATGGCTGTAAATGTGCACTTCTTCCTTAATGTAAGCTTTTTTTTTTCTTGAAATATTTTTTTTTTAAATTTTATTGTTAGATTAGTGTTCCTCCAGTTGGGTATAACATGGATTGGGTAGCCTTATAACAGAGTTATATTAGCTTACTTAAAGAATTAAGGTAGCCTACTAACACAGTTAAAATCACCGACTGACATGAATGGCAGCTATACATCAAGGAATAGGTATTTAGTTAGAAAAAACAAACCGAAACTGTTAAATACTATCACCTGTGCATTGCAGGTTTTGGCCACTGATTAGTAAATAGACAGATTTTTGAATAATTTCTGTAGGACAGTGATAGTGTTAGAGTTTATCGCGCTAATGATGTATAGTTGGATGTAACTTACCCAAGAGATAGTCAGTGCTAGATACGTCAACTTGATCAAGACCCTGTCTGTTATAAACGAACACACCTTTCGATTTTTTCTCCGCCCCCCATTCCTGGAATACGAAATAATTGTCAATAAGTTTGTGTTTGAAACATCGCATCCAAAGCTCGACTTCCAGTCTGAACATTATTGAGGAGTGAAGTACTTTATATAGATACATCGACCTATCTCTGACCTACATTTTTTGTCAGCTTATCAGCAGACAAAGTTGTTGTCTTCTAGTGGCATCCTCTTTCCTTGTCTTAGTCAGTAGCCACATTTTATTTTAGTGTGATAACTGACACCGTGTTCTGTTTCCACAGAGAATAAATAAATTACTATGGACCTCATTCACCAATCGTAGACAAACAACATTAAGTGACGTATTCTCTATCTCTTCTTTACAAGTTACGATCTAATTTTAATCAACAATGGTTATCACGTGACAGTCTCTTTCATTGTTTTATCAATATTATCACGTAACAGTTCGTTTTGGGGAATAAGGTCCAGTTAAAAGAGTCTTCGTGTTGATAAAAGTAATCATTTTATTACGTCACATCCTTTCAAGAACGTTCACAAAAACATTCACACCAAATAATGACGTAATATAAGCATATATTTAAAAAATAAGCTAGTGAAATGTTTACAAATATAATAATATAAAAATAGACTATTCCTCCTTTATGAAGCTGGTCGAATATTTTATTCTTAAAAACTAATGAAAATAAAATATAGCCTTTTTTACACAGCCCAATTTCCCCCTAAACACGAAGCTAATCCTGGTTAAATCTAAAAAGTAAAGTTTCCCTTTCAGACCTAGTGGTCTATAGGGCGGATGATGTTAAGGTCAGCTGTTTCTGTGGCCCAAGGTGAACAAGTGACCAGCACAACGACCAATCGCCTTTAATTTTCTCCAACTAATGTCAGGTACCCTCTAGAGCTGGGTGAACTCAGAGGCGCCCAAAGACCCCGAAATTAAAAATGCCAGTCTTCACCAGCATTTGAACCACGGACTCCGGTTCAGAAGCAAAGCGCTTTATCGCTTAGCCACCACGCCACCTTGGTTAAATTCTTATGATTGCCATTTAGATATAGATTTACAATACCAAAATGTTCCTGAACGTCTAGTTATTAATTAAGTTATTGAAACAAATGTATAACTGTTCAAAATGAAGATTGTCTATCCTTAAGACTCCATATGGAAATTTGTTCTGATTACAAGTACTTCCAGCCAAATTTAAATTAATACTTTAAAAATTATACTTTTAAAAAAATTGTAACGTCAAAATAGAGTTTTCCCTGTGTGGCAAATTTCCCAAAGATATACACCAACAGTCAAGTTTTATGGAAAATCGTTAGAACCGATTTCAAGAACCGTATCCAGCTAATGGAGAATATGTAAGCTGAAAAAAGGTATTGTAATTAAAAAGAAATCAACTTAAACACAGTGAAGATACGGCAAATATAAAGCGAATAATTAAATTGCAACTTCAAACCGTACAACCAACTATTGCCTTCTGTTCAGACTCACAACAGTTGACAAAGATGTAATATGGCCAGGATTCCAAACGGGCGGGTCACAAACACACACACACATACACACAGACACACACACGCGCACACACACACACTCGCACACACATAGACACGTACACACACACACACACACACATATATATATATATATACACGCACGCTCGCACACACACACACATAGACACACACACACGCACACACACCTCATCTACTAAAAGACTTGTGAGAAATGATATGAGAAGTGATAAGAAACAGAGAAAGAGATCAAGAGACAATAACGTTGAAGATTTGAATATGAAGAGACAGGAAGAGGAAAGGAAAAAAAAAGAGAAACAATGTGATCACAATAGCAAGAGAAAGAGAGGAAGAGGGAAAGAGCGAGAGAGAAAGAAACAGAGAAAGAGAGAGAAAATGAGAGAGAGAGAGAGATAGAAAAAGAGAGTGAGGGTGAGAAATAAAGAGAGAAGAGAGAGAGAGACAGAGAGAGAGAGAGAGCGTGACAGAGTAACTATTATCATGTGACTACATACTTGAATCAGGTTCAACCCATCCGTCCTGGACACCTCGGACGTGTTAAACTTTGGATCAGGATCTGGGTCAGTGTAATTCTCTGGGTAGAAGTAAGCTCGACCTCCACCCAGAATGATCTACAGAAAGAAAATAAAAAAACAACAAATAAACTTTTTAAGTATGTATCTCATAAAAAACAAGATTAAATAGAGAGTTTGTATTGTCACACAAACTCAGAGGCACCCCCCGTCGGAGTCGGATCCCTGTCGGATCCACATATTCGCGAGGAAATACATCGAGATACTAGTATAAAAAATCTAACTCTAGTGTAAAAGAAATCTAGATCTAGTGTAAACAAAATCTAGATTAGATCTAAATCTAGTTTTAAAATACTAGTCTTATTACGAGGTTTATTAAACATTACTATACCGAGTTGTATTAGCATTTCATTTCAAGATTTTAATCCACATGATGTCAAATTATAAAAAATCCACTACTGTTAGACTAAAAAATGTCTTCAAGCCGCATTGCATGGTGAAATAATATTTTTCTAATATTTTCCATATCTCTTCTAGTTTTCGAGTGTGACAGACGGACATTTTGCGCAAACCTAATAGCGGCTTTTCCCCTTACGGGGGCCGCTAAAAATAGATTATAGTTTACGTTGAAAGGAAAAATCTCACGTATTCAATTTTGAACTATATAGGTATCGATCATTAATATCATCATCAGCAGCATCCTCACCATCGTCAACATCATCATTGACAACAAAGTCATCGGGTTCTCATCACTATCGTCATCTATTCAATATCACCATCATTAAAAACCCTATTATCAATATCGTCATCATGAAGATCATTATTATTATCATCATAGTCATCACTATCATCATCAAAGTCATCACTATCATCATCAAAGTCATCATTATTATCATCATTGTCATCACTATCATCATCGAAGTCATCACTATCATCGTCAAAGTCATCACTATCATCATCAAATTCATCACTATCATCATCAAAGCCATCACTATCATTATCAAAGTCATCACTATCATCATCATAGTCATCACTATCGTCATCAAAGTCATCGCTATCATCGTCATAGTCATCACTATCATCATCAGTCATCACTATCATCGTCATAGTCATCACTATCATCATCATAGTCATCACTATCATCATCAAAGTAATCACTATCATCATCAAAGTCATCACTATCATCGTCATAGTCATCACTATCATCATTAAAGTCATCACTATCATCGTCATAGTCATCACTATCATCATCATAGTCGTCACTATCATCATCATAGTCATCAATATCATCATTGTTATAGTCATAATAAAACTTCGTTAGACTGAAGACTTATAAAGCCTTGTCTCGATTAATACTAAAGTCCTATGATCCATGGTTAACTATGGTTAACTAAAAAGCACTGGAGTCAACATAAAACTGTATCGCAGTTTACATACATCCACATAAGGAGTTATTGCCACACTCCATAGAACTTATATCAGGAGTCTAAATCAAATTTAACAATAACAATAGAGTCCATCTTACATTTTAAATACAAGTATTTGTCTATTTCTCTCAACAAAACATTCTATTGTTGCTTTAATATTTAATAATAATATAATATAAATAGACCATAATAATAATATAGTAGGTGTCACAATCACCAATGGTGATAATGTCATAATCTAAGATGGTGCCAGATGTTACGATTATACTTGATCTATATCGCACTATCAATGATTGTGGTTGGCGAGGATTCATAAATCGTCAGTTGATAAGATGATCATCTAGTAGTTGCTAGTTGATAAGAGGATCATCTAGAAGTTGCCAGTTGATAAGAGGATCATCTAGAAGTTACTAGTTGACAAGACGATCTAAGTATATTATTATATATTCAATGAAGAAACTTCTCTTCGTCTAAAACAAATACTTTAATTCAAAACTTGGAAAAGCTATTCACAAATAATTACAATGGTTAAATGTACTTGAATAGAATTACTGATCTACACAATAATATATTCTTTCTTGAGTTCTAACACTAGACTTTTGTACATGTTATATCTAACACGTTCCGCACAAGACTGGCGCAATCTAGAATCTTCAGTAAAATGTATGCCTATCTATCTATCTGTCTGTCTATTTATCTATCTAATCTATCTGTCTGTTTGTCTGTCTAAACTCTAATCTATCTATGTCTTATATGATCAGAAACAAAGTTTAAAAAGATATATCGTGCTTTTTTTTAAATTTTAATTTCAAGAAACAATTTTAAGAGCGCCCCTGAATCCACACCAATGGGTACCTGACATTAGTTGCTGAAAAACGTAATGGCTCTTAGTCCTTGTGCTGACCATACGACACCTTTAACCTTAGGCTATAAAAACAAGATTGCTATATTATCTGCACCATAGATCGTGAGGTCTACTATATAAATGTAAACATGTACTGGCTTTATAACTGTGCACTTCACAGATTTTTAAAACCAACCAGTCACCAGTCCTGTTGACAAGCTTGTTGACTTCTGATGAAGTATTTTTTTCTGTTTGTGGTCGTGTGTCATGGGGTACTCGGAGAAGTGTGCCCTGCTCTGGAGATATTTGGGCTAAGTATATCTTTAGTATTATTGTATTTTATATAATGTATTTATTGGTAGATTTAGCCTCAAATGATTTCCAGGCAATATATCTATACCCTAATGTTCTGCATCCTGGGGTACTCCCAAACGTGACATTGGGATTCTATGGAGCTTGTAGGCTCATAGGTTTCCCTGAAGCCTATAAATCATCATGACTCTTTTTTTTGGCTAAAAATGGCTAGTGTCAGCCTGAAGCCTGTAACCCAGAATGGTCAAAAGTGGTCATGTGTTGACCTGAGGCCTGTGACCTTTATTTTACTCATGTAAATGTGTGATCTCCAGAATATGATGATAATGTAACAGATGACTAGGGCT
Organism: Biomphalaria pfeifferi; assembly: GCA_030265305.1. Classification (NCBI taxonomy): domain Eukaryota; kingdom Metazoa; phylum Mollusca; class Gastropoda; family Planorbidae; genus Biomphalaria; species Biomphalaria pfeifferi. Next base: position 6,444,910 of record JASAOG010000020.1, on the reverse strand, counting down.
GTGCGCCATAATATTTTTGAGTATCTTTTGTTTAATTTTTGTTGTGTCGGCCTGTGAGTTGATTGCCATGTATTTACACATTTATTTTACTCATGTAAATAAACTTTAAATATATGTTTACCTGCGACTTTGTAAAGTCTTTTGTTGCATACATTAGTTGAATTGTATACCTGGAGGTTATACCTAATAACCTAGGCAGTACAAGAAGGGACCAGCACACCTCTGGATGAACGTGCCAGCACACCTAACACTGACCTTTAGATCTAAATACCTAAATCTAGCTATAATTCTAATTGAATATTTTTAGCTATACCCGCTAATAGGTAAATTAATTGATCAAAATTTTGTTATATTGAGTGGGGTGCTCTTTTAGAGTAAATCCCCATTACTATGTAACATTGGGTACACTTACAAGTAACCTCATTTCTTTTGTAACATGGGAGGCTCGTCCTCTCATTTTGTAACACTTGGTTATGCCAATAATAGTATATGCATACTCTGTTTGGGAACCCTTAATTCAACATTAAGCAACTGGAACAGACACAAAAAAGAGCAGTGAGATTCATAACAAACGAATATTCACATTTGACTAGAGTAACACCTTTTAAAAAATCACTAAATTTAGAAAACCTTCAGAATAGGAGACTCAAAAGTAAAGTAGCATTGGTACATAAAACACTGAACCATATTCTTCAAATACAAAAACACAATCTAATAAAATACCCAGAAAGACACAAAGATAAAGGCACATTCCTCGTTCCATATGCTCAGAAAGAAACATTTTTCGCTCCATATGGTAGGACAAATTTATACAAATGCTCCTTCTTCCCTTGTGCTATTAGAGCATGGAATAAGTAGCCTGAGCTAGCCAGGAAAACCAGTGACAGAAGAATTTAAGTCATTGGTTAACAAGTATGACTAGATATATGACGCATAGGACGTATCATAATTTTTTTTGGAGTAACGTCCGTATTATATAAGATAAGAAGATAAGATAAGAAGACAAAATTATCGAAAATAATATCTACTATGTTGTCAACTCACGCAACTTTCCAGAAGAAAAAAAAAGGCATTGAACTTTTTAAAATACATAGAATGTTAGTAGTTTTACAGCTGGTCCAAACAAGTGATAGGATCATAGCGCATTAACAAACAAAAACAGTTGGTAAAAAATATTTCGAATCGCACACATTTATTATGTCTAAGTTAACATTGCGTATGATTACATAACTAATAAAAAAATAATTGATACAATTACAGTTCATATAAGTTTTGTTGGTATTTGTTTAATTATTTTCAAATATTTCTTGTTCATGATACTGTTACCTGATTGGATACACTGTACAAGAACACCAACTACCCAGAAAGGAAAGTACTTTAAAATAATACAAAAATATCATTGACCCCAAGACACTTGTTCCATTCCACTCTCTCAACCAACTATCGGATGAGTGGTAAAACACTTGCATTTCAAATGGAAGCTCTAGGGTTAGGATCCTTTTGAGGGGATTTTTAATTTTGGGATCTTTATAGCGATTCTGGTTTCACCCAGCTCTAGTTGAGTAAATGACATTAGCTGTTGAAAGGTAAAGGCTGCTGGTCGTTGTGCTGGCCATATGACACCTTCGTTGATTATGGGTAGCAGAAACAGATCTATCTATCTATCTATCTATCTATCTATCTGTCTGTCTCTCTCTATCTTTCTGTCTGTGTATCTCTCTGTCATCTGTCTGTCTGTCCGTCCTTCTATCTATCTACTTATCTATCTATCTATCTACTTATCTATCTTTCTGTCTATCGATCTGTCTGTCTATCTCTATTTTTCTGTCTGTGTATCTCTCTGTCTTTCTGTCTGTCTGTCCGTCCGTCTATCTATCTATCTGTCTATCTATCTATCTATCTATCTATCTATCTATATATCTATCTATGTATTGTTGCGCCGGCAGGCAGCAGTCGTGTTTTTTCGTCTCTCGTTTTGGAGGATTTTTGTGTTGCCATTTTCTAGAGCTAAGTGATCTTTCTTATACCATTAGATTTGTGTCGATTTCGTCTATAGATTGATGTATTTAGTTCGATAGATTTAAGTCACGTTAATTAAATTTAATTAGTTTTTGTATTCATTTACTATCCTTTAGTTTAACAAGCATCTACATAAACAGTGACAGAGTGATACTCATAGCCCGAGGGATTGATGTGCTTGGTAAAACCGTGTACCGTGGCCACTACAGAGCAGTCGCAGCGCAAACCAGTGTGTCATCAGTCCTAGTGTGTCAAATCGCCGTACTGGAGTCATGGACGCTAATCTACTACGTCGCATAGGACGCACATGTGTGTTACTCAAATCACGACTAGATAGCGAAGTTTTCCGAAATATTCGTCGACTTGGCATCGGGCGTAAACTGCCGACAGTTCGTGGGTCTAGGGCTGGGCGTCTTATTCGCCTATGGTATAACCCATCGCTATTCAACTCAACAGATACATGTCACACAGTTTCCAGGACTCTTAACTGTGTTATTAACCCCACCCCTACCACTGTCATTTCTTCTACGACAGAGTTCAGCAGTTCCCTACTAAACTGTTTTATTAACCACCCCACCCCTATTGCTCATCACAAAACAGAGGTCAGATGTCCCCATCAAAAACCTATAATTCGTGATATTACTCCTCCGGTGTCGTCAAAATGTGCTACGCCTCTGGTGACTATATCCTCCAGTCTGCTTAAAATAATGCACCTAAACGCCCAGTCATGCAGTAACAAAGCTCTAAAGCTTGCAGACACCATCACTGATAATAGCTACGACATCGTTTTCCTTAGTGAGACATGGTTTAAAGAAGTTGGTGATGAGCCAAGAATCACTGAGCTAACGCCACCAGGCTTTATTTTAAAGAATCTCCCTCGAAAAACAGGCAGCGGAGGGGGTCTAGCAATACTGTACAGAGATAGTCTAGCCAAGTATGTAACAATAAGACCTGACAGCTCAACGTACACCACCTTTGAGATGTGTGAGTTTCGCCTTTCCCACCACCGTAGACTTTTATTTTCCTCTACCGCCCACCAATAAACAAGAGAAATAAATTGACAACAAAAGTTTTCATCGAAGAATTTCAAGACCTCCTTGACAGTCACATATCAACAAAAGATCTATTTGTCATAGGCGATGTGAACTTGCATTTTGACAGTGATAATGAGAGATACGCAATGTCGTTGAAAAAAGCGATGAGCGATTGGATGGTTGAAAATAAACTCAAGATGAACGAAGAAAAGACAGAAATAATTAAGATTGGCACTAGGAACAATGTCTCAAAAGTTGAAAGCACAGATTCTCTCTTAATCACCAACTGCCATGTTCTTTTGTCCATGTAGTGCGGAATCTTGGAGTTTTCTTCGACTCAACACTATCTTTCGACCCACACATAAGTCAGCTCTGCAAAGATCTTTATCTGCAGCTGCGCAGATTAGGCCAGATCCGACCATATTTAACAACGGAGTCAACAAAAACGCTAGCTGTGGCATTCATACTCTCCCGCCTTGATTACTGTAACGCCGTGCTAGCAGGTATACCTGATGACAAAATAGCCAAGCTGCAACGTATACAGAACAATGCCGCTCGAATAGTCCTTAAAAAAACTAGACAAGATTCTGCTACCACGCTCTTGAGCACGCTCCATTGGCTTCCCGTGAAAGCGAGAATCGATTACAAGGTCGCCACACTTTGTCATCAGTGTATATATAACAACGAGATGCCCTTGTACCTTAGCGAACTGATTACTCCATATGTCCCCCAGAGAGCCCTGCGCTCAATGGACTCAACGCTTTTAGTAGTGCCACGTTTCTCCCTCAAAAGCTACGGCCTGCGGGCTTTTTCAGTTCACGGACCAAAAGTTTGGAACTCACTCCCCATTGATCTCAGACAGACAACATGCTACACCACTTTTAAGAAGAACATTAAGACCTATCTGTTTAAAACTTGTTTAGATTAACTGTCATTGTAGCTCTCGCGTTTGTGTTTGTAATGTTGTTACAATAGATCTAGAATCTAGATTTTGAATGCTATTATGATTTAGGTGTTTTTTTTTCTTTTTGGCAGTGGTGTAAGGTACCATTCCTTGCTCTCTCTCTCTCTTTCTCTCTCTCTCTCAAAAAATAAAAATAAAACTCTAGATCTATCGAAATATACTGGCAACACTATTGCAGACTCCTTGGCCCACCATGGAGGGCTAATTGCACCCACCAAACAGGCTGTAAGTTTTCATCTTGATCTGGCTATAATTTAAAAAAACAGAAATAAAAAAGTGGTTTGAGTGCTGGGACTAATCTCAAAAAAGCCCGTGGAGTCTGGGAGTGCATGAGGCGCCCTGACCGCACTTCCCGTAGTGGAGGCTGTCCAGGCCTGAGCAAGCTATTATAGCGCAGTGCAGGACAGGCCACTGTCCTATTTACTCATGTTTCTCACGGCTATGGCCAAAGTTTGATTCAAGGTGACACGCTTCGGAGAAGAAGAGGTAACCGTATCTCATTTTCTGTTTGACAGCCCCAGACTTACTGATCTCCGTCTCGACAGCTCTGGGAAACCAAAAATTCTCGACCAGTATGGTGACATGTATGCACTACGCAAGACAGCAGGATTTCTGTCCAGGGCTTTTGCAAGAGAGGATTTGAGCCTGTCAAGCTCTCACTACAATGGAGTTTGATGGTGATGATGACCGAAATAAACCGAATACAAACTCTGAGACCATTTGTTTTTAGAAATATCAAAACAAAAAAAAATGAAATGAATTTCCTGAGTTATATAGATCTATGAGAAGCAAAATAAGCAATCTGATACGTGTGATAGTTAAAGAGATGTCGTGACAGATCTGATAATAGCAGACAATCTTATTTTCAAATTAAAATGTTTTTTTTTTAGTTTCATTAAAAAAAATCGCTAGGGCTCACTTAGCATTTATCAGTCTGTCTATTTAGATCAAGATTCAATCCAGTGAAATTTTAAATAGAGTTTAATCTTTAACTATAGCACACAGATAAGTCCTAAGATTAGGGCTACGTGTTTAAAATAGCTATTTAAAAGCACAAACATATATGAAAGTCTGTAAACACCTTGCTCTCACTTGTGGCTCAGATATTACACATAGTAAAAGGGTATCACTAAAAGGCGTGCAACTGGCGCCTAGATTAGTAAGCTTCAGGTAGGAGGGGCATTGTAACGTTGTCTGGATACCGCCTAGATGAATCCAGACCTATGCTTATTTGCGGCTATATCCAATTATTGGTAAGGCTTCGGGAGTCAAAAGTTGAGGAAAATTATAAGCCTGTGACCCTTAAATAGTTATATCTTCAGTGGCGTAGCTAGGGTGGGGGAGAATTTGAAAATCCTCCAGGGACACCACTTGAAGGAGGTCCCCAAATGAGTGTTCGAAATGTTTTTTACATTAAATATTAAACATTACTCAAAATGCAGGGGCATCCAGAGAGGTCTAGCCCCGCTGGCCCCCATATGATGGCAAATTATTATCTACGCCACTGTATAAATTTATACATTTAACGTGCTTTCATTATTCCTCGTTTCAGCGCCAATCCTGTAATTATAATTAATTCCCGAGAGAAACAAATGAACCAAGAAATCTGAGTTTTGTTACAGTTACATTTATTTGGGCTCATAATTGCATAATATAGGTAAAATAATAAAATAGGTCTTCTATTTAATAAGACTTTATTAGTTTATTATTTGGTATTTGTAGGTATAGAAAATTATGTTTTTACTTCATATAGAAAAGTAAGAAATTCAAATTAGTCATAAGATGATAGTTATACTCAAAAAGAAATTTCGACTGTAAAAATGACACAATGACTTTTTCCTTTGTTTTTTTTTTTTTTTTTTTTGTAGAAAACGAATTAAAGTCACCACGTGATTTCATCTGTGGCTATAAATCACCGGTACATCTGAGGGGCTTTTTGAAACATTGTTGCTGATTATCTGCAAATGTAGAAAATATAGAGAATTATTTACTGGCGTAGCACAGGTTTTAGATTTTTTTCCCATTTTTTAAAATGTACATTACTAAATTAATTTTAATTTTTTGTCATACAAGTTAATTAAATTTTAAACAATATGTTTACCTTTTTTAAAGACACAAAATTAATTTTGCATGCATATAAGTCGAATATATTTTTAAATAACAGTCAAGAAGTACTGATTTATATTTTGCAAGTGACTTGCAACATAGATGATTAGCTTGCCGAAGGAAAAAAGTTTCTTTTTTGAAACTTTCACTGAGAGACAAAACAATTAAATTAATTAGATAATCATTTAATAACATCAGTTATGCCAGGCTCCAATTACAGTATGTCTTCATAACTATCAATTCATTGAATACAATGAATATTAACAATTTAATAAAAATGGCATTAAAAAGTTCCTGTTGTATCTAGTCGATACTCGAACTATACCATAACGGAAGTTATGTCTTGCTGCTGTTGAAAGGAGCACGTCTTTTCTTTTTGTATCGACGGGGGTAGTTTGAAATTTATAGTTTTTGATATTCTTTCTGAAAATATTAAAACCTACCTTTTCACATGCCTGAGCAGAACACTTCGAAATCCGATTTTGAGCTTGTGTTTCCACACGAACTATCTTTGTAATTTTGGGGAACTGAATTAAGGCTGTGTGTAATGCACAAATGGGTGTAGAAATTAGAACTTGTGTGTGCCTAACATTTTTGACAACTTCCCGAAAAATGATAATACCAATGTACTAATGTCCTACAAAGCCTCAAAGTCATAAATCTGTATTATTTGAACAAAGTCGTGCTCTACCAACAGTCTTCACAAATTCATATGCACGTTCGCATTGCAGCAGCATCAGAGTTTCTTCTAGGGGCGCATTCCTAGGCCTTGCGTCAGTGTCTCTCGTTCGGCCTTGCTGATGAGATCCAAAGGAACGCTTCGCATTACATTTAACACCAGCTCAGTTGCAGAAGCTGCCGGAGGGAATGTCATTGTTGCTATTCTCAACGCCTAAGCGGCTTTACTCCTGATTTTTCCTCGAGGTTGTCTCCTGAAGCCTTATAACCGCAAGGCAGCGAAGGTTTGAAGTCAGAGTACTCTCCTAGATGAATTGCCTTACTAGGCTGACGAGCTTCTTCTGCCTGAAGCTCCCAGTTTTGTGGCGCCAGGTATCCGCCTTCACCCCTTCACCTGTTAGTAAGAGCAGTTTAGCCGGGCTTAATATATAAGCCACACGAGCAGGCCAGGTGCTGGATTTAGATATGCGCATCACAAAGTCATAAAGTCATCACAAAGTCACAAGGTCATCACAATGCTACATTGACATCACAATGTCATAAGGTCATGTGGTTATCGCAAAGTCATCAAAAATAAAAAGAGCCATTAACCACTGCTTATTACTATATTGCGTGGTCATTATAAAGTCACATGATCATCGCAAAGTCCAGTTAAGCACTCACAACCAAGCAGCGTATAATATACGTAAATTTCCAATAACGTTTAAATCAGCTTACCTTAGCCTTACTGTGTTATGACTGATGCATCAGCAGGCATTCGGAGGATATTTTATGCACAGAGTTTTCTCAGGGGCTTTAGAGATGGAGAAAGTACACACACAAAAAAAACATTAAAAAAAAACATTTAAAAAACCCATTAAAAATACATGTGCATAGTATTTGAATAGGTATTTCACACAGGCTTAAGTACGCGAGGGTATAATATTTGATATTTTGGGTCTTTGGCAAATTGGCATAATTTAGGCCATGTCGTACCCACTAACGCTCATGGGTTACTTCCCCTTTATAGCTCAGATTTAAATGTTATATAGCTAAGTTGTAAAATATAAGGTCTATTCATAGCTCTAATAGTGAATAGCTCTAATAGTCGTTACCAAGATTCGAGTCTGGAACCCTCAGTTCAGAAGTCAAGCTCTTTACCGCTCACCCACTGCGCCCCTTTCATTAATTTTTGAATCAACTTTTTTCTTCACATGTGGTCTATTCTTTTTTCAACTAGTTCCAGGTGTTTTGCGGACTCTGGGATGTCCTTCAATAATGTTAATTCCCTGGCTATAACCCAGAGGCGTAGTGAACAAAACGTGCGCCCGGATCAGGTACTTTATTGCCCCTCTCCTTTTCAATGACCATCCCATAGAAATATATGCTTATAATCAAAATGTATTTAATAATAATATAATACAAATAACCTTAGTATGTATTACCTAATTTAAATATTTACAAACATTCGTGGCGCCCGGGGCATCGTGCCCCCTCTCTCACTACGCCTCTGCTACAACCGTCTCCCTCCCACTCTTCTGTGTTTTGGAAGTCTAACGCTTCAACACTCAACCACCACGACCCTGCATAACTATAGGCACTCACCAAAAACCCTTTCAGGCAAGTGCATGACGTCACTGAGGTCAATGTCCTGCACGGGGCCGTAGGTGAAGAAGAAATCTGCTCTGTCGTAATCGAGCATGACAGTGACGTTGGCAAAGAGGGTCACTATGTTGTCAGTTACCGGCCCGCAGTAGCACTCCATGCCAACCTGCGAGGGGTTGCAATAAAACTCTGGATTGTTGAGATTGAACCGACACACCTGCGTTGAGAAATAAAATTTAAAATGTATATTCATATTTGAATTTTTTTTTGTAGGGACAATCTGTATTCCTTCGCAGTTATTTACCGTACACATGTATGAGGCGCGGTGGCTGAGCGGTAAAGCACTTGGCTTCCGAACCGGGGACCGGGGTTCGAATCCTGGTGAAGACTGGGATTTTTAATTTAGGGATCTTCGGGCGCCTCTGAGTCCACCCAGCTCTAATGGGTACCAGACATTAGTTAAGGAAAAGTAAAGGCGGTTGGTCGTTGTGCTGGCCACATGACACCATTGTTAACCGTTGGCCACAGAAACAGATGACCTTTACATCATCTGCCTTATAGATCACAAGGTCTGAAAAACATTAACATTACTTTACTATGTATGAATTTTACCACTATATCTCACCACATTGCTCTCTCCATTGCAAGGGTTCTCATACATCAGGTAGTAATACCAGGCAGCATTTTGAGGTCCACATAGGCAGTTAGCTGAAGGACATCAATGGTTGCCATCAGGCCGTAATCACAATTGGAGTCGGGCATTCTCTTGTAAGGGTTGAACTGGAAAGCTTGGATGCCGTTCTCGCCTTGAGCTGATGTGAAGTACATAACATATACATCAGTGGTACCTTAAGCCTAGCAGTAGTCATGGTCTAAAACCTCGCAGTCCTAATTGTCAAAGCCACGCAGTTCTTTTGTTGTTATTTTTTTTTTACTAAAGCCTCGCAGCAGTGGCGTAGCTAGGGTGGGGGTGGCGGGTGTCCAAATTATTTAAAAATCTTCCCGGGCCTCCACTCGAGTGGTCCCCCAAATACGTGTCCAAAATTATTTTAAATTAAATATTTAGCCAATGCCATGTTATATTGTTTTTCATGTTGCTATGTAAATTAGTGACATTCTTGCATGTATTCCACACATTAGACACACAAACACACACACACGTAAATATGAACATATATATATATATATATATATATATCATGCCATGATGTCGAATGCCAAAATGCAGGGGCTCCTAAGAATGCCAATCTTCCCGGCCCCTAAATTCCGCAGCGATAATAGCCTTAATCCTCGCTGTTCTAATTGTTTAACTCTTTCTCTCCGCAATTATTTTCCACGTTCAGATGGAATTCTTCATTTTCTCAATAGTATTTTTTTTACCCTATTATGATTAAGCTTGAATAAATTTCTCTCATGTTATCGGAAAATTGTTTTATTTGGTCTAGAATTAAAGGGAGTACATACTATTTTTATATAACAGAAAATAAAGTTTATACAATCAAATATTGAACTAATTTAATGAGGTCAAATCAACGATGGTTTCGTAAATTAGGAGTGAAAGAGTTAATGTTTTTCAGTGCTAAGTGGCCGTTGCCTGGGGCCACATGTCATCGTTGTTCACCGTGGACCATAAAAACATACTTACCCCACTTTGTGTGTGATTGCAGGGTTTGAAAGGTAATTATTTATTGATACGTAACTTTAGCGTAGTTAGTTCTACTTTTTTTCTAGTCATATGGGTTAGAGAGAGTCTTATTCGCTGCTTTTAATTTTTCATCTAACAATCAAACAATTAGGCTCAAGTAAATGTAAAAATACTTTTCCCCAAAAGCTTATATTAAGCGTAGCTGTATCAATTAGTTCGGATCAGTCATGCAATTAAATTTTTCATAGATTTAGACTAACACTAATAAATCTGCGCGTTTAGAAATATTATATTATTATTATTACGGTTGAGCACAATTTTGAGCTTTTAGCTTTATCAATGCGCTATGATCCTATCACTTGTCTGGACCAGTTGGACAATGGTTGGGGGAGAAAGAACGGGGTATCTGGGTGATCACTTTTTAAATATATTTATATAAAAAAAGGTGAACTCGTGGCTAAAGCCTTTTCAGACTCCTCAAGCCAACACAGTAACCACTATGCAAGCGATGAGCTTATGAATATGGAAGATTGTATACTTAGTTATCTATTGTTTCTATTTCATGTTAGTGTTTACTTTGCATCGGAGGACGACCAATGAAGGGAACTAATTCAGCTTAAACCACCACTTCAGTCAAATACTATTCCTTTCCCTTGTTCCTGATACCAAACAAAATAATTGATTAACTTCTTGTTGTTTTTTTTAAATTGATTCAGGTGTTGTCTGGTATAAGAAATAATTATTCAAAATTTCAGCTTAATCCAAGACTGGGTGTGGGAGAAATAGCGTGTAAACATTTTTTACCAGATAGAGAGTTGATATAAGCTTTGTAAAAACTAACTGGCTACAGTCTGATTGAGACCAAAGGATCCAAACCAAAACATTCTTATCTTATCTTATATAATACAGACGTTACTTCAAAAAAGAAGATGAATACGCCCTACTCGTCATGCATTCAGTCATGCATGTTAACCAATGACTTAAATTATGCCAAGTCACTGATTTTCCTTGGTAGCTCAGGCAACCCATTCCATGCTCTAATAGCACTAGGGAAGAAGGAGTATTATGGTGGAAATGTCGTGAAGGACACTTTCTCATTACTCAAAGAACCCAGTTTTGACCCTAACACATTGCCTAGTCTTAGGCGCTTCCACGCTGTGTAATATGCAGATAAGGCAAACGGAAGTAATTCTCCAATAGAGAAATCAAATTACACAGGCGAAAGGTCAACAAGATAAGTTAGTTGCCACTGATATTGAATATCAAAACTTCTCCTATTTACGAAACAAATAACTAATTCCTAATCGTGCCTTCACACTAGTCCGTTTTGTTCTTGTTTTGTAACTAAAAGGAATTAATTTTAAGGAGCGTGAATCAATAGAATATGAATTTCAGATTCAACGGGCACACTTACGAGTATTGACCAGCACCAGGAAAACTAACAAATGATGCCAGCGGGATTCCATAAATGTCGCAGGTCTGTCGTTCATTTGCGTTGCCAACTCGAAGCAAGATCTATTCAACAATGGATCTACAAATGCAATGAATATGAAACAAAGCCATGAAACGTAATATTGAAATGGAATTCAGAGTGAAGTAGCGACCAATCCAGAGGCGCAGCTGTTGCGTGCCACACAGGTTATCTGGCGGTGAGAACCGTGAGAGGCATCCAACGTTCCTCCAATATGTATTAATCCATTTAGTCCCATATATTCCGATTTATCGATTGGCAAGTAAAAAGACTAAGCCCGCGTCAGCCTGATTTATCGGTCACAATCACATTGCTATAGAAATTCTGTAATTGAAAAATATTGCACTTTTTGGACATCACATATGTTCAATGTTTTACTTCATTTTTATAGGGCATCAAAAGGAGCTGCCGCACTAAACATCCAATATCGTAGGTACGCCACTGCATCAACCGTATATTATTATACTAATTGATAATGTTATTCTTTTGTTTGTGATTATTCCTTGTTTTGAACTTTAATTAAAAAAAAACAACAACTTATAAATATAGCTCGGGTAGTTCAATATATTGATATGTAAGATAAATGGGGGGGGGGGGGGACAGTCTACATATCAAAATTTGAATAACTAGAGCCTAGTAATTGATGTGATTTTTTTAAAATGGCAAGCAACTGTGTGTGTTTGTGTAAGTGTGTGTTTTAAATGGGAAATGTTTGTTTAATTCAATGTCACTTTCATTATCTTATTCCCCCCTTTTTTTGGACTCCAATTTGTATTAAAGATTTGTGGACGCAGACCCCCCTCAACCTTTCCAACACCCCCCCCCCAATCTGAACTGGATAATACTATAGATCTAATTTAATCTTTACTACATTATAGTTCTGGAATCTACTTTACTGCCATTAGATCTATAAGTCTAGATATATTGTTAAACTGCAAATACAAAAACAACTTTTAATAAAATACTCAGAAAGACACAAAGATAAAGACACATTCCTCGTTCCATATGCTAGGACAAATTTGTACAAATGTTCCTTCTTCCCTTGTGCTCATGGAATGGGTTGCCTGAGCCAGCCAGGAAAACCAGTGACTTGGCAGAATTTAAGTCATTGGTTAACATGCATGACTAAATGTATGAGGCGTAGGACGTAATCATCTTCTTTTTTGAAGTAACGTCTGTATTATTTAAAATTAGATAAGAAGATACAGATTTGTGGACTTAGATCCCCTCCTTTTTTTTCCAAAAAAACAACAACAACAACAAAACAACAACAAAACAACAACAACAAAACAAACAACAACAAAACAAACAACAACAAAACAACAACAAAACAACAACAACAAAACAAACAACAACAACAACAACAAAACAACAACAACAAAACAAACAACAACAACAAAACAACAACAAAACAAACAACAAAACAACAACAAAACAGCAACAAAACAACAACAAAACAAACAACAACAACAACAACAAAACAAACAACAAAAACAACAACAAAACAACAACAACAAAAAAACAACAACAAAAAAACAACAACAAAACAACAACAACAAAAACAACAACAAAACAACAACAACAAAACAAACAACAAAAACAACAACAAAACAACAAAACAACAAAACAAACAACAAAAACAACAACAAAACAACAGCAACAACAACAACAACAACGTTTAAACCGAAGAATACTGCAGATGTAATTTAATGTATAATACATTATAGATCTGAAATCTACATAAGTGCCATTAGATCTATAAGTCTAGTCTAGATATATCATTAAACTGCTCGAGATCTAGGGCACAGGGTGATCTAGGCTCTAGATAATAAGGTCGATTTGCCTACTTGATTTCCTGAATGCTTAGATCAAATTCTACAGACTTTTAGAATTGCTTGATTACGTATGTAGACTATTCTTTGACTACTCATTAGTAAAATACATTCTAGATCTATGTTACTTTTGAAAATATTCTACTCAATATAAATTAGCTCTATTCTTAATAGGTATCAATGTTCATTAGTACTAAGACAAGTTCACTGTCGGTGCGCTTCCACGCGTGTAATGTGAGTGTTTTTGTTTACTATTGGAATTTTAACGATGCATTCATTAATAATAATAACCATAATAATGATTAATGAGGAATGCAGTATTTTTCGTGGATACGCAGCCCCAGCTGTGACCTACATATTTGTCACATCCAGGGCAAGCATAACCTTGTCCACAGGTGGTCGATTTTCTTTTCGCCGTCTGCGTCTGTCCTCGGCAGCGGATTTTCTTTTGGTCTCAAATGTGTATCCAACTGCTTTTGTGAGTGACCTCCAGCTGTCTCATTCTGAGGCCGCATGCAACCAGGTGCTCTCTTCTATGTCATATAAGGCAAGTTGACGCCTAAGCTGGTCTTTTAAGCGTTTCCTGGGGCACCTCTGTTACGTCGACTACCTTTTAGCTCACCCATTCTTTAACAGTAATCTTTTCAATTTTTACTTATTGATTAATAGGATTCGTCCAACATTAACTAGCAACAAGATGTAGTCATATAAAACATAAAGATAAAGCGATAGGGTTTGTTGTGGTGGCAACATAAGGGAATCTTAGTTAATCAGACTTAGATCCTTACGCGCACTTCGGTGCATTGGGCGGCAAGGTGTTTCAACAAAGATCTGTCACTGGCAATGTCTGAAGCCTCCTCCCACCTGGTGTCCGCTGTTCTGAGGTCCTTCATGAAAGTGTGGCACCAAGTTATACGAAAACGTCCTTATTTGTGCTTTCCTCGAAATGGCCTCCATGTCATCACAACTCTTGGCATGCGTAAGGAGAACATGTCCCGCAAACCTCAGGCGACGATCTGTAACATCCTCACTAAGTGGTCGACTCACAGTTCGGCATAGGATTTCCCTGTTTGAGACTCGATGTCTGTCACTGACTCCTGACTCTAATAAGGGAATCAAAATAGCAGAAATGTACGAAAAATGAAAAAAAAAGTGATGGGGAAAATTGAACAAGAAAAGACCAAATAAACAAGGTCAAGGATGCTAAAATAAAAGACCCCACAGTGTGGCACAATTGCAATTTAAATATCTTTAGATTAGAAGTGGATCTTTTTGTACAGACTCTACCTTTACCACTAAATAGTCTACTTTAAAATGTGTTTGTTGTGCGTTACTGTCATATAGTGAAATATTTATATTTTATTTCGCAATGATAATATTTTGTGTTATAAATGTTTAGATATTTGACTCTGCAGAGTAAAAAAAAAAAGAAAAATATCTTTTAATTTCAAAACACATAGTATATAATCATTTCCTTGGAATATGGGGGTTGTCTTTTGCATTATTTTTTTTTGTTTTGTTTTATAGAAGAGAGGGATTGAGCTGCAAAACCCAATGTCTGCGCTCGGGCACTTGATGGTTTAGTATTAAAATCTGACCTTAAACAAACAAAATCAAAGCCAAAAATCAGTCCACTAAATTTCGATCCCCTGTCACTGCCGGGGGGGGGGGGGGGAGATTCATTTCTGGGCGGGGGTTTGAACATCAAAATCCCATCCCTGGCTACGCCCATGATATATATATATATATATATATATATATATATTTATATATATAAATATATATATATATGTTTGTGTGTGTGTATGTTTTAAATGCAGAACATGTATTTTAAAGTTTAATGGCCCTTTAGTGGGGCTTGTTGTGCCTACCACTCATCTGGGACCCACTACCACCAGAAACTTTTACTTAGATTATTGAAGTCAGAGGAACAACATAGGCTACCTGTCATGTGGCATTGATAGTTATTGCTTGTCGTAATAGCGATCCATACGAACAGTTGTACCTTGACAGAGCCTCATTATGATCTGGTTTGATTTGGATTCATGCTACGTCACCCATGCTATATAAACTCGGCTGGATACCTCGAGGCCTTCACAGTAAGTATTTGTCGAGCTACGTCAGTGCAAGTACAGGCAAAGCTTGAGCCCGAGCAGACGTAATCAGCAATCCCAGAACACATAGCAATAAAACCACAGGAACAGATATACAAGCACAAAGCAATATGGCAGCAAGTCAGTGTCGACAAAACTTTCATGCCGAGTCCGAGGCTGGCATTAACAAACAGATCAATATGGAACAGTTCGCTAGTTATACTTACCAGTCTATGGTAAGTAAGTGATTTATAACACTATCAAAGACAAAGGCTAATCTTAGGCACTGTATGGATCTACCAATACAATGTGCTGTTGAACTTTTTTTTAATCACAGTCAATATCATGTTAGTACTGCAGTAGCCGTTTTACCTGTAAAGGATGAGACAACTTTCTATCTCAGCGTACTGATATTACTATCACATAACTTATATACTATTCACATTGATAGCTTGAGATGCTCAAATCATCTCTTTTTAAAAACCCAACTCAGCGTTTCTAAAACGCGCTTCCTGGATTCACTTAGAGCTGTTTTTTTTCGCTTTAAATATATTTTAGTCCTATTCGAGGCAAGGCCTGTACCCTAGGCGGCTGTCTGGTTTTGGCAATGCCTAAGACCGGCCATGCGACTGTAGATTCCTATTCAGGAGAAATAGTATTTCATCCACATGTAACGCAAGTAAAGGTGACATTTGCTTTGTTGGTAGAGGAACCAGCCATTTTTTCGCTTGGCTCCTTTAGTCTTCCTTGTCGGGATGGCTTCCTCTCCTTTAGTCTTCCTTGTCGGGATGGCTTCCTCTCCTTTAGTCTTCCTTGTCGGGATGGCTTCCTCTCCTTTAGTCTTCCTTGTCGGGATGGCTTCCTCTCCTTTTGTCTTCCTTGTCGGGATGGCTTCCTCTCCTTTAGTCTTCCTTGTCGGGATGGCATCCTCTCCTTTTGTCTTCCTTGTCGGGATGGCTTCCTCTCCTTTAGTCTTCCTTGTCGGGATGGCTTCCTCTCCTTTAGTCTTCCTTGTCGGGATGGCTTCCTCTCCTTTTGTCTTCCTTGTCGGGATGGCTTCCTCTCCTTTAGTCTTCCTTGTCGGGATGGCTTCCTCTCCTTTTGTCTTCCTTGTCGGGATGGCTTCCTCTCCTTTTGTCTTCCTTGTCGGGATGGCTTCCTCTCCTTTTGTCTCCCTTGTCGGGATGGCTTCCTCTCCTTTTGTCTCCCTTGTCGAGCTGGCTTCCTCTCCTTTTGTCTCCCTTGTCGGGATGGCTTCCTCTCCTTTTGTCTCCCTTGTCGGGATGGCTTCCTCTCCTTTTGTCTCCCTTGTCGGGATGGCTTCCTCTCCTTTTGTCTTCCTTGTCGGGATGGCTTCCTCTCCTTTTGTCTCCCTTGTCGGGATGGCTTCCTCTCCTTTTGTCTTCCTTGTCGGGATGGCTTCCTCTCCTTTTGTCTCCCTTGTCGGGATGGCTTCCTCTCCTTTTGTCTCCCTTGTCGGGATGGCTTCCTCTCCTTTTGTCTCCCTTGTCGGGATGGCTTCCTCTCCTTTTGTCTTCCTTGTCGGGATGGCTTCCTCTCCTTTTGTCTCCCTTGTCGGGATGGCTTCCTGTTCGTGCGCGCTGGATTGTCTTTTGGTCGTCTCTATGGTCTCGGGTTCATACCCTGCCCGCTGCCAACCCCCGTCGTCCTGCGGGAGGTTAGGACTAGACAGCGTGCTCGAGAGGCTAAGTACGCTTGAATCTGGCTTGGCTTGGCTACCTATGAAGGGGGCTCAAGGTTTGACATCCGACTTGAGCAGAGTTATGTTTACTTATCGCCTATAGGCAGCACGGAAAACCTTCTCTCAGATACCCCTCCCCCCACTGGGCCACAAAAGAGATTGGACCATAGCGCTCTAAGCATAATACAAGCATGAAAGTAGCGCTATATAAAAGGTATTAATTTATTAGATTATCTTCAACTCTGAAAGTAAAACAGTTTTACGTAATTTTTATACCGTTATTTTGCTAAAGACATCTGCAACAAGGCTGACTCAAACGTAATATAGTTATTCCTATAGAGACGCACTTTAGGTGCCTGCTAGTGAACGCGCCATTATGACGATATTAATTCAAAACGAGACTGTAGTGTTGCTATAGATAAACAGACTGTTGAGGCTAGGCTTTCGTAAAAGTAACATCGTTTATTCTAGTGACTGAGACTAGACCGTTCCCGTTCTGGATTAAACATTTCTATTCTATACACACTTGTTGATTTACTTTATTGTAAATGTCTTGATCTGGGTGTCTATTACTACCAACTCAAAGGTAATACTATGCGCACAGAAACACGTAACTAATCTTCTGATCAGTTCAAATTCTACACACCCTGATTAGACACTCTGGCCGTGCGGTTTGCGCGCTGGACTGTTGTTTGGACTTATCGATGGTCCCAGGTTCACACCCTGCCCGCTCCCATCCCCCGTAGTCGTGCGGGAGGTTTGCACTAGGAAGTAAATTATCTTTAACTCTAAATGAACATCTGAAACTTAGAAAACATTTAACAAATATGTTTACCCTATAATCAATTTATATTATTATCTTTTTAGAAGTATTGCTGCCTGATTCACCGCACACCTTACATTACAATCTCTTCCCTAGGCCTATTACTTTGATCGGGACGACGTGGCACTTCCAGGATTCCACAAGTTTTTCAAGAAGCAGTCAGAGGAAGAAAAGGAGCACGCTGAGAAACTGATGAAGTACCAGAAAAACGAGGAGGTCGCATCATCCTTCAGGAGGTCAAAGTAAGTGACTTACTTACTTAATTACTTACTTACGTAGACTTAGGTCCTCCCGCGCCGTTCGGCGCATTGGCTGCAAGCTGTCTCCATAAAGATCTGTCATTGGCAATATCTGAAGCCTCCTCTCACCTGGTGTATCGGGTATTGGACTTCTTTGATCCAACACTGTCATCAGGGTCTCCGCATGTATAGTTTTCTTTATGTGTCAAGTTTGCCGTTTCTGTAGCAATAGCGGTTTTACAGGGTGGCATCGCTAGCCCCACGCCAAACCCTCCTCCTTTCTCAACCGGGCTTGGGAGAGGCAGATGGACGTATAGAGGAACGCAGAACATGCATTGATTGGCGTTCGCTCAGAGCGCAGTAATGCATTGTCTATATGATTACGTCATTGTCATATTTTTAACCTCTCTAACATGCAGACATTTCTTTGATGGGGCGTGGTGACCTGTTTTTCAAGAGCGCCTCTTCGACTGGGTCTTAGGTCAGCTCTATTTAAGACTGAGATCTGATCTTTTTTCCTAATTTCGCCACCACCGTCTTTCTCCATTCTTTTCTGTCTTTTACCTTAAAGCGTCTAGAACTAGAAAATTTTATTTCGTGAAAGATAACAAAAAAAATAATGCAGCGCGATTTGAATGTATTGTTTCACTTGGTAACGTCAAAGAGCAACAAGCAAGCTAGCGTTGTCAGTACTCTTGATTTGTTTTTAAAGAACAAAAAACTGAATGGCTTCCTGGTCGTGTGATACGCCCTTCAGAATGTGGTCACGATTGCCCCAAGTTTGAACCAAAATCTTCCCACTGTCGTCCTCTGGCGTCTTAGGTAGTAATATTCATCTAGATTTCATGTGAATTCAATCGGTTTTCAAAATATAATTTTAAAAGTTACTCACAAAGGCATAAAGATAATGACCACATTTCTAATGTTCTGTGCTAGGATACATTTTTACAAGTAGAGCTCCTTCTACTATAGTACCGTCAAACCATGGAATCAGCCAGCTAAACCAATGACTTATCACAGCTTCTAATTAACATTGCGCAACTACATTAAAAGATAGGCGTAGGACGTAATTATCTTTTTTTTTTTTGGATGCAATGTATAAGATAAGATTTAACAATGAAATGAACATGAGCTTTAAAATGTTCAACAACAAACCAAATAATGTATACATTGTTAAGTAGTGCAAATACTACCATATCATTGAACGACAATCCAGTTGATATTGTACTATTTACCATATTGATGCAGTTTGCTTTCAAGCACTCGGAATTTCTCTAAATGCTTTTGTATTTGTTTGGTTTCAAAACTTCTAGAAGCCTGATCGAGACGCATGGGGCACTGGGCTTGAGGCGATGCAGTTTGCCCTTCAACTGGAGAAAAACGTCAACCAGGCATTGCTGGACCTTCACAAACTCTGCAGCGCAAATAAAGACGTGCAGGTGAGGGCGATATGACATTTGACTTTATAATATCTTAATAAGGCAGCACGGAAAACCAGCTCCAAGATACCCCCTTCCCCCCCCCCCCCCAGTGGTCCACAAATGAGATTGGACCAAGCGCTCTGAGCATGCTATAAGCATGAAAGTAGCGCTTTATGAAAGCTATAATAATAAGGCGAGCGTCCTTGTGTCCGAAACTTAAGGAAGAGGCTACGAAGACCCATCTCTAACCTACATATTTTGCCACACCTCACCCAGATAAATATCTTATGTATTCATAGTTCTTTATTGTACTATAAAAAATATTGACACCTTATTTAATTTACCGACAAGTTTTAATTGGAAAAGGAGTCACTTAAATAGAGGTTTTAAAATTATGTTGGGAAAATGGGGGCGGGTTTGGAAAGATATGTAAGGGAATTTTACAGTAATCGCTTTTTAAAAACATTTATAAAAAAAGGGCGAATGACCTGCATTCGAACTCATGACTTAAGCCAACTGCTAGTGAGGGGTGTTTATGAAGATAGAGGATTGTATATTTATCTATTGTTTGTTTCAAACTTATTTTAAAGCTAAATGACACAACGATCTCACATGCGACAGTAGTTTTATATCCAGGGCTGGCCTTAGCTAAATAGAGGCCCTAAGTGAAGTGAATTTGGTGGTCCCAGATGGAATAGAAAAAAAATAGAAAAAATAGATAAATAGTTAAAATAAAAGTAAGCAATTTATTAAATACCTAGTCACATAGTGACTTCAACAGTAACGTTTGGCATAAGTTTAGCTATTTCTTCTTAAAAAAAAAATTATATTATAGAGCCCTGTGCGAGGCCCCATCAATCGGAGACCTAGGCGGCTGCCTTGTTCGCCTATGCCGAAGGCCGCCCCTGTATTATGTATATTTTAAGTTAATAGCAATGTAAATAAATTATGAAGTCGTAGACCGTTGACTTTCAATCCAATCCAATCATTTCTTTATAGATTATAGCTCACTTATGTGCGGTGTTTAAATTTATCCGCAGATGGCGGATTTTCTAGAATCCGAATTCCTGGAAGAACAAGTTGAATCCATCAAGCAGTTTGGTGATTACGTCACCAACCTGAAACGTGTCGGAGCTGGGCTTGGCGAGTATATGTTTGATAAGGAGACCCTGAGCAGTGACTGAGTAATCGTCTGCAAACTCAATAACTCTATTATAGAAATGTTATTTTAAAAGTAATACAAAAAAGTGTTGTTTCCCTTACTTTCAAAAATAATATTTTTGTTAAAGTAAATTTCCTAATGTTGATTTAGTCAAAAATAAATATATCATCAACAGTTTGATGCAAAACTTAATTTTTATGTCATTTTGTGTTACTTTTCAATTACTATTATTTAAAAAAAATTCCCGTTAATCTGTAAATCACATTTTAGGTAGGTGAAATAGCCAGAGACCCAGGAATACAACCTAGCCACATGGTGGCCCTCGGGTGGAAAGGGTCTTAAGAAGTAATGGTTAGGCTAAATGGTTAGGAAAACATTACTGCCCTAGGCTCTATTGCACTGGTCGCAACCAAGTCAACAATCCACACGCCATTTCACAAGGAGGCCGTTTAACGAACGTATGCAACAACCTACAAAACATGAATGAAACATAGATGTTGTCACAGTGTTCCTCAGTGAGGTCGTAAAAGTTCAACATACAAAACATGACTGAAACATAGAATTTGTCACAGTGTTCCTCAGTAAGGTCGTAAAAGTTCAACATACAAAACATGACTGAAACATAGATGTTGTCACAGTGTTCCTCAGTGAGGTCGTAAAAGTTCAACATACAAAACATGAATGAAACATAGATGTTATCACAGTGTTCCTCAATAAGGTCGTGAAAGTTCAACATACAAAACATGAATGAAACATAGATGTTATCACAGTGTTCCTCAGTGTGGTCGTGAAAGTTCAACATACAAAACATGACTGAAACATAGATGTTATCACAGTGTTCCTCAGTGAGGTCGTGAAAGTTCAACCTACAAAACATGAATGAAACATAGATGTTATCACAGTGTTCCTCAGTGAGGTCTTGGAAGTTCAACTTACAAAACATAAATGAAACATAGATGTTATCACAGTGTTCCTCAGTGAGGTCGGGAAAGTTCAACATACAAAACATGAATGAAAAAAACATAGATGTTATCACTATGTTCCTCAGTGAGGTCATGAAAGTTCAACATAAAAAACATGAATGAAACATAGATGTCGTCACAGTGTTCCTCAGTGAGGTCGTGAAATTTCAACATACAAAACATGACTGAAACATAGATGTTATCACAGTAATCCTCAGTGAGGTCGTGAAAGTTCAACATACAAAACATGACTGAAACATAGATGTTGTCACAGTGTTCCTCAGTGAGGTCGTGAAAGTTCAACATACAAAACATGACTGAAACATAGATGTTATCACAGTGTTCCTCAGTGAGGTCGTGAAAGTTCAACATACAAAACATGACTGAAACATAGATGTTATCACAGTGTTCCTCAGTGAGGTCGTGAAAGTTCAACATACAAAACATGACTAAAACATAGATGTTATCACAGTGTTCCTCAGTGAGGTCGTGAAAGTTCAACATACAAAACATGAATGAAACATAGATGTTATCACAGTGTTCCTCAGTGAGGTCGTAAAAGTTCAACATACAAAACATGACTGAAACATAGATGTTATCACAGTGTTCCTCAGTGAGGTCGTGAAAGTTCAACATACAAAACATGAATGAAACATAGATGTTATCACAGTGTTCCTCAATAAGGTCGTGAAAGTTCAACATACAAAACATGAATGAAACATAGATGTTATCACAGTGTTCCTCAGTGAGGTCGTGAAAGTTCAACCTACAAAACATGACTAAAACATAGATGTTATCACAGTGTTCCTCAGTGAGGTCGTGAAAGTTCAACATACAAAACATGAATGAAACATAGATGTTATCACAGTGTTCCTCAGTGAGGTCGTGAAAGTTCAACATACAAAACATGAATGAAACATAGATGTTATCACAGTGTTCCTCAATAAGGTCGTGAAAGTTCAACATACAAAACATGAATGAAACATAGATGTTATCACAGTGTTCCTTAGTGAGGTCTTGAAAGTTCAACTTACATAACATGAATGAAACATAGATGTTATCACAGTGTTCCTCAGTGAGGTCGGGAAAGTTCAACATACAAAACATGAATGAATGAAACATAGATGTTATCACAATGTTCCTCAGTGAGGTCATGAAAGTTTAACATAAAAAACATGAATGAAACATAGATGTCGTCACAGTGTTCCTCAGTGAGATCGTGAAAGTTCAACATACAAAACATGAATGAAACATAGATGTTATCACAGTGTTCCTCAGTGAGGTCGTGAAAGTTCAACATACAAAACATGAATGAAACATAGATGTTATCACAGTGTTCCTCAGTGAGGTCGTGAAAGTTCAACCTACAAAACATGACTAAAACATAGATGTTATCACAGTGTTCCTCAGTGAGGTCGTGAAAGTTCAACATACAAAACATGAATGAAACATAGATGTTATCACAGTGTTCCTCAGTGAGGTCGGGAAAGTTCAACATACAAAACATGAATGAAAAAAACATAGATGTTATCACAATGTTCCTCAGTGAGGTCATGAAAGTTCAACATAAAAAACATGAATGAAACATAGATGTCGTCACAGTGTTCCTCAGTGAGGTCGTGAAATTTCAACATACAAAACATGACTGAAACATAGATGTTATCACAGTAATCCTCAGTGAGGTCGTGAAAGTTCAACATACAAAACATGACTGAAACATAGATGTTGTCACAATGTTCCTCAGTGAGGTCGTGAAAGTTCAACATACAAAACATGAATGAAACATAGATGTTATCACAGTGTTCCTCAGTGAGGTCGTGAAAGTTCAACATACAAAACATTACTGAAACATAGATGTTATCACAGTGTTCCTCAGTGAGGTCGTGAAAGTTCAACCTACAAAACATGACTAAAACATAGATGTTATCACAGTGTTCCTCAGTGAGGTCGTGAAAGTTCAACATACAAAACATGAATGAAACATAGATGTTATCACAGTGTTCCTTAGTGAAGTCTTGAAAGTTCAACTTACAAAACATGAATGAAACATAGATGTTATCACAGTGTTCCTCAGTGAGGTCGGGAAAGTTCAACATACAAAACATGAATGAATGAAACATAGAAGTTATCACAATGTTCCTCAGTGAGGTCATGAAAGTTTAACATAAAAAACATGAATGAAACATAGATGTCGTCACAGTGTTCCTCAGTGAGATCGTAAAAGTTCAACATACAAAACATGAATGAAACATAGATGTTATCACAGTGTTCCTCAGTGAGGTCGTGAAATTTCAACATACAAAACATGACTGAAACATAGATGTTATCACAGTAATCCTCAGTGAGGTCGTGAAAGTTCAACACACAAAACATGACTGAAACATAGATGTTGTCACAGTGTTCCTCAATAAGGTCGTGAAAGTTCAACATACAAAACATGAATGAAACATAGATGTTATCACAGTGTTCCTCAGTGAGGTCGTGAAAGTTCAACCTACAAAACATGACTAAAACATAGATGTTATCACAGTGTTCCTCAGTGAGGTCGTGAAAGTTCAACATACAAAACATGACTGAAACATAGATGTTATCACAGTGTTCCTCAGTGAGGTCGTGAAAGTTCAACATACAAAACATGATGAAACATAGATGTTATCACAGTGTTCCTCAATAAGGTCGTGAAAGTTCAACATACAAAACATGAATGAAACATAGATGTTATCACAGTGTTCCTTAGTGAGGTCTTGAAAGTTCAACATACAAAACATGAATGAATGAAACATAGATGTTATCACAATGTTCCTCAGTGAGGTCATGAAAGTTTAACATAAAAAACATGAATGAAACATAGATGTCGTCACAGTGTTCCTCAGTGAGATCGTGAAAGTTCAAAATACAAAACATGAATGAAACATAGATGTTATCACAGTGTTCCTCAGTGAGGTCGTGAAAGTTCAACATACAAAACATTACTGAAACATAGATGTTATCACAGTGTTCCTCAGTGAGGTCGTGAAAGTTCAACCTACAAAACATGACTAAAACATAGATGTTATCACAGTGTTCCTCAGTGAGGTCGTGAAAGTTCAACTTACAAAACATGAATGAAACATAGATGTTATCACAGTGTTCCTCAGTGAGGTCGGGAAAGTTCAACATACAAAACATGAATGAATGAAACATAGATGTTATCACAATGTTCCTCAGTGAGGTCATTAAAGTTTAACATAAAAAACATGAATGAAACATAGATGTCGTGACAGTGTTCCTCAGTGAGATCGTGAAAGTTCAACATACAAAACATGAATGAAACATAGATGTTATCACAGTGTTCCTCAGTGAGGTCGTGAAAGTTCAACATACAAAACATTACTGAAACATAGATGTTATCACAGTGTTCCTCAGTGAGGTCGTGAAAGTTCAACATACAAAACATGAATGAAACATAGATGTTATCACAGTGTTCCTCAGTGAGGTCGTGAAAGTTCAACTATTACTTTAGATCTACATAGATCTAGATCTATTCTATAACAGTGATTATAAGGCATAATAAGCAAACTCCTCGTCAATGTCAACAAATACACATATTTTGGATATTAACAAATTCTAAATTAATCATTGGTAAATATTGTTCAACATTGCCAATCTGAATGAAGTGAATGAGTCTGAATGACAATTACATCAATCATTGAAAATGATTGTTGATGATTATTTTGGCGACATTAGATTCATTCAATCATTGAAATCATAATACTTAATTTATTAATAATCATTTTATCATTCATCATTCAATTATTCACTAAATCATTGCCTTTCAACTAAATAGTAAATTCTAATAATTGATTCTTCATTGGTGATTCACACTGATTCAATTCATAATTTCATTTAATTATTAGAATTAGAATCTAGAAATTCTAGTAGAATCACTAGAATGACTAGATCTACTATAAGTATAATATTGTCTAGATTTTAATTCATTCAGACCTTTAGAATCTAAGATTAAGATTTAAATATCAATAGAATCTAGTCAATCTAGAATTAGAGTCCGCCGACTCAGAGTCTGAGTGTATTTTAGTCTGATTAGAACTCATTGTCTTGACTTGAGTATGATTATGACTGAGTCCAGAGGGGAATCGATTGTGATTTGATTGTCTGTGAAAGCCGAAATAAGTTTATTAGTCAAGTCCAAGTTAAGTTAAAGTTTGTGTTAGTTAGTAAGTTAGTTCTCAGACTCAGTTAAGTTTTAAATTAGATCTCTATTCTATAATAAATAATATAATCATATATATTCTATATCAACTAGACTCAAGATCTATCATGTTGCAAATTGAATTTTATTAAATTTATTCAATATTAGCTTAATTTTACTATTAGATGCATTTTATACATTTAAAAAAAAAATTATCAAGAGTTTCTTATGTCAAAGGATTAACAGTACTAACACCATTATTATTGAATTGGTCATTTTTAAAGTCTTGAAAAGAGACTTTCAGGATCAGAGATTTATTTATGTACAGACGATTGCATAAATATATAAATAGAACATAATACAGAGATGTTAGATGATTTACAGAAATGGGAATCAAATTGGAGCATGTCTTATAAATTCATGATAAACCAGTAACACAGACTCAAATTACCTAGATGTAGGCTAGCTATTGGTGTTAAATAAATGAAAAACTATCATGAAATCCCCCATATAAATAGAATTATTAAAAAATCAAACAAGAAAGCATTAGGTTGATTGATTAGAGCAACACCAAATCATTAAACCCTTCAGGATAGAAGATTTAAAAGTTAAGTAGCAATTATAATATATAATAAATAAAATACATTATCTTCAAATTCAAAAACAAAACCTAATAAAATACTCAGAAAGACACAAAGGTATATTCCTTGTTCCGTCTGCTATGACAAACTTGTACAAAGTTACTCTTTTTTCCAGAGCATGGAATGGGTTGCCTGAGTCAGCCAGGAAAATCAGTGACTTGTCAGTGTTTAATTCATTGATTAACATGCATGACTAGATTGAGCTAGGGACACATATAAGAAAAAAATCATCTTCTGTTTTGAAGTAATGTCTGTATTTTATAAGATAAAAATAAAGCAGCAGTGCAGTAATTACAAAATAGATATTTACACCCCATTTATTTCCAATATTTAGATAGATAGTAGCAATAATTCATAAAACACTGAACCATAATTTACAACTAGATAAACAAAACCTAATAATACTCAGAAAGACACAAAAGAAGAGACACGTTTCTTAATACTTAATGTTAACTCCTTCTTCCCTAGTGTCATTAGAGAATGGAATAGGAGGAAGGTATTTCACCCTTAATTTAAATGATAGAATTTACTGGTTAAAAGTGCGTGCTCTGCCTATAATGATGATCCGTTCTAGTGAAGAATGCTAAGTTGTCAGCTATTGTATGAGGTTTTTAGGGGAAAAACTTCTCAATTTCGGTTCATTTAACAAAAACAGAACTTTCTTTGTCTATTGATATTTCAATGTCTGCTTTCAGGTCTTAAAATGTTTGCTGTAAAATATCAGAACAGTTACTTTCTGAAGTCTTTTATTTCAATTTTAACAGAGAATAACTTATTGTGTAAACAATTGGTAAGATTGATTTGATTGAAAATCTTGTAGCTTGCTTGTCAAGTTCTTTCTTATTGTGAATTGACTGATAACTCTGAGACAGTTGGTAAAAATATTTCTTCCGCACAGATTTATATCTCAAGGCCAATCATACATACATACATACATGACTGATCCCCACTGATTTATGCAATTACACTCAATATAAGCTTTGTTAAAAGTATTTTGTATTGTATATTTTCTTGTTTTTATAAGATGATTTTTTTAATTAAGTTTTTTCACCTCTCCTTAAATTATGCTAATGATGTGTATAATCACCACTCTCCCTGATGTGACACCAAAGTACTTACAACTATTTTTATTGCCTACATTGGTCCGGTTCACTCATGACGTGAGCAGCTCCAGCACTGAAAGTAGTTTGACTACATACAAAAAGGAGAAAAAGTTTGTCAGCAGAGACAGAACCTTTGAGCATGCCACTTCGTCACCATACAAGACACCTGGACCCCGCAGATATGGACATTATATAGAGTATATGACTGATGGTAAGATAATATTTTTATTCTTAATATAGTACCGAATAGATATAAATTTCTATTTCTGAATGTGTCGTGTTTTAGTCATATCAGAGTTTCGTGTTTAAATATGAGAATACTAAGACTTTGCTAGATCTATTTGACTCAAATATTGCAAATAAGAAAATAAACACTTCAACCATAGTCTAATGTTCTAATGAGACATGGTTTACTCTTGCTCCCTGCACAATGATAAGAATTTCAGCTTGATTCAATAGGAGCCAACCAATATGTTCCCATATTTACACACTTAATTGTCATCCATGTATCTCTAGGGACCTGGGTTGTCTAAAAGGTTTCCAAACTAGCGATGAAATTTTCTTGAAATTATAATTTCAATAATTATTAGTAGATTCTTTACATTATTTTGTTTTAGAAGATTCATAGCCATAGACCGCACTATGTGAAGAATAGTAAAGTTCCCCTTTCAGACCTTGTGGTCTATAGGACAGATGATGTAAAGGTCATCTGTTCCTGTGGCCTAGGGTTAATGAGTGTGATAGTAAGTGTATGTGTTTTGAGTGGCTGGTAGTGCAGTGTTTGTGCCTGTATATGAAATGACCAGTGGACCTTGAGTGTACATGGTTGAGTGAACAGCAGTGTGTGTCAGGACTGTGTGTAAAAGGAAGTCAGTTTAGAGAACAAGTGGCTGGAGTAAAGAACATAAATAGAGACTAATAAAATCATTGTGTTTATTGAAACACATGTTGTTTTAGTCTATTACATGGTGTCAGATGGACTGACTCCACCCGCAACAACCGCTGGAATTAAATGGCAACGTAGCAGAAAATTGGAAAAGGTTCAAACAATCCTTTCAGATATATACAATAGCAAGTGGACTGGATACAAAAAGCAGAGAAGTACAGTCTATGACATTATTGCATGTGATCGGCCATGAAGCAGTGCAAGTCTATAACACTTTCCAATGGACGGATAATGAATGTAATGAATGTGAGATTAGCAAGTCCTTCCACACACTTCACTGCATTCTTAATAAGTTTGAGAAGTACTGTCTACCAAGAAAAAATGTTACAATTGAAAGAGATGGGTTTTTTTCCAGCGTTCTCAACGTGAAAGAGAGTCATTTGACAGCTTTGTCACTGACATCAAACTCAAGGCAAAGACATGTGAGTTTGATTTGCTTAAAGATTCCCTAATAAAAGATAGGATAGTTGGTGGCATAAGGAATGAGAACACCCGAGCAAGACTTTTGAGAGAACGAGATCTAGACCTTAACAAGACAGAAAATATATGTCGGGCAGCTGAGGCAACTGAATGGCAGCTTAAGCTCATGAATGAAGAAAGTGGGGTACAAGTTGTGAATTCAGCTACCAATAGCTTTAAAAGAAAAAAAAGAAATGTGAATGGTAGCTTTTGTGGCAAGGAACACATCAGTGCCCAGCCTATGGGGAAACCTGTCACAAGTGTCATATAAAAGGTCATTTCTTGTCAGTGTGCAGATCAAAGCCTGTAAGTATAGTGAAGTCAGAAGGTCAAGATGACTCCGTTGAGGAAACATTTTTCATCGGCAGTCTAAGCAACGAGTGGAACTCACTCATTCCTTTTGAAACAAACAAAACACATACACTTACTATCAAAATGAGAGTGTGCCCATGTGGCCAGCACAATGACCAACCGCTTTTACTTTCCCCAACTAATGTCAGATACCCATTAGAGCTGGGAGGACTCAGAGGCACCCAAAGATCCTGAAATTAAAAATCCCAGTCTTCACCAGGATTTGACCCCCAGTTCAGAAGCCAAGTGCTTTACCACTCTGTTACCACGCCTCCATGTGGAGAGAGAGAGTGACAAAGATAGCTATGGAGAGTGAAAAAGTAATGACATCACAGCTCTGGAAGAAAAGAGCCGAACACAAAATGGCTGGTTTCTCAACCGCTAAACCAGTTGACATTTTCACATGTGTTGCTTGTAGAAAGGAATGTTTCTCCTGAATAGGGCTCTACAGTCACATGAAGGAGTGGCCCCATCTAATCTTATATAATACAGATGGTACTTCAAAAAAGAAGATGATAATATTTTTGTTCATATCAGTTTCAGTTATGTTTGCTCAGAATGAGATGATTCATAGTTGTTTTATGCCTGAAGGAGGTCTCATATTTTATTTGAAAGTTGCCTTGTTCACACTATCTACTAGACTAAATCATAACATAAAATCTGCAGGCTCAGAGATGCCTAAATAGTAAAGTACTGAAGAAATAAAGAGTTGAAAACAATTAGTTAAATCTTTAAATTCAATTCAATGAAATAAATACTCCTATAATGAATAATAGTTACATTGAACATAAATGGCTTGTAGAAATCATATAAATTGTAAATTAGCTTATCTGAAAAAAAAGCTATCAATGGTAAATAAAGGACAGTGAATAAAGAATATTAAATTATTATCCCTGACCGACAATCCCAATGTTTTGCATTGTTTGTCACTGCACTGTGACTCTCTTATGAAGGCTCTAGAAATTTCAAACATTAAAACTCTTTAGGTCTCAGTTTTAATATTTTACCATCCTAGAGAAGTTAAAAGACTCAAAAAAAAAACAAAAAAAAACAGATACAAGAACTCTTTTGTTCCCTTAAAAATTCAATCGTTGAATAAATTCCAACTTTCTGATGTTAACTTCACATGCAATGTTTGAATGAAACTGATATTGATATGAACAAAAATGTTATGTGTAATGATGTAAACGTCACATGTAATGTTTGATTGAAACTGTGGTATGAACAAATGTTTTGTGTAATGCACATTTGCAAGACACAATTTTTTAAGGATAATAAAGATTATGAATATTATTATTAAAGTTTAACTTGTCTCAGACTAGCCTCAAACATTTTTAACATCAGGCTAGCAGACTATGTCAGTATTAGTTGTAGTAAAAATGAAACAATTACTTTGTATCTCCCTAGGTGTATTGCCCAGACACGAAAGGCCAGTGAGATCTCTCCCTCCATACAGACCATCAGATTCTTGGTCAACCAAAAAAGCCTTATTTGGCCAGAATGACTATATAGGTAATAATAATTTTGAAAATAATTGTTTCTTTTTTTTTTAAAATATATACACAGGTCAGCACATGGCCAACTGCTAAGCTTCTAAGTCTAAAATGACTATTAATTTTTACTATGCTTTTGATATTTGGATGTAGAAATGTTAAGTGATCAGCTTAGAATGTCTTAATTCTCATTCATTGTTGTAGATATACTTGGAGATGGGACAGTGCATCCAGCAGACTTGTTGACTGGTCCTAGGTGGTTGATTGCCTTCAAAGCTGATGAGAGATTGAGACTTCTGCGTCAGATGGAGTGGGAAGGAAACAGACTGAAACTTTTCTACCCATCAGAATACAACAGGATACAGAAGAGGATACGTTATTTAACCAAAATATATAACTTTAAAAGAAAAAGTAGGTCTGCAGATGGAGACATGAACCTATAAGAAGTTTTTTTTTTATTGCACAGAATATTTTTTTATTTTTATGACCATTAAAATGAAAACATTTCTACAAGTTTCATCAAGTGCTTGTATTCATTTTTAAATTCTATTTACTCCTATGGTTTAAGTGTTAGAAGATAATTTTGACATTAATTGTCGAACCCCCAAAAAACAAATGTCACTTTTAGATCTGTTCCTCTAGTGTGATAGATGACAGCATGGAGTGACCAATTTTTAGATTGTGTAAAGCACTTGGTGATCAATTTTGAAACATTATGTTTCTGGATATTGGATGTGCCATGTTTTAAAATGCCTTAATACAATCTGTTAAATTATAATGAAAGTAACTAAATACATTTGAAAAAGACAAAGAAAGGTGTTTGTGTATAATAAATTTATTATAATCTCCATTTTCAAATCACACATCACATATGTTAAGTAGACATAAAACTGTTTTCAAATTAGCATTCAGTTTATATCATACACTTATTTATATCAGATATCTGTATAAAGATATAAATAAGTCTTTATATTAACAAGAACTATTTAGACAATAAAAATATTGTTCTGCAATGTAACATGAATCAGTTCAACTTGATATTTCAATCAAAAAAAGAAACTAACTGTTAGTGATAACTGTTAGTGAACACAAAAAATGAAATAACCTTCAAACTTTACTAGTCTGGAGATTTATTATGGCAAGCTATTTATTAAAAAGCAACATCATGAATCCCTACTTTGGCTCTTTCACTATATTTGCTATATGAAACTGGGAAATGGATATTTAATTATATGTTAAATTTCTTTTTCTTTCATTTCAATAGCTCATGTGCCTAGCTAGTTCAAATATGCTGAAAATTAGAAAAAAGATCCACCACAGGATAACTTATAAAACACTTTCAAAAACCTGAATGTAAATATTTTAAAAATTATGCAAATGTTTTTCTGTATACTTTTGTCAGGAAGAAGTCTTTGGCCAGCAAAATTAAAAGGGAGACCTAAAGACAATTACAAGTTACAAAACTTTGCACTCTCATTATTTTTCTGATTGTAAAATTCCTAACGACTGAGGTTTGATGAGGAATATAAAAAAAAAATCTGATAGTTGGTAAATAATTGCTCATACTGTAGGGTATTTGTTGCAACAAATAGGTCCAGGAATATACACACAAATGTATTAACACTAGTTAGTTGATTATGTTAAGATAGTGTTTCTATTAGAGATAATATGATTAAATAAATATGGTACAGAAAACATTCATTGCACAGAAACAAAAAAATTTGAGAACAATGAATGTGATTGTAGAAGTTATTTTGTGATGACTCCCAGTATTTTGTCTAATATAGTCTACTATTGATATTAATACTAAATAATAAACTTACACATCCTGTAAAGTAGGAATCTATTTGTCAACTAAGAAGTACACACATTTGCTTACATTATTTTGTTACACCACAAAGATAGGAACATTAGGAATATGTGAAAATCACTTTCAGTGTTGGGGTATTGAAGCTGCCATACAAGTTATTAAATGATTTTTTTTCTTGGCTAATCACAGAACACAAGAACAATGATTGCAATCCATCTTGCTAAATACACTTCTCATTACACAGTCAAACCATTCAATGGTTACAATCATCTTGCAGACTGCATTTGTACGCTCTATTGAATGAACAGAGACATTAAGAATTGTATCAATAAGAGGATCTACTGTTGTGTCTGAGCAATGATTGAAAAATTAACAGAAATAAAAAGATGGCTGAATAGTAAACCATGGTTTTAGACAAAGCATTTTATTTATTAACAGTCAAACCATTCAATGGTTACAATCATCTTGCAGACTACATTTGTACTCTCTATTGAATGAACAGAGACATTCATTGCGAATTGTATCAATCAGAGGATCTCCTGTTGTGTCTGAGCAATGATTGAAAAATTAACAGAAATAAAAGATGTCTGGAAAGTAAACCATGGTTTTAGACAAGACATTTTAAAAACAGTGTATTTGAAGTTTCCTCAATAGGTCTAGAAAAAAGTGGAAGACAGTGATGATGTTAGTAATACTAATAGGAAGAATAGATAAGAGTGAATCGTATGATGAGTAGAACAAGTGCA
The DNA here is from genome assembly GCA_030265305.1 of Biomphalaria pfeifferi. Lineage (NCBI taxonomy): Eukaryota > Metazoa > Mollusca > Gastropoda > Planorbidae > Biomphalaria > Biomphalaria pfeifferi. The sequence goes on along the minus strand of JASAOG010000020.1, from coordinate 6,411,437 downwards.
TCATATAGTCTGCTCTGTGCACTCTTATCTGTGACCTTCAGGAGCTTTGTAACAGATTGGACAATACGACTGGAGAGTTGTGAGAAATGTTTCCATACAACTTTTCAATTTACCATTACAAAATAAATAAAGATTGAAAAACCTAGAGTTAATTTTTATTTTAAGGAAAACTGTACATGTGTAGCTATCAAATGTCACTTAAGTAATTCAATAGGACAGAATGACATTCACATTTGAATTCAAAACAACTCTGACATTAATTATAAGAAAGTAAATGAAATGCTTAAAATATGGTAAAATCACATTTAGAAATCAATTCTGAACTAGATGTTTCACAAGAACAAAGAACACTGAAAAGCATGAAGACACCGGTGTGAATCACAGGTAGCATAAGAATAAGGATAAATAAAGTTGCACATACAAAATTTACTCTATCAGAAAAAAAAATGTTTTTTCTCTCTCTTAGAAACAAAACAAAAAAACAACTACTTCACTTCTTACTACAACTAAAAGTTGAAAAACACAAAAATTATGCAATAAAAAAAAGGTACACAATCAAAACAAAGAATGTATCTTATAATATGAAGTGAGCAAATCAAACATGTATAACAAACATAATAGAAACAGATTCAATTACAATGTTATATACCCTAGTCAAATTCAAGGCTGATTATTCGACAAGAAAATATTCATCACAAGACTCTCATCAACTGAAATGCACTACATAGTTTTCTCTAGTACAGACCATTCCTACAGCTGCCATTGAAATAGAGTTGTAAGTTGGTAGCCACTGAATATTCTACATCACAGAACAAGTCATCACAGTTCTAATCAATCTCAAAACCTTCAATTTAATGTCACAACCAAACTAATCATGGAATTATTTAATTTAACATGATATAGAATCATTTACAGTTTTAAGAAAAGCATCTTCACTCACAGCCTCTTGACTACAAACAATTAGTATTTTCAACTAATATAATATAAAATTAGTCTTCCATTTTATCCAAAAATACAGGATCAGTTCAGCCTCAATAATTTTTATTTTTTTTTGGTCTGGTATTTCTAATTGCTATTTGTTTGACTTTCTAATCTTTCTGAAAATGAGCTGTTCTTAAGCTGCTTCACTTCAATGATTCTTAGCTGAAATGTCTTTCTTAAAAAAAAGCACAAATAATATTTTCATGGAAGTGATTTCATTAGTTTGAAATGTAAGTAAATTAAAAAAAAATACTAGATTTATAAATAAGATTTGTAAACATGGAATGTATGTTCATTTTACGTTGATAAATTGTATATATCACAATGAAATGTATGTACAACCATACAAGGAATGAATCATTTAACTAGCAACATATTTAATGGTTTTGGGTGATCTAGTATTTAGGGATACAGTCACTGAATAGCAAGTGCCCAAACTAGAGTAGATGTAAGGTAGTTGTGATGTACAAAAACAAATCAACTGTTCTTTAAAAGCACAAGATAGATAAATATAGTAGTTATTGCCCCTTACATACCTCATTAGCAATGGTGGTTTTCAAGAAAAATGTAATTACCATATTGATTTTGTATTTTAAATATAACATTTAACAGCTATAGGCAACAGAGATAGAAAAATAATGAATTCAAAAGTTATTAAATTATTTACAATTCAAATCACACTTTGAAAAGAAAAACTCTAGAAAGAGATATTTTTACAAACGACAAATCAGATTACTAAGAACTTAAATATAATTAATACAACATAGAATGAAAATATATTCAATCTCTGATTCAATTGCACATTAGAATTCATACAATACAAAAATCATTTAATGAATTAATTAACAGACATGAAACTAAATACACTGAAAAAGACTGCTTTCAATACAATCTAATAACAGTAATAAGAATTTTTAATTTATAAACAAAAATTAGCCTTGAAAATCTGAAGTATAGAAATGTAATGTTTAAAAAGTAATGTGAAGGAGAAACATATACATCATTAGGCCACTGATGTACTGACATAACTTGGTCATTTAAACAAATTCAATTTGTACTGAACATTGGTAATAAGGAGTTCATTTCTTTCTAATTGAGAAACATTATGAGCTACAGGTTGGCCAAAGAAAAATATACTACACTGTAAATGAAAACTTAAAAAAAAATTTTTAAGAAAATAAATCTGTTTCTTGGAGAAAATACAAAATGAGCTACAAGAACCAAATTTTTAATTTCTTTTTGCACTCATTATGAAAAACGTCATATACTTGTGTAAGATTATTGCTGCTGGCAACAATTTGACAGGTTTCCATGTGCATTTAAGAAACTAAACAGCAGTGGTAAAAGTTCAAAACATAACAGCATATCTATTCTAAAACTAGTACCACCATTATGCTTGACATCATGATGTGTTACACTGAAGTCTGAAATGAAAGGGCTGAATGGCTGACTTTGATTTGTGTTGATCCACTTCTCTCATTATATAAACTACAACACAAACTCTATGGTAATGCTGTGGAACGACATGTATCTGTGTAGGTGTAAGCAGGGGAAGTAACAGGACATGTGGGGCAAAGCAGAAGAACTCTTAAATATTTTTAGTGTCCAGTAGTAAGCTCAATACTAGTGCAACAACACATGTTGCCATCAATACTGATGCAGCAACTTTTGTTTGAATATAAAGGAACTTATCTGCTTTAACTAATGGGTCTCACAAGAATTGCAGTCAGTTTTCATAGCCATATTGTGTTGGGGAAAAAAATGCATTTCAGGTGACATTCTAATTTGTTTATTTGTTAGGTTTATTTCTTCAATGCAGCTGCTGCCGCCTCCCTGTAAGAAAAAAATAAATTAAATTAAACCAATACATAAAAATTTTTTTTTTTTTTTTTTTTTTTTACAAAATCTGACACTATATAAAATTGGGGTACTATTACATAAGTATTAAAAAAAATCTTTGAGAAGATGTGTTGATAAAAATGAACTATATCACAAATGAAACATTTATTACAAATTTTAAGTTATAATGACCAGAAAGGAGGATTATTAGACATTGATAAACCAGTAATTTTGGACAGGAAGGGCTTGTTAGCCTTGGCTGGCTACCCCCTGGGAGAAGGACCTGTCATTCCTTTGAATAGATTACCTAAGAGCTAAATGGAAAGGGGGGGGGGGGGGGTAATTGCTGTGTGGGCAACATCGTTCCAGCCATAGCTAATGTCCTGGTACTCATCTTCATGAGATGATCCATAGTTATTTTGCATCTGAAGGAGGTCATATAAAAAAAGATTTTCTGCACATAGTTTACGATGCAGTCCATCTTGAGATTCCTCTGCCCTGGTCGATGACCTTAGTGGAGAAGGCCTTTCACCCAGTCATGTCATTTTAACTCCACCCAATCACATACTTATATCCAACAGCTGATGCATTTTTTCACTGCATGGCGCTAGGAGCCACACATGAGGGATTTAGGAGATGAAAGGGGAACAGTGAGGCCTTCCACAAAAAGGTGCAGAATGATGGACCTTCAAAGGTGAAACCCCTTTCCAGGACCCTCTATGTTCCCTACTATATAGGCAAAAGGAAGATGGTTTGCTAGTGTGGTATGCACTAAAGAATGTTATCACAATGGTGCTGGCTGTGAAGCCTGACTGTAGGCAATCCCAGTTGTGAAGTAGGTTTGAGCTAGATTAAATTAATCTTCCTTTTTTTTTTAAGGAAATTATCAGTTATTTTTATCTATTTGAAGCTTTTTAGTTCGAAAGAAATCTTTGCCTTTACAAAACCATTTTTTTTGTCATTAAAAAAAGAGATGAGCTTATACTTGTGTCTCACTGGAATTTGTTTGGTTGTAGTAGAAATAAAACAAAAAAATAAAATGGTTTTTGGTTTATTAATTTTAACATCCATCAGAATCAATTACCTGGCCTCAGCTTCCTTCTTTTCAATAATTGCTCTCTTCCAAGCTGGCACATTTTTAAACCTTTCTTCATTGTCTTCAAACTGTAGAGAAAAGAGACAAAACATTGCACAATTAATATATTGAATCTGTAAATGCCACAGGTGTGAGTTGTGGGCTTGTTTTAACTTGCTTGTTGTTTAGGTAGATTTGAAGGCCTTGGGAGTTGATGTTTGAACTTGTCATACTGTTGCAATTTTTGTAGATAAAATCTAGCTACTAATGTAAGCAGAGATTCATCACATATACATTATAGAAAACCAGTGTTTTAATTTAAATAATTTAATACATAACTGCAAACCATTTGAAATACAGATGCCGGAATTACATGTATTCAATAGAAGTAACAATAAAACTGTTAGTCAAGTCTATCAGGGTAGAGAAAATATAAATCCAGTCAGAGAATAGACAACACTAGATCTAAAAAAGTTTAATGAAATCCTAAACAAATAAATCTTGTAGCATATTATAGCAAATATATGATAAATTGCAGGAAACTTCAAGAAAAATATTCATTAAGATATTCCAGAGATTTAATAAAAGTGAAAAGTAAATCCCAGGAATGAAATACAGAAGAGTGTGGGAAGCATTGGTTCTCTGACAGATTCCATTCTTGAATAAGACTGAAACATTAAGTACCACTATTCCCACGAGTGAAAACATGAACCTGTTCTCATTTCACCACAAATAAATCTGAGCCTTTGTTCACTCACCAATTTTTTTTCTTCGTACTCTTTCTGGGCTTTTTCAGCAGCATGCTTGGCCAACACCTGGCGACGCCATTCTGGAATCACTAGACCAGAGGCATCTACCTTCTCTATCTGGTCTAAGAAGTTCTTTGGGTCAAACTGACCTGTCAGAGGCCTGTGATCAGTCTGAGGAATGGAAAAAAAATTATTGCAACATGGTTTCCAGAGTTCTAGAGCATTGATTTGCTGACATAATTATTTGCTAGAACTAAGTATGCCATTTCTTTCTGTTAAAAATCTAAAAGATGTGTTTTTTTCAAGGCCGACAAAAAAAAAAAGGTTTATATATATATTAGGGGTGCACCGGATAGTCGCTCCGGTTTCTGCCGAATATTCGGCACTTTTTCACTATCTGGCACTATCCGGCTCCGGTCGGATATCACTACCAGATAGTAAACCGGATAGTAAAAACTACACCTGTATTTCTATTAATATTGTTATGCGCCTCCGCGCTAAGTCTTTTCCAGATACGCCAAACGGAGGTAACGCTTAAATATCGAAACAACACAGGCGAAAGGCAATCAATATAAAGGTAATCGATGCTGATAAATGTCCAACAAGAACTTTAAACTAAATCTCTATGTTAATAAAAATAATCCAATACTCATAACGTGGACATGAATCAATAATGTCAGTTCTGAAATACATTAACGTTTTTGTTTCAAATAAAAGGATTTGTTTTTAAAACTAAAAACTATGACTATGCACCAAATATTTTTAGTACAAAGACAAGGCATGTTAATCTAAATAGAAATACAACTGTACACTATAAATTCGCATTACATACGTAGCAGTGATGTCTGGCACATTTTAAAAGCTTGTCTTGACCATTGAGTGGTCTAGTAAACATGGAATATTCCTTAACTACGCCAGGCTGATAATCTGTCTAAATGTGCGGGTATATCTCCAGAGGTAGAGAGGAGCAACCCCCACCTCCTTTTGTTTGTTTAGTCCATAACATTGAGTTCACAGATAGACAGCTGACCACATTAAGCCAGATGTCAACGTGTTGACACTGTCTAGAGATCACATCTTCTGAGAGAACTAAGTTTTGTTTACTTGGAGAAGAATTTTTTATTAGAGGCGAGACTACAAGCCAAATCTCTATAAGGTTAATCTGGTATGAGTTTGTTTATTATGAGATAGGTTGTCAATCAAGGGTCTGGAAACAAGCCACACCTTTTATACTATTGGCTGGGACAATAAGTTTGTTTACTTTAAGTCTCAATTAGGAGGCTGGACTACAAGCCAAACAGACACTGACCAGGGGTATTTTTAAAGGGAGGGCTCAACACCCCCAACTTCTTATTTGTTTAATCCATGACAATGTATTGATAGACATTGACCATTCTTAAGCCAGAATGGATTAACGCAGATTGTTGAGAAATATAGACACTGTATAGAGGTGACTAGATGATGAGACTAAGTTTGTTTACTTGTAGAGAAATGTCATTTAGGGCGCTGAACACACGTTCGTTGCACAATAAAATAAAACAAATATGTGCATGTGTGCGTCTATGTATTTTTCCCCTTGTATTAAAACTTTTAGAAAGAAAACTAATTTCATTGTTTAATTCTATTGACTTAATATATAAAGGAAATCCTTACAGTTAAATTTAACATCGCAGAAAATAAATTGATCTAAAGCACCACAATTAGATCTAGCAAACAAAGAAAAATATGCTGGAATGTTAAGAAACACTTGACTTCGGTAACTAAGGTACAGAGATAATTTATCTATATGCTTGACTGATCATGCCAATGTGTTATCTTTTTTGCCTGCACACTAAACACTATTGCGTATGCCCAAGGAAAAAAAAACGCGTGAAGGTCAACACAATCATCTATACACACTACACTAGGACTACATGTGTAGGCTCACTACGTCTATCTGACCAGGTTGTTACGATCAGTCGAACATTAAGTCTTTTTATGTTTTTGTTTGGTAGGGAGGGTGTGGGTGAGTTTTTTTTTCATCTATAGTTGGTTTTCCTAATTCTCTTAGATCTATATAACAGTAGATCTAAACATAGATATCAATAATAGGCCTACATACTACAATTAAATCTATGCTTCGCAACATTTAAATCTCAGGCTATGAGTAGGTATAATAGATGTTCTTGCTGTTAATAAAATATCGTTTGCCGCAAATGGATTAATAAATATATGACCTACTACGCTTAAGATTCCAACGATTAACTAACAGCTATCAGTATTAAGCCCTTGAAGCCAGAACCAGAAGCAGCCTTTGGACTTAAAATTACAAGTCTGATGACCAGTTGTTGGTCAGAAATTATTGAACACATACATCCAACCACCATACAAGCCAGATGAGAGATTTACATTAGTAACTAGTTAAATATATACTAGCATATTTTACATTAACCCTCCAACACACAGCCTTTATAGTTGGTGGCCTCGTACATACACACAGACACGCTCATGCTACACAGATTAATTTATGTTTATAAATACTGCTAATCTTTAATAAATCAATCAGTAAAGGAGTTTAAAACAATAAGGTATATAAAAGGAAAACAAAATATTACCAACAAATATAGGTATGCTATTTAACACTTTCGTAAAATGCTCAGCAATACAAGCTATTTACAAGACACTTAGGTATTCGGCTCCGGCCGAATATCACATTTTACTATCCGGTCATATCCGGCTCAGGCTGGATATCAAAAAGTACTATCCGGTGCACCCCTAATATATATACTTGCTATCTTAAAAATCAATTTTTTAAGTACGTTAACTAAGTAATTATAATAGCGTGTGAAAAGATCACATAAGATCAATTGATGGTACAAAATAAGAATTAAAATATCATGAAAAATTAAAGATTTCTTCTTGGTTAAACAATAGAATTATTAAATTATTAAATCTCAAAAATGTGCTAAACATAGAACGTGTCAGGAAAGTAAACATTTTATTTCAGTTCTTTTAAAAACAACAACAATAACCACTCTTTAGACTATCAGTCTTTTTAGAAATTATCAATTATAATTATCTGTATGGGATAGTGTGCCTGAATAGTCCTCATAGCTTTCATAGATGCATGAGAGTGACTGGAAAAGTAACAACACTGGTTGCTGTAGTGGTCAACATAAAACCCTATCAAAGTTGAAGCAAGTACAATAATATAAAATCCTAAGTAACAGTTGTAAGTAATCTCTATGTATAAAATTTTTAGCCCAAGCTGATTGACTGACTTACTAATTTTCCCATGATAATTTAGCCTGTTTTTACTTAACTTAGGCCAAGAACAATGAAGTTATTTCAGGATTAAAACCGCAGCGGTTTAATTTATTAAAATTGATTTTTTTAATTTGTGTTTTGGACCAAATATGACTTAAAAGCCAACATGTCAATGTGTACCACCTACCCAACCAAACTATTGGACTTCCTTCTGGTGTAACACTTAGGGTGGGATGTCACCTTTTTGTTTGTTCCTTTGTTGTTGTGTGACATTTCTTTGTGTCCAGGATCTAGGTCTGAATGTCATTCTCTTCTAGGTCTCTAGGGGATGCAAAGAAGTGTGTGCTTTGTTTCAAACTGTGAAGTACTGGCTTTTCACTTAAGGGATGCCAAAAAAAAAGGGAGAAGGCAGCCTAAAAGTTTGTGGTTGGGAATGAGACATTTTTATTGGAGGATGCAAAAAAATTATGTGAATGTCATTTTAATGTTGGCTGTTCATCTGAATAATGATAAAAAAAAATGATTAAAGTTGAACTAACCAGAAATGTATTATGTTTAATTATTAAACTTTTGGAATTCAAGAGCATAAAAGTGTGTAGTTTGCTTTGATTGATTTCAAGGGTCTATAAATGTTTGTTTGTGTCTGTGTAGGTTCTGCCATTCCAACAGAAGATACAAAAAGTGTGGTGGTTGGGGGAGAGGCATTTCATTTACAATTAGTGTGTGTGTGTGTGTGTATTGTCTGTGAGTGTAACATGCAGGCCAACAAGAGGGCTAAAACTGATAGGAATAACAAGTATACACTCTAGTAGAGAGTTGCAGGATGTTCAGTTGAAGGATGAAAGAGACAACAAAAAGGTTCTTATACAATTTAGGACCAGAAAACATTGTGTGTTGAGGGAGAGGGGGGCATTGTAATTAGTGACTTTTTACTGAAGGATACCAAAGTCAAGGGCAATATAAACTATTTCTATCGTAGCACAGCATGGATACCTGCTCGTAATTTATAAATAGAATCTAATATTTTAATAATGTCTGAGACACTGAGATTTTTATCAGGTGACATCGATTTCAAACTCTTTGACAATAATAGTAGAGGTCTAAGATGATGGGGCTGTCTAATATATTTTAGACAACATCTTGTGTTCAGTTTATCAAGTCAACTTTTATTTCTAAATGGTTACCTTGACATCTGTGATCCCACCAGTTGACTTCCTGGATTGGTACACCATGTTGACACCTTCCCCTCTGTTTTTGGCTCTCCTGAGGGACAGGTTTGAAGACCCACTGACAGCTGACTGAATATCTACAGGTATAAACACAAGCACACATGAAACCAGTAAATACAAATATGAAGCAATATGCTGAAACAATGAACCGTGCCTACTTATTACATATATACATAGAGGCAGCATTAGGGACCACATTTTTTTATAAGAGAAAATAATGATTTAGATTGTGAAATAAAAAACAGTCCCTGTCCTGACCATGGCATGAGAATGGACTTTTTAATTTGACATGAGTGCATCTATGAATTACAGTCAGAATAAATATTAATGAAAGCGAAATGCATCAGACACCAGATTATTATTTCTTTATTCTGGCTGTTTGGCCTACAGGTATTGACACACAGAGATCTGTGTTACTCTTTTGACTAGAAGGGGAAGCCTGCAAGGACTTAAAGAAGTTGTGAGTTAAATTATGAAAGAGTCTGGATCCAAGATGTGGCAGAGTGTGCCTAGGGCAGATCACTTTAGGATGTTTGTTGACCTTTAATGGTTGAGAGCGTCTTGGCTAAAAACACTCTTGAAATGTAGAATAAAAAAGGCTTACATGTCTAGAGAGACACTACTTCTATGTGGTACACAATGAACAGTCACGGCTCAGTTTTAAAGATGCTGGATAAAAGAAAAAGGTGTTTAAAACGGTCCCAATTAGGTTGGTCAGACTGACTATCTAAGCTTCCTGAGAGAAATGAGGGCCACATAGACTGACAAAAGAAATACTCCAAGGTAAAATCACACTGATTCTCAAGATCTAACAAATGACTACCAACACAGTCTTCCTGGAAACAGCAGGACATAAAATACAAGCAAGTCAAAGAATATGTAGCAAAAAAAAAAGACATTAGCTTTAAAATAGGAAAAAGTCCAAACAATTATATCAAGCCTATTTACTGTTCAAGCTAAATAACAGTGACTGATTGATGGGAAGATAAAAACTATTTCATGAGATATTTGTAACAATAAAATGTCATTGAACTTGGACTCCATTTCCTGGTCCAGCCTAATAAAAGTACCTATTGAGCTTAGGATTTTTTTAAAGTAAAAAAAACAATAAAGTATTAAATAATTCTGTCAAAGTTTGTGAGAGGAGAAACTATACAAACTACTAGACGTTAGGTTTTTAGTTAGACTGAAAACAACATACACACCGGCTATTAAGTTGTGTTTATTGGAGACATCCACTGGACTGTGTGGCTGGGAGTTAGCTGAAGAGCTGCTGGAACTCCTAGAGTAGTTGACCTTTGACCTGAAATTCACATATTCAGCCTCAAAAATGTTTTAATTGTTAAATAATAATAAGAATAATAATAAGTAGATTTAATTTAACAAAGAATGTTTTTGTATTATAAAAACTTTGCATTTCTTGTATAATTTAGAAAGAGGGAGAGAGAGAAAGAGGTTTGTCTTTATACATCTACACTAAAGTTGAATGCAGTCAAAGTTATGTTCCTATCTGTTGAAAGAAAGGTTTGTTCAAGTTGGTTATTTAGAAGTTGATAACCCTAATAAAAGTCTGGTTGAACTAGCTGTTTGGATTTCCCACACAATGACCATGTAGGGATAAGGAAAGAGGGAGGATTTTGGGGTTTACATAGCTCATTGAAATATGAAACAATATCTTGTTTTAGATCTTGGGTTTTTTTTCTACATGTATCATATACATTTTAATGTCTAAAACAACTATGTTTTTATATCAAGAACTTGTATTATGGTGCTATGAATAGGTTATCAAACCTATAATCTTCAGAACTGTTCATTTGTTATGTATGCCACAACATTTTGGTTTGCTTGAGAAGTGAAGTGGAACAGAGATAATTGCCTAGCTATATTAGATCACAGTTGGACTCCTGGCAGATTGATACAGGAAGTCTAACTCTCAGTCATGTGTTCAGTGCACTAGTACAACTATTATAACTGAGATCTAACAGACTGTGTCTATAAGTCAGTAGAAAAACCACCCAAGTTTTACTAAGGGAAAAAAGAACTGATGTAATATTATGTGCTCATTTGACAACATTTTGTCCATTTGATGAGACAATATTAGTTATTCTTTATACATCTGTAAGTTACTAACAACATTTTGATATCACAAAAGCCCTTTTTTAACAACTCCTGCAAGGCATGAGAAAATGTTACAATATTTTCATGCATATCTCTGATTATGCGTATAACCCGTACATGCACACATGCCGCACAAATTACAAAATAAGTGAAAACAATATTATACAACCTGCACCCTAATATACAACACATGTGAAGAGTCAATTTATGACCCAAACTGCTGCTGCAAACATGCTTCACTTATTGGAGAAGACAGTGAATATAATAAATTTCAATGGCTTCACTAACTGTGGTGACGCAGTAACTTGAGTGAGATTTGCGGTAAATTGGAGATGTGCATGAATTGTAGTCTATGTGTTTTTGACATTACAAGTATCCTCAATTAGTTTAGTTGCTTACTAACTTGCCACAATTGATTCCTGGTATATTAAAGATTCTCTGCCGCATCTGTAATATTTGTTTTGTTGAGGTTTATAATGAAATGTTCTAAAAGCTTTCCAATGTACATTTCAGAACCACACAGCAAACTATAGGAACAAAATAAAGACCCACCAATATGTCCATAGTTTCCATTACGCTATGTTTATGAGTAAAATTAATTGTGTGAATCTCGCACCTCTGTAACCCAACACAGCTGCCATTCATTTGTAAAAACTAAAAGATTGCATTGTAAGAGGATTAGTTTTCAAGTTATAAAATTATATTTCAATATAACTAATAGACAACTTTAATGCCAAAGTTGGATCTACAAGATAGACATTCAACTACTGATGTGAAAGTAATGACTTACTTGTCTACATTATCTCTAGCTGAATTCACACTACTGTGGACAGATGCTGGACGGGTCATGGCATTATGACCAGAATTATTGGAAGAAGATTCACCATGGACTAGTGGCTTGGCATCCCCGTTGACCTGAATGGGGGGTTTCCTGAGGGACAGTTCTTTCATTAATGCTGATACGTTATCTGAACCAGAATGACCAGATGTCAGTACTATGCTCCCTGACAGGGGCCTTAGACTGTTTTTGTTGGCTGCGTTGGAGGCAGTACTGATAATTTCATCTGATGAACCCCCAGTGGAGATTATGGTGACATGACCACCATGAATATTGACCACAGATTTGGATCCTCCATTCTGTACTGATGCAGCTCCATTGGTCAAGGTCTGATCTGACTCTGTCTGAGATGACGGCAGTGGTGGTGGAGCCTGTTCACTCATTTTTCTGATATGCCCAGGTGCCTGCTTGTCTGCAAAGAGATGGTTTTCCTCTCTCTTGCAGACCTCTCCGCTATCCGGGCACACGTATTCAGACTCCGTTGCACCTTGCTGAAAGAGAGCCTTGACTTGTGCAAATTTGGTTTTGGTGACTGTATCGAAATCTTGCCTATACTGAGTTGCATAATAAGGCTTCTTTAGCTTCTTGCCGGCACTACTATCATCAGGGGATGCAGTGATGCTGTCTGGAGAGCTCAGGGAGGAGGTTGATGTGGTTGAAGTGACAGAACTGTTGCTCTGTAAAGAAGATGAGCTGAGAGAAAGACTTGACCCTCTAGTTACTGGGCTGGAGACGACAGGCTGTGTCTGCTGCTTGGACTTGACAGAAGAGACCCTAGCTGGTTTGCTATAAATGTTCACCACACCTGGCCTGCTGTAGGTCGATGCCTCCTGGTTGGACACCCGACTAGACACCCTGCTTTCTTCTGCTGGGCTGTAGTTGCCAGTGGAAGTTGAAGGCTGAGAGTTGGTTGAAATATGTTTGGGTGTATGATGAACATCCACCTTGACTAGAATTAGAAAGTAAACAAGTTGACACATTAACAAACACAATTAAAACAACTTATCACACACACACACACATATAAATATATAACAATCAAAAAAATATTAACTTTTAAATTCTGTTATCAAATTATCAAAACTTTTGATTTAATGGCAGTGAGAGTTGGGCAACTTACATGCATCAAGAACACAGATTAAATAGCTTCCACTTACGCTGCCTGCAACGCATAATATGCATCTCCTGGAGGGATCATGTCTCCAACCAGGACGTTCTGAAATGGGCCAATATGCACAGCATCTATGCTATTTTTTCAGAGAAGACTACGCTGGCTCGATCATGTCGCTCGCATGCCAGATGCAAGAATCCCCAAAGACATAGTATACACTGAGCTTGCAGAGGGAGTTAGACCCAAGGGCCGCCCAAGACTAACCTACAGAGATGCCTGAAAGAAGACATGAGAACCACAGGCATCGAACAAAGTATGTGGGAGGAGAGCCCAAGACCGGACAGCATGGAGACAGACTGTACGTGCTGTTATGAACTTTGCAGAGTACAAAAGAAAGGAAGCTGCATCAGTCAAGAGAAAGAAGAAGAAAACTGCCGTAAGTCAGAAGCATATACATGCACGAACTGTGGCAAACTCTGCCGCTCAAGAATTGTCTTGATCAGTTACTCCACATTCTGCCCATCTCAAGATGAAACCAAAGCCATAGATTCACCTGGGAGCATCCATTGTCTTGCAAGTATCGATTTTAAAACCAAAAAACAAAAACAAAAAAAAAACAAGGTTACAAAGACACTTTGTGAGGAAACACAACTCAAAATCGGCCCCTGAAGTGGTCCACCTATAGTCTTCACCAGGATTCGAACAGGGGACCTACGGTTCCAAGTGCTTTACCCCTCAGCCACAGCATCTCCATATATTCATTTAGCGTACACTTATTTATTTTTAAATAATAATTATTAACCTTATCCATACATTCAAAATTAATAACATGTTACACTTTATAAAGAGAAACTAAAAAAGATTTATACTTCTAACAAAATTAGATAAATTGGCAACATGAAAAAAATAATTTTTTAACGTACTTTAATCTACAATTGTGTAAAACAAGACTTTCCCCTCGCAAATACAAAATTAATATCTCCATTGCCATTTGTCATACAAACTAGACATAGATCTAGCTAGATCTAGTTTTAGATCTAAATCTAGATTCAAGATCTAAGTCTAGGTTTAGAACTAGAGTAACTAGAGTTAGATTTAAGTCTATATCAATATCTAGATCTAAGTCTTGAAATAGAGTCTACTATATCTATATTTAGACTAGAACTCGTATGAATTTACACGTTTAATCTTAAAATTTCTAGACCTAGGCCAATGTTATGATCATGAATAGTAGGCCTTTTCTGTTACCGGTAATGATGTACTATGCTGTTCCTATCTGATTCATTTCTTAATGTGATACTATTGTTTACAAAATAAATAAAATAACTAGAACAAAGTTTGTATCAAAATTCTTTTTTAAAAACAACATTTGAATCAGTATTCTATTCAATGAGTTAGTTAATAAATGGAAAATGTATTTTATAATGATCAATAGACACTTTTACCATTGTGACCTTAGATGCAAATTTTTTGTACCAATGCTATGAATGAAGCTTGAGTTATTAATTAATGAAGAAGTCCATGACCTTTTTATAAAAAAGTTTCCTCCCCTGAAGTTTTTCACTGAAAAGTGGTGTAATTTTTTAAAAAATCTGCTTGCATATTTATTTTTAGTTATAATTAATTAATTAATAATTTTGGAAAAGAAAAAAGTCGTCGTTTCATCAAAACTTTGAATGATCTAAATTATCACGATGTTTGATTTTCATTTTCTTTTCTAGTTTTGAGATTTGAACAGGAAGGATGGACAGGCAGGCCACACAAAACTAATAGTGTCTTTTCCCCTTTCGGGACCGCTAAAAAGAGTCTAAGCAGGCTTATACAGTATTGTGCACTATGGTAGCCTAGTGGATTGAGCTACCAAACAGATTTAAACAATCATCAGACTATTTTTTAAAATGAGAGTTACATTATTAATATTTAGACATTTTCTGAATAGGCCAGATATCATTAATAATAAGTCATTTATAGTAGCTAGGAGTCTAGGTGAATACAGATATATATTTAGAGCCTATGATTTAAAACAAGGTCACACTAACTTTTCTTATATCCAACATAAAGCTAGTCACACCAGGTACAAGGGAGATAATCTTTGGCTAGTGAAAGAGGGAGATAATCCATGACTACTTATCAACATGAACTACAACACTCTGTGCTTTAAACACACCAAAATTAGATGCAGTGGAGTCAAGTGAAGAAAACAATGAATGTAAACCTTTAGTTTAGTCAACTTAATTTAGTAGGACCTAATACCTACAGAGATCTAGACCTGTAAGTACACAGCATCACATCTAAATGTTAAAAATCCAGATAAAAAAATATATAGATGTAGAATCTAGATTCTAGATTGTCTAGATCCATACATCATATCATTTCTAGTAATTATAATTAAATGCACAAAACATTAGAAATCTAGAGCCTATAAATATAATTAATTTAGAACAAAGAATAATAAGCTAAAGCCAAATATAAATAACTGTTCAAATTAAACGCCAGATCTAGATCTATAGACATCAGTCAAACCAAACAGAACCACTGTGACTGTGACTGCTGTTAGCCAAATCACCATGTTCTAACTCTGGCTCCTAAAAATGTCAACACAAAATGTAAACAAACACAACCAGTTATAGGAACGTGTTGCAGAGCTAGATCTTGAACGGAATTAATCATTTCAGATGAAGCTCTGAATTCATAAATCTATCTAGTGGACTATATATCATGAGCTCAGTTTAAAATTGAATATATTACTATATATATCTAGCTGAGTATAAGAATAATAAGATAGATCTATAGACTATAAAGACGTATAGACACCCTAATTAGACCGATATTATCTAGAATAGTCTAGATCTAGATTTAGTTTTTAATCTAAATCTCAATATACAATATAATACTATAAAATATCGATAGATGTCTAGATCTATATCGATACTAAGATAGTCATCATCTACAAGTCATAATAAGTATGAATCGATGAATTTAAAATCTAATTTAGATGTTTTTTAGTTAAACAATGCTTATATATATATTTAACTTGTCAATATCTACCTTTTAAGATCTAGATCTTTATTTTCTATTGAATTATTCTGAAGCTTATTCTAGCTTAAAAGTCACTCAAGTGTTGATAGATATTAACACTGAATATTTTCATGCCAGACTGTCAGACACTTGATTTTAAATTCACTTCCTTTAAGAAATCAACACATCTCGTCTGCAAGACTTCAACACGAGCGTCTCTCAACACTATCAGATTCCCAAGTGTTGTCGGAATCAGGGCATTCAAGCAGACGACACTAAACACCCCTTACATCATATCACACAGCACAGAGACACACAATCGTTGAGTGTAACAAAATCTATAGCACTGACACACCATCCGACGAGACTTATTTGTCTGCCTGATAATACCGACCCCCATTTCTCTAGTCTGACCTATTGACTGTGTTTCCCCACTGAAAGACAAAAGGAAAGGGAAATTCTAGCAGTACAAATAGACAGGTTGGTATATTGCATAATTTTTCTAGTCTTCGTGACCTTCAATCTTGAAACAAGTACAAAGACATGACCCTGTGCTTTATGCATAGCAAACAGTAACACACATTTAGTATTCTGTATTTGAGAAGAAAATCTAAGTCTGAGTTGAACAAAAGCTAGTAGATCTAGATCTTAGATCCTTGAGATGAGCGAACATGTTATCAAATGTTTCTTTAAGTTTAAAATCCTCTTTCAAACGGACTCATTTGTGTCATAAGTACTTCCAACGATGGTCGCTTAAGAAAGTGTCAAACATGTCCCCATAATCCTCTGCCTTTCCTTTCCTTTTTTTTTTTTTTTGAAGATTTGCAGATTCAAATGTCTCTTAAAATGTTTCTATTAGACTTTTAAACAGATTTCCATCATTTGGTCTAATCACCAAAAGGGCATGGAATTGAATTTTAATGAGACATTTTTAAAAAAGTGGAATAATAATGAATTTCAATTTTTAACCTCTTTTGTTTGTAATTAAAGCTTTAGTGTACCAGTCCGCGCTACCCCTCGCCCTCTTTTTTTCGACAACAGTAAAGCAGATACTCAAAAGCGCTATTTGGGAGCCGGTGTGACGGTGGTCGGAGTAATTGTATGGCCTTTCTAATGCATTCAAAGCTCAACTCGTTATTAGTTGACCACATTCTAGACGTGGAACTATTGCCAGGATTACACAGTTTCAACATTTGATTCACACCTCGAGATTCTGTACAACGTAAACAACACGCGACATTTCAATGAGGATCTGTTCAAATGTTGTACTTGACTTGGCGTTGCGCTAGCAAACTCAAATGACTAGGTGCCATTTTGTGACCAGAAATAAAGATTTTGAATGAAATTTTGACAAAGCCGTTAAGTTAGCCACAGTGTGATTTCAGTAGACCTTCATTTCATGCAGTCAGCCATAGCAGGCTTTCAGTATGCCTATATTTCACGTAAAGTCAGGCATAGAGTGATAGTAGACCTACATTTCACGCAGTCAGTCATAGCGTGATTTCAGTAGGACTATATTTCAAGCAAAATTTGTAGGTCGCAGCTGGGGCTGCGTAGCCACGGGCAATACTGCATTCCTCAATAATCTTCGTACTCAAAGAAAAGCCTTATTATTAATAGTATATTTCAAGTAAAGTCAGCCATAGCGTATGATTTCGGCAGACCAACATTTCGTTCATTCGAAATTCATTTCCATCATTGCCATATTCGAATTGCATATATATATGTGGACGGGAGTGTCTCTCCAAAAATAGGGCTCCACAGCCACCTGAAAAAGTGTTCGAGATGAACGATAGTCGTTCTACGACTAAAGGAGGCAAATATAGCAAACAGTTTTGGTTTTAGGACATCAATGCTTTTTTTATACGGAGGACTTTAGAAACAGATGATGTCGTATGAACGCAGTGGGCAGACAAAACAGATGATGTCCTATAAACGCAGTGGGAAGATAAACCAGATGATGTCCTATAAACGCAGTGGGGAGATAAACCAGATGATGTCCTATGAACGCAGTAGGAAGATTAAACAGACGATGTCCTATGAACGCAGTGGGATACAAAAAGATGATGTCCTATGAACGCAGTTGAAAGATAATACAAACAGATGATGTCTCATGAACGCAGAGCTAAAAACACATTTGAGGTTAATAGCAGAATACAGCCATGTGCTCTTGTGCCCTTGTGTTTATTAAGATGTCTATATCCGAATTTTTTTTTTACTTAGTAATTCACATAGCACTCTAAGTAAAGTAAAAATCCTCTTTCAGACCTTGAGGTCTATAGGGCAGATGATGTAAAGGTCACCTGTATCTTTAGCCTACGGTTAGCAAGGGTGTCATGTGGCCAGCACGATGACCAACCACATTTACTTTTCCCCAACTAATATCAGGTACCCATTTGAGCTGGGTGGACTCAGACGGCCCCAAAGGTCCCGAAATTAAAAATGAGGCGCGGTAAAGCGCTTGGTTTCCGAACCGGAGGTCCGGGGTTCAAATCCTGGTGAAGATTTGGATTTATAATTTCGGGATCTTTGGGATCCTCACGTAGCACTACACTTTTTTTTTATTACATGTCACGTATTGACTTACAACTAGACGTGTCTAACTTTAAAAGAGATACACATTGACAATATCCATTGAAATAAACAAAATTATTGTTCTGTACCAGTGTCTTCACGTTGAACTGGACAATACTTAAGCAGTGAAGTCCAAGCCCTAGTCACCAAACTATTTCTCTCTATGAGAAAAACAAAATGTTCGAGTTCACTTGGAGAGAGAAAAAGTTGGAAGATTATTGATAGCAATTTGTCAGTCACACACTCAGGCAGAACTTTTTTTTTTCGCCATATTGTTTATTTCTTCGTAAAATAATTGTACATGAAGCTGGTGTTCGTACAGAGGCGATGTGACATTCTGTAATAACAGTGCATGTTGTGACAGGTCTGATGATTTATACACAGATGATTCATCTGAACATTTTTTTGTAAAATAAAGTTTTTTTAAAAATTCATTCTCTTAGTCTCTAAACATACAGAGAGGAAACGGGGGGAGAGGGAGGGAGGTAGAGAGAGGAGAGAGGGAGGGAGAGAGAGAGAAGAGAGAGGGGTAGGAAGAGAGACAGGAGAGGGGGGGGAGAGAGACAGGAGAGGGGGAGGGAGAGAGAGGAGTAGGAAGATAGACAGGAGAGGGGGAGGGAGAGAGAGAGGAGTAGGAAGAGAGACAGGAGAGGGGGAGGGAGAGAGAGAGGAGTAGGAAGAGAGACAGGAGAGGGGGAGGGAGAGAGAGAGGGAGAGAGAGGAGTAGGAAGAGAGACAGGAGAGGGGGAGGGAGAGAGAGAGAGGAGTAGGAAGAGAGACAGGAGAGGGGGAGGGAGAGAGAGAGGAGTAGGAAGAGAGACAGGAGAGGGGGAGGGAGAGAGAGAGAGGAGTAGGAAGAGAGACAGGAGAGGGGGAGGGAGAGAGAGGGAGAGAGAGAGGAGTAGGAAGAGAGACAGGAGAGGGGGAGGGAGAGAGAGAGAGGGAGAGAGAGGGGGGGAGGGAGAGAGAGAGGAGTAGGAAGAGAGACAGGAGAGGGGGAGGGAGAGAGAGAGGAGTAGGAAGAGAGACAGGAGAGGGGGGAGGGAGAGAGAGAGAGGGAGAGAGAGAGGAGTAGGAAGAGAGACAGGAGAGGGGGAGGGAGAGAGAGAGAGGGAGAGAGAGAGGAGTAGGAAGAGAGATAGGAGAGGGGGAGGGAGAGAGAGGAGAGAGAGAGAGAGGGAGAAAAAAACAAACAACCACCAGCAGACAACATTTACAAAACAGGTTCTAGACTGGAACCCACAAGGGAAGAGAAAGTCTGCGAGACAAAGCAAACATGGAGAAGACATGTAGACCTAGAAACAAAGATGGCAGGATGGACATGGACCCAACTGAGGGGACTTGCCAATGGCGTTGTGTATAAGTTGTTGGACTACATAAGTTAGTTTGTACTTCTTACCTGACACAGTTCTGGTGACTTTTCCCTTAGCAGCAGCGACCTCCCCACCAGACGGTCTGCTGTACTGCCGGACACTGCTGGACTGGAGTACCTTGATCTCGTCCTCAGCTTCGGACAGCGGGGTGGGAGGGGAGATTGTGGACCCGCTGGTTTGGGGAGTAGAGCTGGCTGGCGACGCCGGTATGGGCGGGGGTGGGAGGGGCGGCGAGACCGACCCTGGGGAGTATGTGCTGGTGCCGGTCTCGACGTGGTCTGGTGGGTAGGACGGGGGAGGAGGAAACGATGGGTGCGGGGACCGAGACTTGTTAGTCTGTGAAAAGATGTAGCAAGAGTCAGTGAAGAATGACACAATAATTTCATCTGCTCGGAGGTGGGTGTAGTTTTAACGGTTCTCAAAAAAGTAACACCGAGGAGAACAGAGACAAGGGAACAAAGGAAACGAAATGTAACCCTCGCAAGTCTCACTACTTCCACTCAATACCCACCAAGTTAGTTTGGAGGTAACGGTGGGAGATACTAGGACTATGAAAGTCTTCCCAGAATGCTGTTATAGCAAGATTAGGATTTGGCGCGAAAATGTATTTGTTTCATTAAAAAAAGGGAAAGTTTTGACGACGACGCGAAGAATTAAAAAACAAAAGACTAGGATTTAGGCACGCAGAAGACTTCTGGCATCCATAGCGTAAGGTCGGCTTTAGTAACTGAAGTAGAGATTTAGCTTGATTTCGACAGTTCCCTTCCTTAGTATAAAACTTCTCGTCTGACAATCGTTATCAATGTCGACTAACTTATAGTGTTGGCCTTTCGCCTTTGTTATTTAATTTCATTATTTGTTTGTTACCTCCGAGTGACTTATCTGACAAGAGACACAGAGGCTGGAGCGCCTAACAATGTTACCTCCGATTGACTTCTCTATCAAGAGACACAGAGGCTGAAGCGCCTAACAATGTTACCTCCGAGTGACTTCTCTGACAAGACACACACAGAGGTTGAAGCGCCTAACAATGTTACCTCCGAGTGACTTCTCTGACAAGACACACACAGAGCTGAAGAGCCTAACAATGTTACCTCCGATTGACTTCTCTGACAAGACACACAGAGAGGCTGAAGCGCCTAACAATGTTACCTCCGATTGACTTCTCTGACAAGACACACACAGAGGCTGAAGCGCCTAACAATGTTACCTCCGATTGACTTCTCTGACAAGACACACACACAGAGGCTGAAGCGCCTAACAATGATCATTGTGGTGGATAAGAAGGGAGCTTAAACAATTCTAGAATCCTTAGAAGCAGGAAGGAGGGCTGTCTTCATACAGAGAGGTCGGGACGGTCTGTGGTTCGAATACTCGTCGGAATCGACGGACATATATATTTCGGAACCTTATATTTCGCCATATTTGCTTCTCTCAATAACAATCGTCCTCAAGTGCTGATTGTACATAACAATCGTCGTCTAGTGCTGCTTGTACATAACAATCGTCGTCTAGTGCTGCTTGTATTTATTAAGAGATGTAATTGAAACAGGCTTTGCACGAAGCCTCGGGCTCCAATATGTGCTGACCCGGATATAGTATTGCTTATGAAAGCGAGTGAGGAAGAATAATGGCGGGTTTTAGACAAGTCACGTGAAAACTAAGCGGCCAATAAAAGTTCCCCTTTCAGACCTTGTGGCCTATAGGGCAGATGATGTAAAGGTCACCTGTTTCTGTGCACTATAGTTAACGAGGGTGTCATGTGGCAAGCACAACGACCATCCGCCTTTATTTTTCCCCAACTAATGTCAGGTACCCATTAGAGTTGGGTGGACTCAGAGGCGCCCGAAGATCACACGGTTAAAAATCCCAGTCTTCACCAGGATTCGAACCCGGTCCCCGGTACGGAAGCCAAGCGCTTTACTGCTCAGCTACCAATAAGGGTCTACTTACTATAAAGGCGTTTTTTTTTTATATTAAGAAATGGGAGAGCGGTTTGGATGGTTATGTCAGAGGTTATGTTGGTACATGTAGTTCGAATCCCCTTCAGAGCCTATCTATGTTCTGCCATATTTTATTACCATTCTTTCAATAACAATTGTACTCTAGTGCTGCTGTTAGATCGATGAAGTTTATTCGAGATATAATCTCACATTCCTGGCCAAAGTGATTCAAAGGAATTAGCCAGGTCAGATCTATAAATGACTTTACACTGTTTCCTGTATAGGCAAATTAGGCAGCCGCCTACGGCCTACAATTGGTGGAGGCCTTGCACATGACTCAAAGTGGGTTTTTGTAGAGAAAAAATTGCAAAATAAAAACTCTATGGCTCTATGTCTACTAGCCTAGCTCTAAGTCTCTACTCTGATTCAAGGTATATCCACGAATGTTTAGATCTACTTGTTAGACTGCATTTGTTAGAAGACCATTGGTGCTTTCTTTTGGTGAAATAACGAAACGGTATTAGTTTGGTATCATGTATCGTCCATGAAGTACATTCATGCTCTAGGTACTAGGATTGAGCGGAAAACTCGGTTTATGATATTTGTACGAATATGTTTAAGAAGCTTAAGGAAAGCTAACTGAACGCTACGGAAATTGCGCTATTTGAAGTTAACTTAGTTCTTAATTTAGATATAGGAAATTTTTATTTTATAGCTTATTTTTAAGTCTTAATTTGTTATTTTTCTAGTTCATTTAGTGTCACCCAATTCACTTCGTCTAAGGCCTTCATTTACCTAAGGCCGGCCCTGTTCCTGCTCTGCATTAAAAATAAAAATCTAGCTAACACTAACTTGAAGTGTTTGCTTCGATGTCTTTGAAAAAAACAAAAACTATTTATTTGTGTTTTAATTAACAATGTAAAAAAACTCACTGTTTGACCGTTGGTTGCGGCCAGCGCCTGATCAGCAGTGATCTCTCCTCTGATAACAGCGGCCGCTACCGTCTGGCCACATTTGTCTGCGAGCTCCGCGGCGGTCAGACCTGCGTTGTCCACAAGTGTAACGTCACAGCCAGCCTTGAGTAACGCGACCACAGTCTGTAAGTAATTTGACATAGGTTAGTGATAACACCGACCTCCCTTTCACCCCAACAAAATCTTGCGTAAACATGTAATGCTCCAAAATTACTTTAAGACCAAACAGAGTAGAAAAGTAACAAGGTAGATAACTTCCTTTCGTTTTTTTTTCTTACAAAGCTTCTACCAAACACATACAAAGCTCTCACTCTGGTACAATTTGTTTGTACACGTTATTTCTCCCACTTCCCATTCTCGGATCAAGTTGAAACTTTGTACAAGTATTTGTTGTCCCTAACAAAACATGAATCAATTAAAAAATAACAAATTTGTTAATAAATTATTGGTAAATAATCGTTTTAATTGGTATCGATCAAAAGAAAAATGCAAAATAAGCTGTATATGTGGAGTTATTCTCTTGGTAACGTTTATTCTCCCACTTCCCAATCCCAGAGCAACCTGAAATTTCGCACAACTTTTCATAGTCGATGGCGATGCATGAATCAATCAAAAAAAAATTACCAATTTGTTAACCAATTCGTGGTTATTAATTAATTTTGTATTATGTAGAAAAAAGGGAACTTATTCATGCTGTATTTAGATATATGCAGGGATTTTGCGGTTATTACAAGTTTTGTTTTAAAAAAGATTGTTATATTTTTTTTATTTCATGAAACAATCATTTACGTACAGTTAACTTAATACCGCAATGCCAATCTTATAACATTGTAATTGTATTTGTTGGTGCAACAGGTCACAGGTGTCAGGTACAGAGGTGTCGCAAGATGGAGGAGGGGGGCACCAGTTCTTTTCTTTAATATTCTCCGTAACAAGAATGTTGAAGCTACGACTATGACCATAGGTTTGCAACTTACCCCCCCCCCCCCTCCCCCAGCAAAATATCGCGGGGCTCCGCTGTTCAATAGAAGCTTTTTTGTTTGAAATCTTGGTATGTTAACATTAACAAAACACAAATGTACCACCGACTGCCACGGAGACTTAACACTTAAGCATGGAGGACGAAACATTCAGTATTTGATGACATTCTAGCGTGTAGCCAGCACTAGCTGATGCTAAACATCTCTAAATGTGTCAACCGCAAAACTAAAACCCTAGAGAGTGTGTACAGAAAATTGAGAATTTGACACCACCGTATTGTCTTATTTACTTCTGGGTATTGAAAGGGACTTCACTCTGTCTAAGTCATTTAATAGAGATCAAAAGAATTGTTAGCATTTTATTAGTTAAACGTCCTGGAGGTTGTCAGACGACGTCTTCGTTATCTCTGATGATATCACAGCAGACGTCAGATTGACACTAACAACACTTTGTCAAAAACGGTTGAGACATGAGACTCAAAAATGATAAATGAATCAGGTCACACAGAAGGTCAGACCTCGTAGAAACTTAAAGCAAAGCTTGAAGTGTGTGTGTGTGTGTGTAGGTGGAGAGTACCAAAAGGTGACACAAATTAAATGTGCACATGTATAACTCAATGCACTAGCAACTCGTAGCGTTACAAGGTATACACAGGCCCGGGGTCAAGAATATGACGTTGGGCCCCCTGTACTATTTTATGTCTGAAAGACGATTGTGCTCTTTATAAGCCTAGGTGCAATGAATTTCCTTGCGTCATGGTTGCTAGGTCACTTCGTAAATAGTAAGTCTGACGGATACGGTTCCGACATCTTATCTTATATTATACAGACGTTACTTCAAAAAAGATGATTACGTCCTACGCGTCAGGCATCTAGTCATCTTAAGGACCTAGACGTTAACTGAAAAAAAAAAAAAGGACAGAGGAGGGGGTATTGGTGGTGCACAAGTGTCACGTGACAGGGTCCCGAGTTCAGATCCTGATTTAGACTCGAAGATTTCAAATTCAGGTTAGGCGTTCTGACTCTCTAGCTACAATGTGTGGATCTTACTAACATCCTACCGGCCGCTCGACTCATTGGGCGGCAAGCTGTCTTTACAAAGATCTGTCACTGGCAATGTCTGAAGCCTCTTCCCACCTAGTGTCCACTGCTCTGATGTCATCCACGAAAGTGTGGCACCAAGTAAGTTTGCACTTTCCTCGTATGTCATCGCAACTCTTGGTATGCGTAATTCATTGTGTCGGTGATCTACCTGCCACAATTTATGTAAGGGGACATGGAATTTGAATAAAGGTGGCTGAGTGGCAAAGCGCTTGGCTTTCAAAACGAGAGGCTCCGGGTTCGAATCTAGATGATTTTGATTTTGAATTTCGTGATTTTTTTTAAGGACGCTTAAGTCCATTCAACTCTAATTGGTACCCAGCCAGCACAACGACCAACCGCCTTGACGTCCCCAACTCAAGTCAGATATTCATCAGAGGTGGCTGGTCTTAGGGGCGTCCTTAATATGCAGAAATTAAAAATACCAGTCTTCGAGGTATACAAAAACATACATCACAAAAATTACTCGGCAAGAGAAACATATGCTGCACTAAGATTACTCGACATACAGTAACATATATAGCACTAAACTTACTCTTCCCACAAGTAAAGCTCAACAAGAAGATTAAAAAAATGGTTTAAATATGCAAAAAGGTGAAGGTCTCATTTGAGTCAAATGGACAGAAGCTGGATAGATGAGAAGAAGAAAAGAGAGATATATTACGAAAACAAATAGACAGAATTTCAAGGGAGTTAAGTTTTTTAAAAACAAAGTTTGAATAGAAACACGGTGCACATGTCATTCCAATCTAAACGAATGAGATGGGCGGGGTTACAAACGTGTTTATGACATACACGGAAAAACTGAAATGTGGTGATCATATAGATTTGACAGGCCTGGATTACATCACCATCAGAACTCGTCAATGGAGTAGACAGTTTATCTTCCCCTTCATACATCTAGATATTCATTCAAACAGATATGCGCTGAGCCTAAATGTTACTACAAAGATAATCGACTTCCCAGAAAATGATCATGTTATGAGATATGCAATGAAAGGGCACACACGTAATAGTCAACGTAAAAGATATTTAGACACATTCAAGCGTCCTTTCAAAGAATTTGGAGTCAATAACTCTAACTAAAAATAACAAAACAAAACAGTGAAGAAAGATTCCTCGCTAATATACATAGCAAAGACAATAGAAGGGCAGGACACACAATGCGAGCCAAGACGAATCAGGAGCAACCAAGTCTTATACCGGCTTAACATGATGCACACTCCAGAGTTTTGAGTAGAATGAGATTGCTACTTCTTCTAACACAAAAAACAATAACAACAAAAAATACTTTACAAAAACAAAGCTTATCAAAGAAGAATAGCTTCGCATTTAAAACTATATCTCTCAATAGCTGAGAAATTATTTTCCTTCTACGATATCAAACAAAATAATTGCCAATAATTAATTGACTAGCTGGCTTTTTTTTTATTGATCCATACTTAGATCAAGTTGAAACGTTGCACAATTATTCCTTTCTCCTAACAAAACAAGAATAAATAGAACAAAAAATAAACAAATTAATTCATTAGTGGTTATTAATTTAATTTGACATTGATTGATTGTTTTGATTTTAGGCACATCGGCACAATTTAGGCCATGTCGTGCCTGCAGTCCCTTAAAGACTACTCTCTCTCTAAACAACAGGGGGCAAAATTCTATACAGTCATATCATTAAAATCAAGGTCTATTCACAGTTAAAATAGTAAAGGTAGTAAAAATTTAATTATTTGGTAAAAATGTAATGTAAATAGTACATGTTCACAAATTCATAAATCAGATCTTCGTAGATAACCCCACTTCCCGGATAAAGCCCAGTACCTTCCCAGGGTCGACATTATCAAATAGTGTTTTAAAGTTAGTGGCTCTAAAATATTTCTCCCTGACATCCTGGTATCTGGGGCAATCAACGAGGATATGTTCCACGGTGAGGCGAGAGTCACAGTACTCACAAAGTGGGGGCTCGTCTCTCTTCAGCACAAAAGAGTGAGTGATGTAGGTGTGGCAAATCCTAAGTCTGGACATGGTCGTGCTACCACGCCTTGTCAGACCCTTAGATGTGGGCCGCCACCTGACATCCGCCATAATCTGCCTGAGTTTATTGTGAATCTCAGCCTCCCATCGGTTCTGCACTCTCGATAGGTGGCAGAGGCAATACTTTGTCTCAGGTCCGAGCAGGGAATTTGGGTTCCTGACACCGCATGATTTAGGGCTCTCTTTGCTTCTCTGTCTGCGGCTTCGTTTCCCTCAATGCCAACATGGGAGGGGACCCAGATGAAGGTGACATCCCTACGGTCGGCTGTTATTTGGTCCAACAGCTTCAGGCTCTTATGTACCAATCAGTCTTCATCCGCCCCAAAGCTTGCAATGCAGATTTGGAGTCGGAGCAATTTATAAATTTCCTCCTTTCTGATGCGTTGACGGCCATAAGTGCAAGCGATAATGCATGCAATTCGGCCGTAAAGATGGAGCAGCCATCGGGGAGTCTACGGGAGATTGTTTTATTCCGAAAGGAGCAGGCACACGTGACATTTCCATCCATTTTGGATCCGTCTGTGTAGATGGTGCACAATCTCCGTAGCTCTCCTGCAGTTCCCTAAAGTGGACTTGTAGTATGCTTGGGTCTGTATTTTCTTTTTTGAAATTAAGGAGGGATAAATTTAATTTGGGTTTATTCATTAGCCAAGGAGGATTCTGAGAGGTTTCTATTTTAGAGATTTGGTCAATGGGTGGGGGTAAATTTTGGATGGGTTCTCTCATTCGAAGGCCCAACGGCTGTATGACGTTAGGCCTTCGATTGTACAATTCTACCTCTGTGGGGTTAAATATGGAGTCGAAATATTGAGAGCTATACATTTAAATGTGACATTCTTCCCCTTAGATAAGCTTTGTTTTATATTTTAAAAATCTATTTTGTTACCTTATACAGATTAACACAAAAACAACTGCCATTCATAGAAACGACAAGAACGATAATTATAATCTTTCTACTCTCAAAAGAAA
Organism: Biomphalaria pfeifferi; assembly: GCA_030265305.1. NCBI lineage: Eukaryota > Metazoa > Mollusca > Gastropoda > Planorbidae > Biomphalaria > Biomphalaria pfeifferi. Next base: position 6,383,285 of record JASAOG010000020.1, on the reverse strand, counting down.
ACACCCCACAAGGACGACAACCTGATCTTTTCTTCCTTTCCAACTGGTGTGCTCATCAATAGAAACCGTGCTATCAAGTTCGCTCACGTTCAGACAGCGTGACACCAGACTATCGCAAGGCTACCTCAGCTTTGCATCGATTGTTTGACAAGATAGGTTACTGCGACACTAGGGGGGCTGCTCGATATAGTCAGATGAAAGGCTAAGGTTTCAGACAGACAGACTCAAACAGGTAAACAGACAGACAAATGGAAAGATTGAGATACAGAGAAGAAGGTAGGTAGGTCGACAAATAGCTAGCCCGCTAGCTAGCAAGATAGATGGATAGACGGACGGACTGACAGACAGACAGATAGATACATACATAGAAAGAAAGATTGACATATATATATATATATATATATATATAGAGAGAGAGAGAGAGAGATAGATATAGATAGATAGAGAGAGAGAGAGAGCAAGGGAGAGAGAGAGAGAGAGCAAGGGAGAGAGAGAGAGCAAGGGAGAGAGATACAGATAGAAAAGGGGTAGAGAGTGAGAGTTGAAATGTAAAAGACAGACAAAAGAGAGAAGAAAATTGAGAAGAACAAAGTAAGAAAATAAAAAAGGTGAGCGACAGATAAAAACAAACATGATGGTCATAATATCACGTGTCTCGAGACAATTGATGGTCATAATATCACGTGTCTCGAGACAATTGATGGTCATAATATCACGTGTCTCGAGACAATTGATGGTCATAATATCACGTGTCTCGAGACAATTGATGGTCATAATATCACGTGTCTCGAGACAATTGATGGTCATAATATCCCGTGTCTCGAGACAATTGATGGTCATAATATCACGTGTCTCGAGACAATTGATGGTCATAATATCACGTGTCTCGACACTGTTACTAGTTTGACCATCTTTAATAAAACTATTAATATTTTAGCTGGGAAATCGCAAAACCATGCACACGGACTAGGCTGAAAGAGATGTGTCTGTTATGGACATCTAGAGTTGTGTCTACATGCAGAGAGATCTATAGGTCAAATTGTAGTTTTGCATTATTTCTTGTGGGGGGAGGGGCTGAACATTGAAACCCCTCCTGGCTACGCGCATGGAATTTGTTGACAGAAGTTTTGCTTTAGTTTTTACAGGGCCTATATCAGCTCACTCTGTCTGGTCCAATGTTTGTACACGTTATTTCTCCCACACCCAATCTCGGATCAAGCTGAAATTTTGTACAATTATTTCTTTTACCAGACAAAACAAAAATCACTAAAAAAATTAACTAATTAACTATTGGTAATTATTTTTTTTGTTTGGTATCTCAAACCGAAATTGTATTGACTGATACGACGATATAAGTTGAATTGATCCCCTTTACACTTTGTAGAGAGAAAAAGTTTGAAAATATAGATAACTATAAAAACTACTTTCATAAGCACTTTCCTGGCACAGTGTTTAGTGTACCGGCTTGAGGACGCTGAGGGGCTTTAGCACTCGAGTTTAAATTCAAGTCGTTTAACTTTTTTTGGTCAAATAAATGCATTAGAAAAGCGATCATTAAAATACCCCTTCTTTCTCCCCCCCCCCCCCCCCCCCCCCCCCCGCATTTACAACTGGCCCAGAAAGCGATTTGAAAAAGATAAAAGTATGAAATTGCGCAAAATAAATTCTAAAAAGATTTGTAATCGCACAGATTTATTATTGTGACTCTACATTTATAACGAATTGAATTGAATGACTGATCCAAACGCACTGATAGAACTACACTTACTATCCGCTTTTTTAAAAAACATATTTGTGTGTGTTTTTCTTGTTGGAGGGGGTATTACCTTAAACACATCAAAACATCGACTACGCTGATGGAATTCGGTTTTGCTTTAGTTGTTTTTTTTATTGGAGAGTGGTTGAATCTCAAAGCCCCGCAAGGATATCTTATAGCAATTGGTGACTAGTTGTGCTTATTTTTTTTTCTTTTACTTGGGGTGGGGGGTGTAATCTGAAGGGGAGGATAAACACCGGCGACATCCATCCAATGCAATGTTTCTTGTGAAGTTCAGGTGAAATACAAGTCTCTTGTGTGTCAGATCAGGACATACTGACGATGTTCTTCCTTTGAACGACTGTGGCCAAGTCTAAATGGGTATTACAACGATAAACTGCATTTATAAATTCAGATTGATGTTCAGTGCTCGGAACGTACATAGTTTATCCATAAAAGCTTCGGCCAGGAGGGGCTCGTTAGCCATGACTGGCTACCCACCTAGGAGAAGGACAACTCAGAATTCAAACCTCTGATGCCTTGCAGATAAACCTAATCCTGGGAAAGGATTCGGGAGTCAACCCTGAGGGAAAATCAGGAGCTGGCGACCTTAAGGCAGTTTGTAACACCCAGTGCTACATCCTGGAAGAACCTGCGACGCCGCTGACCCCAAACTGTATCGGCACTGCCGTTCCATTGGATACATCAGCTGCGTGGAAAGGGGGAACTGATGTGTGGGTGACATCGTTCCGACCACAGATAATGCCCAGGCATTTATTTCATTTCCATGAGATGATCCATAGTCGCTTCGCGACTAAAGGAGGCCATAGATATCCCAAAAAGCCAAAATCAAACCTAAGCAATCAAATCCTGCTCTTTACAGTTCACACTGAGACTTCTTCAAGGCCACAACAACAACTAGCCACATGAATTTATGTGCAGTATGATGGCTTAAAACCCAAGCTTCAACCCAAAAAAACTCACCCGTTCATTATTGACCTTTCGTGCGATGAAATCTAATGCGAAAGACAAGATTCTAAATGACGCAGATACAATTACACACAATAAGAAGAGGAGAGTGTGTGTGTGTGAGAGAGAGAGAGACAGAGATATGGAGAGAAAGAGAGAGAGAGAGAGAAATTTACTATATTTTATACACACAATGTGAAACATAATGTCAATGTCTAATTCTAAAATATTTAACCATCAAATAACTTATATCTCTAACTTACGTTTAGTAAAGTCAATAGTGGATTATAGTCATACAACTCCACGTATTACTCACACCAATGTCACCAACACACTTATCACAAGAAGTCAATAGCACAGGTAGGACCGATAACTCTCACGCTTTAAAACGGACATTGTCAAGATATGAGTTACCCCGCCTAATGTTTAAAATTTTTTTTTTTCAGAAATGATTTCCCCTGAGTTCAACCTTGCGCTGGATGGTAATAGGATTGTGACAAGCGTAATGAAACAATGTTTGTAAATGTTTGTTTCCATTGGAAACCAGTGTTTTGACACCGTGACAGGAGCGACATCCAGGCGTTCAAAGTAACATGTCCATAAATCTTCCTGTTCATGGGAAGGAGTGTTAAGTGTTGGTTTAAAACAGTGATGCTCAACCTCACACAGATGTTTTAATAGAAACATGAAGAAAATGAAAAAAAAAGGGAATTATACAATAATTATTTTTTAAAATTAGAAACTCATGAATCTAGTATTTACATTAATTCATGAGAAGTTTATCCTAAACTACTTTTAAATATCCGGCTGCATAGTTGAGACGCCAAGTCGAAGAACTGAATCTAGAATTCTAGATGTTTGTCTTAGAGACGATACGATGACGTAGCACGTAGCACGATTCATCACTGAAAAAGTTTGTCAGATTAATAACTCCTTGTAATTATTGGGAGCAGATGAAGAAAACTGCTCAGAATCAAGTTCGGTGGAGAAGTTGCTGCCCTATGCTCCCATGGGAGTGCACAGGATTAATTCAGAAAGTCAGTTATTGTGATCATCCATAACACTTGTTTTCGGAGATTTCGAAAAGGTTATGCAAGAAACACGCAGTAGAAATCAATAGTCTGCATCACTAGAAATTGATCAAGTAAGGATGTCTAGCTTGTAAGTCTATCCCTTTCAGTTGTAGCTGTGTCTGGGCATTAGGCACATTGGCCGCAGATGAATTTTAGAAACGACGAATATTGTTCAATCTGAACACGATCATCATCACATGGTCCATAGATTTTGTTGGTGAATAATTCAGCGAGACCACAGAGGCTCGGTTCCATTTGACCTCTAAAAACTATTGCTGTCAACCATAGTTGTGGCATCATCAGTAATCACTCCTACTAATTACTCCAAAGGAAAAAGATTGTCTGTGATGGTTGAATTTTTTTTTACAGTGTTTCGCTACTGGCGATCCCATGCATGCTCCAAATAGCTACTATTTTCTGATTTCAAAACTGTTTATATCGCGAATAAATACCATCATTTTGAGCGGCATCATCATCATCATCATCAAACTCCATTAGAGTGAGGGCTTGAGAGGCTCAAATCATCTCTTGCAAAAGCCCTGGACAGAAACCCTGCTGTTTTGCGTAGTGCATAAATGTCGCCATACAGGTCGAGAATTTTGGGTTTCCCAGACCTGTCGAGACGGAGATCAGCAAGTCTGGGGCACCACGGGGAAGTGCGGTCAGGGCGCCTCATGCGCTCCCAGATTCCACGGGCTTTTTGGGACTTGTCCCGCTGGAGAAAATGTTTCGTTTTCTGTTAGCCGGTCTCCCTAAAAAGATGTTTCCACGAAGGCTCCAAGAAGAGGCCGGCAAAGCACCATCAAATATGTATGCAGACGTTTCTCCCGAGGTGAAGACGACCGTTGGCACTAGACTGCTGGACACGAGTGACACATTTCTCCAAGCTGGCAAAGATCAACATTAACGAAAAGTCAGTCTGTACCAGAATTTTTAGAACCACTGACTGTATTGGGCAATTTTACATGCGTTTTGGAACCACTGGTTGTATTGGGCAAGTTTACATATATGGGTGGCGAAGGCAGATATTTCCAAATAAAATCACGTGATATTTATAGTGTGAAACGGTATAATAAATGTGTGTTTTAAAAGGAGAGGATGTAGGAGTTGACCTTTATAGCTCTTATCATGAAATAGATGTGTGTGTATGTAGTGTGTGTGTGTGTAGTGTTGGGTGTTTTGGTAGCACTGTTAATATTAAGAACTTGAAGAAGGGGAAAAACAGGAAAAGTGAAAGAGTGAGGCAGAAAAAGAAATAGGGAGAGATAGATGGACTTATCGTGTGTGAGTGAGAGAGAGAGAGAGAGAGATCGTGAAAGACAAAGACAAGTCATATGCTTCAAACAAGACCAAAGTTAGACCTAGCTCTCTCAACACGCCACGGTTAAACAATCATATATATTTCCTTCTCTGCAATTTGGCTTTAGCTATTACTATAAGCGCATACGAATGAAGTATAACGCCATCTATATGTCTCAAAATCGCCAATTAGCTTGCAAGAACAACAAATAGATATACTTAGCTCAAGGTTTGATAGATCTAAATGTAGTAATTTTTATTTTCGTGCAATCGACTTTACAATGTAAGTCGACTTTTGTGTGTGTATATGTTTGTGTGTGCAAGCCATACTTACTCGGAATTCAATATCTCTCCTTCCTTTAGCTCGAGAGCGAAACTGACACTCCAGACAATATTACTTCGAGAAGAAATGACACAACACACTCATCACATTTCAGATGACAGCTCCTAGCACTATCACCACGAGACACTAGGATCTCTTAATACTATTTCTTGACGTAGATTACAGACACGTGAAACTTGGGCATGCGCACACAGCCACTACTGTACGAATCTCTGGCGCAGCGCTGCGACGGACATTATACCGTGACCTGCGACAAGTGAGGATGCATGGTTTTCTATGTTAAACTCTTTTTAACATTGCAGGAAGCGGCGGAACAACAAGTGACTAAGACGTCTCATATTGTAGACTAGATAACTAAATAAAGAAATCAATGGCATACACTTACTTTCAAACATAGGATGCAGTGGTGTAGCTAGGAATTTGCCATCATATGGGGGCCCTAGGCGAGGGCTTGACCTCTTTAGGAGCCCCTGTATTTTTAACATTCGCCATCATGACATGAGATAATTGGGGGGGGGGGGTAATATTTAATATTTAGGGTAAAAAAAAAAATTCGAACACTCATTTAGCGGGGGGGGGAGGCTTAAGTTGGAGTGGGAGGGGTCGGAGGATTTTCTAATTTTTCCCCATTGCTACGCCACTGCTGGGATGTGTGACGAGGTGTTAAAAGCAGCTTGAATGGAAAGAAGGCTCGAGGTCGAATCCCGAGTTGTGTTTGCTGAGCGCCTAAAGCGTGAAAGATGCGCTATCATAAAAAAAAAAATAAAAAAAAAATACATGACCTGCAAAGAAATGTTGCTTGATCGTGCGGTTTGCGCTCTTGATTGCTTAAAGGTCCCAGGTTCGAACCCTGCCCAACCGCTATCTCCCTGACGGAAGTTTGGGCTCTGATGTAATAATGTTTAATTATGAAGAAAAATCCGAAACATGTCAACCAACACGAGTGTACGCAGCTAGAGCTATGAAACATGTCAACAAACACGAGTGTACGCAGCTAGAGCTATGAAACATGTCAACAAACACGAGTGTACGCAGCTAGAGCTATGAAACATGTCAACCAACACGAGTGTACGCAGCTAGAGCTATGAAACATTTCAACCAACACGAGTGTACGCAGCTAGAGCTATGAAACATGTCAACCAACACGAGTGTACGCAGCTAGAGCTATGAAACATGTCAACCAACACGAGTGTACGCAGCTAGAGCTATGAAACATGTCAACCAACACGAGTGTACGCAGCTAGAGCTATGAAACATGTCAACCAACACGAGTGTACGCAGCTAGAGCTATGAAACGAGATTCCTCTCATTGTATGTATGTTTCCTTCTTCTTGCAGTATTTGCCCATTGAGAAATGAAGACTGGCACATAGAGAACTTCTTGACAACATCTCTAGACTGTTGACCCTTAAAACGCGTGTGGTAGTTTAGCCGCTAAACATCAGAATTGTAATTTCATTTTGTGTGCACTCATTATAAAACAGCTCAGCACTTTAAGGGTTAACCTAGTGGCATGCAAAGGGCAATAACTATTGGGCGTTTCATTTTTACGCAACTTTCACGTTTTTTTTTCTTTCTTTTAACATAAAGGGCTGTTGAAAGGCATCCTACTGGCAAGTTGACCACAGACATCTAGATTCAGGGTGCCTCGCTCCTAAGCCCAACACTGAAAGACATCCTACTGGCCAGTTGACCACAGATATCTAGATACAGGGTGCCTCGCTCCTAATCCCACCACTGAAAGGCATCCTACTGGCAAGTTGACCACAGACATCTAGATACAGGGTGCCTCGCTCCTAAGCCCACCACTGAAAGGTATCCTACTGGCAAGTTGACCACAGACATCTAGATAGCGGGTGCCTCACTCCTGAAGCCACCACTGAAAGCCAAATATTATCCGCGAATGTATATGTTTGTTACATTAATCTAATATCACCCCTACTCCAGTTATGTGTATTTCTTAACAGGAACAATTCTTATCATTTCATTGACGTCCAGAGACAGCTGGCAGTGTTTTCACACACACACTAACACATACACACACGACAGACACTCAATGCATAACAATCTTGACTTACAACAGCCTTGACAATTTCTAATGGATCTTTAAAATCTTCAAATATCCTGTCTCAGTTCTCTCACTAACACACAGACACATCTGTTCTTTACTTGTGTGTGTGTGTATTTTTAATAAGTGAAGTCTTTGTTATTCAAAACATCTTCTATACAAAATAAATGGGGAATAATAAAAAGTGACGTAACCTTTAAATACCATCTTTGTGTAATAAATCGAATTAAGTCCCTTAGTCTTCTCCATCAAAGCAACTAATAGTCGCATCTGATCTGAAGTAACATTGTAAGATGGCAACAAACTCCAGACAAATAAAACAAAGTTGAATGTGATTGCTGTACTTTGTTTAAAGCTTAGTGTAAAAAAACTTTTCCAAGGTTTCACGCCTTCCTGTACATTACAGTAGGCCTACAGTAGAACAATCCCTCTATTAAAATAGTGCATTACTGTGTAAAACGCGTGTACTGAATGTTGGTCATTGTTTTTCACATCGATTTTAGTTGATTTGAATACCATCAAAGTCATTGTTTTATTTCTATTATTTCGGAGAGGTGGCTGAGCGGTACCAGGTTCGAATCCTGGTGAAGACTGGAATTTTTAGATTCTGCATCTTTGGGCGCCTCTGAGTCCACTCAGCTCTAATGGGTACCTACATTATTATTAGTAGGGGGAACGTAAATGCGGTTGGTTGTTGTGCTGGCCACATGACACCCTCGTAAACCGTAGGCCACAGAAACAGATGACCTTTACATCATCTGCCCTTAAGATCACAGAGTCTGAAAGGGGAACTTTATTTCGGCGTTCTTGGCGACATATTATATCAATCTTCAGACTCATTATCCTAAATCTTGGCCCTAAGTAAAAATACAAAAGCATTAACTCGAAACTTGTAAGAACACAGAAACAGCAGACGTGATTCCATCCAGACCTAGGATATTGTTAGAACGATTGACGACTTATAGAGCAGCACTTAACTGATACATTCTCCCTTCCCTTTACGGAGTTTGTGCTCTGGAGTTTGAACATGAAAACACTAGGAACTGAATTATAAATTATTACCTTTCAATTTTAAAGGGGCAACCAGAGGTTTTAACAGCTTTTAGTGTTATTTGTCAAAGATTTCTAGGAAGACTTACTTTGATTTCCCCAAGCTCTGCAGCATTGTGTAGAGGGCTGCCGCCAAGGTTGTCAAGTGTCACTTTAGCTCCTCCCTCTTTTAATAACCAATAAACAATATCCACATGCCCACGGCTCGCAGCGTAATGAAGCGGTGTGGCCCCATCAAAGTCTCTGTCATTTGGATTACACTTTTCCTCTTTAATCTGAAATGGAAACGAAGGACATTTTTTTAGAGCCAAAACATTGTTGTCCAATTCCAACAAAAGCTATGTATGCACACTAATTGAAAGAAGAAGGAATGTGAATTGTGTAAAGGTTGCAATGTCAAGGCTCCACAATCAAAAAGTCAACCTTACATCCTTTTTTTCTTCTTCAATTAGATAGCTTTTTGCTGCTGAGCTGTAAGCTCCTTTGGAGTTTGTGTGAAGGAAAAATAGCAGGCTGTTTCTTTCAGCTGTTCCACAGCAATACAGATTGTTAGTTGTTGAGGTAATAGGAAAAAAAAAGCATGTGCCAAATTAATTTTTTTTTGTACTAAATGCCATGTGACAGTGGCATTCAGTACAAAAGGACAGGTGACAGTATCTCATGATCAGTGCGGACTATATAAGACAAACAAAAACTCACCAGCCATTTCACAATGTCCAAGTGTCCCTTCTGAGCTGCAGCATGGAGACAGGACATGGCATCATACGCTTTTATTTTGGTGGCACCATTTTTACTGACCAAAAACTTCAAGATGTCAAAGTGACCCTCCTGACAGGCTATGTACACGGGTGTGGTTCCATTGTTTATCTGCATGTTGATTAACCTAAAAATCAAGTTGTTGTTTTTTTTTACTTTTATTAAATGTTGTGCACATAAATAACTTTTGACTCAATTTTTTTAAGATGCCTAAAAAAAAAAGACAACCTCAATAAGTACAAGTATTTAAAAGATGGGTAGGGTAGTATAGTCTGTATACTTGATAAGTAGACAAAAAAAAAAAAGAAATGTTTAAACCAAGAATTGCAATGCTAGATTTCCAAATGATGAAAATAGCTGAACTGCAAGAAACAAGCTTCAAAAGTCAGTTTATCAATCTCCTTTCAAACCTTGATTTCTGCAAGCCAAGATAAAAACATCTTAAGTAAAAACATGAAAACGTGATCAGCACAATAACCATCCAGAATTAACTTTCTTCAGGTACCTAGAGTGTTGGTCTAAAATTTCTTAATGTGATGAGATCCATAGTGTTAATATAAATTAATAAAAGGTACTAAAAAATTTATAACTGATTTATTAGCATAGCTGTTTTATTTTAGCAATATATATATATATATTTATTTATTTATATATATTTATTTATATATATATATATATTTATTTATTTATAATAATAATAATAATAATCTTTATTGTCCGTAAGGAGATTTGACTTACAATTTGTGCATTACACCAAACAAAACATTGTAAATATAAAAAAACAAAATATACATTCACTCTTGACTTACTGATAGTTTACATGTGAAAAGTTTATATCAGATTGTTTCTATTTAATAATTTGATTGCCAGGGGAACATCCAAGTATATAAAACAAAAACCATATAATATTAAATGTTTTCCATTAATATCGAAAGTGAGAGATTTGGCTGGAGTTGATTGGAACACAAACAGCCCTGCATGTGATAAAATTCTAGATTAATGGATGTTCAGAGTTGTCCTCTGTGCGAAAGAAGTTAGGGAAAGTTAAAAGTGTTTGGACAACAAAGTAGTGACACAGAAAGCTTCAGTTTTGTTATTTTTTCTGACACAGAAATCTTTTCATTAAGTGAAAATGTTGTTTTTTTTTCTACATGATTACTTCAAAAATTTTGAGTTTATCAGTAATTTTTATGCATATTTAATGAATCTATTTGAAGAAAAATAGTCACTAACCTCGGGTTCTCATCTATCAAAATCTTGACACAGTTCATGTCACCGCCAACAACAGCGAAATGAATAGGAAGAGCATCATTAGCAGCTCTGGCACCAGCATTAGCATGAGCCTCATCTAATAACCACTGTGAATAAGTTTGAAATACACATTGTTTAAAATGAATAAATTAAGGAGATAATTATTCTAATACTTTGATGTCACAAATGAGATGAAACATTTTTATAATTTCCCCCCCTCGCATATTTTTGTAACTCCCATAGAAGTCTTTTAAGATATTTTCGTAGCTTAAGTGAGAATGTTGCAGTTAAGCTGTAACCATGAATACAAAGTGCTAAGTGAAGCTAAAGCTAAGTCAAGCTAAGTGCTGAAACAATGAATGAATGAATGTTGCTCTAATGAAATTTTGGTACCTATTTATTGAACAAACTAATTTTTCAGAAATAATGTGTACCAAACTTTTGGACAGACAGACAGACAGAGTGAGTTGATATATGTAAGCTTTATAAAAACAAAGGAACTCTGTGATGAAATTATAAGTAAAGCTTTAAAAACTATACTGTACACAAAGCAAATTTTATGCACAGGAACAGCAGTTTCTCTCAATGATACTTATTGTCAAAAAATATATTTATTGAACAAACTGAATGTGTAAAAAATGAAAACTACAATTAAAATAACTCCACAATAATTTCTTTTACACTCTATTATGATCTAGACATTTCTATAATATTCTTTCAAAATCTTAACAAGCTTTAAATTAATATTTTTTTAGTTAAATAAATTAGTAAATTACTCAAGTTTCTTGTAGATAGCTTCACCTATTTATTTCGACATTGCGGAGTTGCTTAAATTTGAAACAATGCCAATTATGATTTGAAACTGAGAATGGTTAATGAAACTTAATGAGCATTAAGATTTAGGGAGGAAAGACAAATTTTGTTATTTGAGTTATCTTCTTATCTTATATAATACAGAGTTACTTCAAAAAAGAAGATGATTACGTCCTAAGCGTCATGCATATTAACCAATGACCTAAATTCTCGTAAGTCACTGGTTTTCCTGGCTAGCTCAGGCAACCCATTCCATGGACTAGGAAAGAAGGAACATTTGTACAAATTTGTCTAGCATATGGAACAAGGAATGTGCCTTTATCTTTGTGTCTTTCAGAGTATTTATTAAATTTTGTTTTTGTAATTGAAGATTATGGTTCAGTGTTTTATGTTTGATTGCTAATTTACTTTTTGAGTCTTCTATCCTGAAGGCTTTCTAAATTTAGTGATTTTACTGAAGGTGTTACTCTAGTCAAATGTGAATATTCGTTTGTTATAAATCTCACTGCTCTTTTTTGTGTCTGTTCCAGTTTCTTAATGTTGAGTTCTTGAGTTTACTAAATGAATAAATGAAATTAAAGATATAGCGGCCTAGATATATCTCTATTAGATAAAGATAGAATGATTTTAGAAATATAACAAAGTATCATAAATTAAATTTGAAAAAAAAGACTTCTATAAATTTACCTCCACAGTAAGAATATGTTTAAATCTTGCTGCCAGGTGAAGTGCAGTGGCTCCAGCACTGTCTTGGTCACCTACTTGCAGATCTGTATTTTCTATTAGCCATTTAACAACAGCAGTGTTCCCTTTAGCAGCAGCATCATGTAATGCAGTGGCCCCTGTGTTAGATCTAAGGCTTGCTGAAAATCCCTTTTCCTTGATTAGATACTCAACAACTGGGACGGTGCCTCCTCTGGCTGCATAATGTAAACAACAGGCACCTTTGGCATCAGTAATGTTTGGATTTACATCAGTTAACTTCTTTAATGTTGCTAAATCTCCAATTTTACAAGCCTCTAAAGCACCCAGAGCCACCATCGTGTTATTAGTTTAAAGTACACTCCCACTGGTTATTTACATTTTAATGAAATATACAATTAACAAACATAAGCATCGTGTCTCTTATTTATTCATTCCCAAAATCTAAAATTGTTGACATTTTTTTCGACGACGCCCTCATAAAAGGTACAGAAGAGGTTATGTTGTTGTTGGAAAACACTAAATAGAAGATATTGGAAAAATCTTTTTTTTACATAAAAATAAGTAAAATATCAAATATAAATTAAATAAATCTAAAAATATATATGGAAATGATAATGTTTTTGAGTATAAAGCCTTTCTTTATTGTTAAGTTCAAACTAAAAATTAATGCTCCCTCTAAGTGTCGTCACTTCCCCTACCAAGGCAACATGGCTGCGTCCTTGGAGGAAGACGATGAAATTTTGAGGAGTGATTATTATGCTCTTCTAAACGTCGACAAAAAAGTGCGTTGATTTGAATAATTTAAAAATGTATAAAATATTACATTTATATATTAAATTTATAAAAACTAACGTTACTCTTTCACCAATTCTCTAAACACCATAGCGAAATTGTGTATTTCAATCCATGAATTTTGTAAACAAAACATTATATAGATAGACTATTATGTAAATGATAGACACTATTTCATCACCATGGCGATTTCACTTTAAAAATTATGTAGACTAGATTAAGCTAAAGAAAGAGTTGATCCAAAGAATCATTTATTATGATCTAAATTTAGAAAGCCTTCAGGATAGAAGACTTTAACTTTAGTCACTTTGACTTTAGAAAACTTTTATTAAAAGTTACAAAGAAAGTAGCAATCAATGAATCATACACAAAAGTAAAACACTAAACCATAATCTTCAAATACAAAAACAAAATTTAATAAAATAAAAATTCAAGTCATTGGTTAATATACATGACTAAATCAACAAAATGCATAACGTGTAGGACGTAATCATCTTCTTTTTTGAAGTAATGTCTGTATTATATAAAATAAGATAAGACACGTAGGACATAATCATCTTCTCTTTTTAAGTAACATCTTTATCCTATAAGATAGATCTAGACTATGTGAAGACAAAAATAATATCAAATTTATATGAGGCCTATAAAAATTAAAATACCAATAGAATAATTAATATTCTATAGATAGGTCTAGTGATTCTAGACCTAGATAAGTAGATTTTATAGATCTAGTCTATCTAGACTTCATGACTTCACTTCTTGTTCTAGAGTATTCTAGAGGCAGTTTTTGAGTTTAATAAGTAATTTCATGATAAAGACTTGAAAACCTTTATAATCTTTATCTTAGTAGAGACTAGCTTTAGAATCTAATTAAAACTAGAATGTATCCAGCTATACTCTATAGATATATTGTTAAAATAACTTCCAACAGCATCTAGTTTATCATTGTAGTTTGTAGTATCTTAAGTAGTACTAGAAGAAGATTTTTAGTCCAAAAAAATTCTTGTGAAATGTAATTGTGATGTAGATCTAGGTCATTTCCACAAGCAGAAATTGTATCAAGACTCAAATCATCATTCAAGCTTATACCTATGTACATGGTATAAAACCTCTAAAATGATTTTATTAGCCTTGGCCAGTTGAAGTTGCATTCATCTCTCCAATGTACACATTCAACATAAGTAACATATCATCATATATGTGTCTTTTGTAAAGTGTACTAGAAGTTAGAGGAGGCCATATGTTCTTTACAATGTTTTTTTCCCTTTTTTTCTCCTATGTATTTTTCTTTTACGTAAAATTAAAGCATACTATTTTGAATCTTAAATACTTTATATGTATGTATGTATGTATGTGTGTGATAATAATAATAGATTACAATTATGAGTGAATATCTTAAGTGATTTCTTGAAGAATTTTTTTATAACTAATAAAATATTAAAATGATTTGAACTATAAATAAACATATTCACTAACATTTATGGATATGTATGAATATTTTTTTGAATTTAAAAAAAAAATTACTGAACCACTTGTTTCTGGCAGAAGGTAGATAAGGACCTCAAGCTGGTACCATTGATACAACTATCTTTATGCAAATAAACTGGCAGAAAAGTGCAGTACCCCAACCAAGAGCCATTTCAATAAAATAAAAATGATTGAGTGTATGTTTAACTCTTAGCTAACTTAAATAAATAATCTACAAACATTTGGCAATGTAGCCCTGTCTCCAACTGTGTCTAAATGTAAACACTATATGACTTCTACCTCCCTCCCCCTCTCCATCTGAAGTTCTAGTTGAAAGATTAATGCTCCTTCTTTGAAAGTTGTCATTATGAGACAAAAGTAATTATGCTACTTTATATGCATTTCCAGGATTGGTCTGTTTCTTTCTAGTGATTCTTTTGCAGTAACTTTATATATTTTAACTCCATTGAACAATGAAAAGTATGTCATTTACTTGATACAGGCTACAATAGAGGAGATAAATAATGCTTTTCGTCATCTGAGCAAAATCTACCACCCAGACAAACATGTTGATCCAATCAAGAAAAAAAAGGCAGAAGAAATATTTAATAAACTCAGAAAAGCTCATGATGGTAAATAAGTATTTGAATTATATTATTTATGTATTCCATTATTAGAAAATAACTGAAAAATTAATTTATTGTAACTAAGTTACTAAAAAAAAAAAATCTGAAATCTTTATTAGACTGAAGTACTAGTAGTTAAAAATCAAACAGATGTACACCAATTAGTATTGATAATTTAAAAAAAAAAGTAGAGCATTACTTATGGGTCATTGACATCTGGGGATTATTTGGTCTTCGCCATAGATATAAATTAGTTGTAGTAAGGGACATTACAATAATGAATATTTATTTTCTTGATTTAAAGAAGTCTTTCATAAATTTATGTATTCTCCCCTTTTTTGTTCACAGTTTTACGTGACAAGTCTCGACGCACAATTTATGATATGTATGGAGAAAAAGGCTTGGAAACAGGGGATATGGAGGTAAACTAAGTTGTTTTTCAACACTGTCATCATGGCTTCTCACAACATAAAGCAACACTATGGCACCCCTGTAATAATGCAGTGGGTCCGAGTCACATAGGTGTGACTGGCAACACAATTGCAGACTCCTTGGGCCACCAGTGAGGGCTAATTCCACCCACTGAACAAGCTGTAAGTTTTCATCAAGCTCTGGCTATAATTCAAAAAACAGAAATGAAAAAGTTGTTTGAGTACTGGGACAAGTCTCAAAAAAGCCAGTGGAGCCTAGGAGCGCATGAGGCACCCTGACCGCACTTCCCTGTGGTTGAGGCTGTCCAGGCCTGAGCAAGCTATTATAGCACAGTGCAGGACAGGCCACTGTCCTGTTGGCTCATATTTCTCACGGCTATGGCCAAATTTTGATTCACGATGCCTCTGCTGCAGGGAAGAATAGGAAACCATGCCTCATATTCTGTTTGACTGTCCCAGACTTGCTGATCTCCATCTAGACAGATCCGGGAAACCAAAAATTCTTGACCTGTATGGTGACATGTATGCACTATGCAAGACAGCAGAGTTTCATTCCAGGGCTTTTGCAAGAGATGATTTGAGCCTCTCAAGCCATCACTCATGATGATGAAGTACTTTGTAATGTAGAGAGATATCTAGTTTTGCTTTACAAGCTAATAGTAATTTTACTGGGTGGTAATAAAAATGTCAGTGAATCAGTGTTTAATGCAATGAGACCTATTTTTCTAGTTTAATTATAACATTAATGGAAAAAAAAAGATCCAAATGAAAGAGAAGACATTGAAACAGAAAGTTTGTTTTCATATTTCAATGTGACCATTTAAACTCCATTAGCTGAAACTAATATAAATAACTTAGTAAATTTTAGTTTAAAAAAAAATGTATAAATTTAATATGTTTCTTGGGTTAGATTATTGCTCGTACAAAAACCCCAGCAGAAATCATCGCAGAGTATGAGAGGATCCAGAAGGAAAGAGAAGAAAGAAGGTTGCAACAAAGGACCAATCCAAGGGTAAGCACTCAAGACAGAATGTCAGATTATCAGGGAATGGTTTCCTTCCCTTTAGTGTGAATGAAAATGTTATGAACAGTGAATGGATTTATGTCATTCAAATTTAAGTCTGGACTTAAGTCATTCAAATTTAAGTCCGAAACACTTTTCCTACATAGTTCTTGATACAACAATGAAAATTAGCTTTCAAACTAAGAGATTCCCATTCATTATTAAGATATTGCTTCGAAAGAAGAATTAAGAAAAAAACTGTATCTCTGTGTAATGAGGGAAGGATAATATGTGTGCTGGGGAGAACAGGGGTTGAGAAATTTAAATTCTTCTCAAGTGGTTTTTGGAATCTTTGTAGCAATTTGAGTTATCAGTAAAATAAAAATCTTAAAAAAAAAAAAAACATGATAAACACATTTTAATTTTTTTCTTTAAATATACTATCCAGTGTATGAATATCTTTTTTTTTTTAAATTGTCTTTAATTTACATAGAAATCACAGTTCTTCTAAATAAGTTCTCATATTTAAAAAAAATAAATGTCTCTTAAAATCTTCATATTCTATTTCAATTATATGAAAAAAGAAAAATGCTGCTAAGCTTATAAATCTTACATTAATTTTTTTTTTTTATTTGGCCAGGGCACCATCACTGTGGGCATAAATGCTTCAGACTTGTTTGATGCTGAATATGGCGATGATGAGCTAGCTGATTACCGGTAAGATACATTGAATTAAAGAGAATTAGAACAATTTGTTTTCGCGTTAAGTCTACTTATTAGGAATAATATTTGATGGGTTAATGAAACATGATGTGAACATAGATTTATTGATATGGAAGTGTGGTAAAAAAAAGTTTTTACAAGTGTTATTAAAATGTCTGTGCTTTGAAATTTTATTTTAATAAATTACAGTATTGTGAACTATTTGCTTGACAATAGAAGCATTCAGTGATTTTGTTACATGTTAAAAAAATGTTTCAATATATTTGGCAACATGTTTAAAACAAAGGTTTTATGCTTGAACTTTATTTTTATGTTGGAGGATTCAGGGTTTACACGAGTAGTCCAGTAATTGGTCCTTTATCTGTGATGGACTAGGCAGTGGTTTCCATAAATGGCAGCTCTCCATGTACTTTTTGTTGTGTAGGGAGGATTCTGGGCCAGTGTCTTGATTGGGCCTCTCAATCAAGTATGTATTTAATGTCAGCATTCTCTGGTGATGCTCCACAAGTGCAAATGTCACACCCTATTTTATGCTCCTGGAACATGTGTTGTCTCATTCTGTTGTGTTCAGTTCTGAGATGTCTTTACAGCTTGTAATAGGCATCGTCTTACTTGAAATTTTTTTGAGAGCTGGTCCATTTCTTATTTATTCTACTCTCTTTTTTTTTTTCATTTCTTTCCGGTAAAATGTTAAGTCATTTTTCCATCTTTGGCAAATATGTCTTCTTTTTTAAATGCCTTTTATATCAATGTGTGTTGGGATCCATTGAATTATTTATCTAAAACTTTTTCACATTGACTTCTATTTTTTTCACTATTCTTATGCTGCCTCTTGAGTTCATTTTCTAATGTCCCATTATTATGCTGCCACTTTAATCCATTTTCTAATTTCCTATTCTTATGTCACATTATCACAATTTTCAAAAGAAATATTAGTAGATATTTTAAAACTTATAAAACTATTTATTGACTTTGTATTTATTTCAGACCAAGTCGATCAGTAGAGATAAGCTCCATGAGCATAGCTCAGTCAGTCGAATGCCCTCTGACATTGAAAGATACCATTGTTGTTGGGGGCAACCTGGATACTAGAAATGGGATTGGCCAGGGCATGTTCAGTGTCATGTGGCGAAGACTACTATCCAGCAAAGGATGGGCAGAGGTGAGCCAAAAAAAAAAATCAAAACATTTTGACATCTTCCAATATATTTGTATATAAAAAAAAACAACAATACATCCTTTTTGTTACTGTTTTGTGTTACACAGTTCTTAATTTCAATTTCTTATTTTATCAACTAATGGAAACTTAACAAATCATAAAATGCATTACTTATTAATTAATGTTGCTTCAACTTTTAGTTGCAATTATTAAAGTCTCTGACTAGAAATTATGCTACTAAAATTTTTAACATCCAATATAATGGCTATTTTGCGCTAAATGGATTCTTTTTTTTTTGCTGTTAATGTTTTTGATGTTGGCATTTAAAAAATTATACAAAATGTTTATGGTTTGAGTTGAAAAAGTGCAAATATCAAAATCTTTTCTCTTAGCTTGACATCCATGTTGGCTCTGCAGCTGCTTTAGGAATCACAGGCTTTAGACAATTAACTCAGAGATGGTAGGTGAATGTTTTATTTAATACTAGAAACAAATTTCAACTCATACAAAGATAATTGATGAAAAAAAATCTTGATTAGTTTTCAATAAAATTATTTGTTTTATTTTTTTTTTGTAATGTATACATTCTGCACTTAAAAATTAAATCCCCACATTGTTAAGTGATTTATGTGACAAAGGATAACCCAAAAAAATTAACAAATATATTGGACATTTCTTTTTATCTTTGAATTTCCAAAATAAATTCTCAAACAATAGAATGAAGCATTAGAATTGTAAGTTAATTTGTTTAAAGCCCATTTTGTTTAGTATCTTAATACAATACTACCTTCTGCCTTCATTTACAGTTGGTCTTTATTATATGTTTCTGGTTCATTATCCATCTTTCTCATCCTTTGACTTTATGTTTCATATAACATTTATTTAAGGAATGATGGTTTTAAAGACTGATACCAATATGTATCATAGATAATACATACAAATATATATATGAAGTAATGAAGAACAAACAAATATAGCTCAATAACAACTATTGTGCTACAATTAGTAGTAAAAATAGTTGTTGTTTTTTTTATCCTGTTAATTCTAAAAAATGCTAAATTTGAAAGCAAAACCAATTTATTTCTGTTTTTACTTGTTCAATAGTTACCTCAGATGTTCTCTACGTTCAGAATTTTCACAGCATGGTTACCGTCCTTCTGCAGCTATGAGTAAGTGGTATACTTTACTTCTTCATTGATAGTGATTAAAACATTATAAGAAGTATTTAATGAAACAAAAAATGCATTTGCTAATTCTTTATGTCTCAGTGTTGGCCTACCAGTTTGATAGGAACTTACAAGGTCGGTTGACATACAATCTGGCTCGGCCATCATCAGTCACAACCAATATCATTTACAGTAATGAACAGAATAATTTATCTACTACACTACAAGTAAGATTAAAAACTTTTGGCTACCATAACTTTTTCTCAGCAAATTTTTTTTTATTGTATTTGGTATATTCATAATCCATAACTTGTATTGACTATTGAAAAAATGAAAACAATATAAGATTAATAACAAGTAAGCTACTTATGTCATAAGTGAGTTAGTCCTCAATATTTATAGTTTTATAACAATGTCTTCATTATTTAAATATAAATTTACCTAAACTAGGTTGATATTTAATACAAGTTAAATTCCTTTGAAACTGAACACACTTTTCTTTTAAAACATTGTGTTTTTCTTTTCAAAGCAGTGACTTTAATTAACACCTTTCAATTTAATTGGACAATGTTAATTTGATTATTTCTAATAACTTTATGTTCTAATTTTCAGCTTGGTATACGCAATAGTTTCTTCTCAATGGCTTACACTAAAAATCATCTAGATCAAAATGCCAAATACCGCGGGTCTTTCAGGTACATACACAATGACCTTTTTTTTTTTTTTTAGTAAATAGTGACTCAATATTTAGTAAGTGGACTTAAAATCATGATGTGAATGATACCATTGTTTAGCTTAATATTTATTGGTCTTAAAAATGTGGTGTGAATTGGACCATTTATTCAACTAAAAGTGACATTAATTTTTGGTTATCATTTGTGGTTTTGTCATCATAGGAAATAGGAAATACTATTATGTTGTTAATTTGAATGCTAAGACAGAGAAATGTGAAGAACACCCTTGGGTCACAACACACTGTGCTACAAGGGAAAGTGTGTTGAGCCAAAGCATCCTAATTCATGCTGGATATCTTTGTAGAGTGTGTTGTTGTTTTTTTGTCAGGGATTTCGTTAAACTATCATTATGCTAATGATGTTTCATAGCTGACAATGTGTTCTGTGTATTAAAATATATTTTTTAAATTAGTATTGTAGGTCAAATTAAAGTTTCTCTTTGAGACCAATAGTTTTTAGAGCAATGTTATGTCAATTTCTTTAGTCAATGTTTAATGTGTGGTCTGCACAACATTGGCTGGCTGGTCGTGCAGTTTGCACGCTGGACTGTCGTTCGGACTTATCGATGGTCCTATCACCCGCCATCCTGCCAGAGGTTTGGACTTGGAAGTAAATTATCTTCAACTCTAAAGGAACATCTGAAACATGTCAAACATTTTACAATTGCTTGTATTTTATTTACTGTTCCCATTAATCCTTGGTGAATGTAGGGTTGCTCTCAAATCCAGAATGGAAAATCCCAAACTCATTGGGGACCCAATGTGAGACCCTCTGAAAACTTGAGTACTTGCTTCTCAGATACATGGATCATTTTTTTTAAATAAAAAATCTGTATTCTTTGTCTTCTTAGTTAATACTTGTAGACTCAATTTCATTGCAGTGTTTTATTTCTATATCCTCTACAACAGAGTGGGTACACTTGGCACTATGGTGGAGGTTTCTATAGAAAAGAAAATCACAGATTTCAGTCATGTGGGTGGCACATTGCTAGTGGGTGTGCCACATGGGGTACATTTAAAGCTCAAGTAGGTAGATGTTTTGTTTTCTCAATGTAGCAGTTTGGATCAGCTAGATGTAATCTTAATTGATAGAGCTAATGTTAGTGTCTATTTTTTTGTTTTTCTTATTTGAAGAGTCATTAGTTACAAAAACTTAAGAAAAATGTCTTTCCTGTGACACTTTGTTTACAAATAAACTGTATTTGATTTGCCAGTATTATGTGATCTGACAATAAAATCATTTTGTCTTGATTTTTAAATTATTTAATGTATTTCTGTCAATTTTTGCATACTTGAGTGAATAATTTGAACCCTACATTAGCTTTTCTTCCATTTTTTTTTAAAGGCAAATAATAATTATTATTTTCATTATTCTGCGTAAAAAAAAATGCAAATCCTTTTTTTTAAATTTCAGAATGCTTCGGGGTCAGCAAACATTTTTTTTCCCGATCTATTTGTCAGACAATTTAAATCCATCAGCCATACTTTATGGAGCAGCCATTCCTATTATATCTTACTTTGTCATCAAGAATTTGATTATTAATCCAATTCTGAAGCAGCAAAAACAAAAGTAAGTTGGTCCTTGGTTTTATTTTCCAGTTATACCAAAATTCTGCGTTTATTTAAAAACCATTAGCGTGTTGTTGTATTTTTTTGAGTGCCTAGAGCATATGCAGCTACAACTATTTTACTATGAAACATTGATGTAATTTGATGCTAGTCCTTATTGAATTAAGCAGTTAAGAAAAACCATTAAAAAATTACCTCCTCCTGTTATTGAAATGAAAACAGTACCCCTTTCAGACTTTGCGATCATTGGGGCATTGATCTTAAGCTGATCTATTTCTATGATCGCTGGTTAACAAGGGTCTTGTGTAGCCAGCGCAATGACACTTACTCTTACAGCATGTCAAATACCCATTAGAGGGGGTGCATTCAGAGGGTCGTTAATATCTCCGTGTTCAAAATGCTATTCTTCACTGGGATTCAAACTCAGGACCCCTCAGTAAGGATGCCAAGAGCTTTATCACTCATCCACCACTCCTTGTATGGAAATAAGTTGACTATATATCCATTGGTTGGATGTCAAACTGGATTGATGATGTGGAAGTAGATCTGCAACAGCTTGGGGTTAGGGCGTGGAGACGAAAGGCCCAGGAGAGACCTGAATGGAAGGATGTGTTGAAGCAGGCCAGAGTCCTCCATGGGCTGTAGTGCCACTGGGATGGAGGGATGATGGATGTCAAACAAACTCTTCATGCTGTTTTTTGTTGATCCCTTTCAAATTGTATTTCTTCAGAGAGTTAGAAAAACAGAAAGAGGATTATGCTGAAAGGTTAGCACAAAAAAGGGCTGAGGCTGAGAAAGCAGTAAGTTGGATGTACATTCACATTTGTTCTACATATTAGATTTTGTTTATAGCTAGGTTTATCAAAACTAGGATTGAAATAATTTAAGTTCAAGATAATAAAAATATATTTTCTAAAAAAAAAAATAATCAATGTATAATTAGAATCTAAAGCAAAATCCAGAGTTATTATGTATCACAAAGATAGAGGAAAAACTAATTGCTAACTTTTTAGTGTGTCAGGTAAACAGAGTAAAAAAAAAAGTTAATAAATAAGTTATGTTTTTAAAAGGCATATAATAATTTGTGTGCACTTTTTAGCACTACTGGATTAAATTTTATAAGCTCTTCCATTTGTAGCTCAATTTTTTTTTTTATTTAGTTGGCAATATTGAAGTTCTTTGACATTGTTCAGTTCAACATCTTTGACATTGTTCATTTCAACATCTTTGACATTGTTCAGTTAAACATTTTGACATGTTCAGTTAAACATCTTTGACATTGTTGAGTCAACATCTTTGACATTGTTGAGTCAACATCTTTGACATTGTTCAGTTTAACATTTTTGACATTGTTCAGTTAAACATTTTGACATTGTTCAGTTAAATATCTTTGACATTGTTCAGTTTATCATGAAAGCCTCCATTTGAGAAAAAAAAAGAATCTTATCTTATCTTATATAATACAGACGTTACTTCAAAAAAGAAGATGATTACGTCCTACGCGTCATGCATTTAGTCATGCAACATGAACCTAAGTGAGCTTACAAGTATACAAGAAACCAGATGAGTTACTGCTAAGTCTAATGAGACATTAAATTTCTGAACAAGCAAGCATTAAATACTGAACAATAATAAAGTGAAGTGTCTCCTTCTTCTAAAATGTTCATAACACAAAAAACTTACTAAACATAATGAACACAAACAACTTAGTAAGACGTAATGATCACACTGTTGGGGCTAATGACATTTATTGACCACCAGGTGGAGCTAATGAAAGAGACCTATGAGAGATGTGTAGAATTGGAAGAGAAAAAATCTGGCCTTGTTATCGTCAAGTCTGTTTATGGCAAACTGCAGTCAATTGATGATAGGTAAGTATTAAAATCATACATTTTTTAATTAGATTACACAAAACATTTTATATAAAGACTTAAGTGGGAAGTGTTTTCAAAACCATATTAATGCCAAAAATGTATAATTGTTTCAACTGTCTCCCCTAATTTACAGAAAGAACAATATAATTAAATTTGTTTTAATTTCCTCTGTAGGAATACTGTTTTTTCAAATTCATTACCTGAGGCTGAAAAAGAACATAAATAATGGCCAGAAAAAAAAATGTAATAAACATAATTATTTTAGCTTGTAAAAATACAAGTTCTGCCAAATGAGTGGGCAGAAGCGATTCCTGGCGAATTGTCATGGTAAAAATGCCCAAGGTTTGGTTTTTTATCAAACTGTACCCCTCGCAGATATTAAATATGACAGGAAGACTATTCTTGATAGGCATGTGGCAAGTGTGAGGCTTCCCATCAAGGTCAACAGATGATAGCATATCGAAACATATAAAAGACGAGACAATCAGTCCACCCGTTAAGGCTATTTTTGTTTTTGAAAATTTTTTAAGTAATGCTACTAGGATGGCCACTAAGACATTTTTGTGAATGTTCACATTTTTCTTATACTAAATTCAATTCAAATTGAATGCAGATAATATAGGGTTAGATATAATAAGTAATAGAAGTCTTTTTTAGTATATATTCACAAGTTGATCAGTTCATCTCAGTTTTGTACTTGGTCTTTTCCAGTATTTTAGACAGTGCCTGCTTAGATGTTACTATACCAATACAAGCTCTTGTGAAAGACTCTAAACTTATTTTGCCAGAGACATCTTCAAAAGTAAGATACTTCTTATACATTAACACAATCTAATGGTCATTGAGATTAATGATATCTAAATCATAGGATCATCACAATTATTATGTTACAAAGTCTCATGATATACTGAGTTTTTGGACTACCATTATTGGCACCAGTAGTCCCATTTCCTAATGAATAAACTCTTGATTTATCCTTAAATTTGACTTATTAATCCTAAGTCTCCTAGGTAGCAGTATGAGACTGATAATTTCCAGGATTTCAAGGTGCCATGTTTCATTTATCACCAATCAAGATACTACCATGTTTTGAAAGTTATAACATACATCAAACTTATTTCCTGTCTACAGAGTGGTCTGCCAGGTTTCTATGATCCTTTCATTGGAGAAGAGAAGAAGCTGTACATCCGCTATTTGTTTCGGGGCCGTTTACATCAAGCATTCATTTCTGACACCGAGCCAATCAGACTGCCACAACAAAGTGAGTACTACTATGTAACTGTCTTTTGTTTGCTATCTATTTCTTGAAGACAGAAACATTGATCAGGTCTGTTTCTAAGTGTTAGTGATAGTAATACTTGGTGGTGTAAACGTTTCTTCAGAGAAATTGTTTTATTAAAAAAAAGTTTTTTGTTTACACCTTCCGCGAACAACATCTCAATGTGATTGGAAGAGTAACACCTTTAGTAAAATCACTAAATTTAGAAAGCCTTCAGGATAGAAGACTCAAAAGTAAAGTAGCAATTATACATAAAACACTTAACTATAATCTTCAAATACAAAAACAATACCTAATAAAATACTCAGAAAGACACAAATACAAAGGCACATTCCTCGTTCCATATGCTAGGACAAATTCCCTAGAGCTATTAGAGCATGGAATGTGTTCCCTGAGCTTGCCAGGAAAACCAATGACTTGGCAGAATTTAAGGAATTGGTCAACATGCATCACTAGATTGACCCAGGGACACACTTTTGTTTAAGTAATGTCTGTATTTTAATAAGATAAGATAAGAAGGGTTTCCTGATGATGGGACACTACATTTTTATAATGGATTGGAATATCTAACCTATACAATTATTCTCTATTAAAATAGAGATAACTTATAGCCTGTGTTCATTTCAAGTAAGTTTTCATTCCCATCATTTGTACTATTTGTGAAACATGCTAGCGCTACTTTTGTTCAACAGAACACTTGATAGTGGAGGAAAGGTCAAGATCACCGCCAAGACCTCCCCAGCCGCCAGCTCAGGAATCATGACATTGACTGCCCACCAGTTTATCGTTTCCTTATGTGTGATTGAAGCCCCTCCAAAGGTCTGCTTGCTGGTGAAGTGTGTCAGCACATCTACTCCTGCACATTTTTTGTTCGACACTTTGTTCACTGCTTCAGGTTGTGTCTCAGCCATACTGATGATTTTTTTTAGAATTTTATGTGATTTTTAATGAACAAAAAAAAGTTTCAGATAGGTGAAGAAAGAAATTGCGCTGAGAGAAATTGAGGTTTTATTAGTGGATAACAAGAACTTTATTTTGATACATATGATTAATACTAATCTTGTTTATAAATGCTAAATATAAAGATATGCATCTCTGTGATTAGTTATTGAAGAAACAAAAGGCTCTTGATGTTTTTTTTTTTTATTGCGAACAGCGTATGGTTGAAATACCATTGGTGTGATATGGTGTACCTTAGGTGTATAACAAGAATGCAATAAGTCGCCCTATGATGAGTTCACTAGCACTCTTGTTGTTGCATTCCTATGTTGTTGAAACACAAGAAATAAAGGATAATTATATCCTCAACATAAAACCAGAGATAGTTTTATTTTTAATTACATTTTTTTTATTAAAAGTCTAGACTTGATCTGTTGTTTTTTTGTCTCACTACAAGTGAAGCTACTGATATTTCATCATGTGATCAATCTTCTTATGTGCTCTTGCACTGGAGAATTAAGAATTTTTTTTATAGCGTAAATGTGTCTGAATTGTATAGTTACTATTTTAGTTGCTGACAAAAATTAAGTTCTAAAGTTGTAATTAAATATTGGACACAGTTCTTAAACATTTGGATTATTAGGTAAGCATCTAAAAATTTATAGTGTATACATTTGGTTTGTGTGGGACTTATTCAGTCTGGATAAGTTTCTTAGAAAGATTTTTGAACTTCTGCTTTCATTATTGTCTTTAAGCAAATTTTGTACAAACTTTTTAAAAAAAAAAACCCTAACAACAAAAAAAACAACATATTTATTAACATCCTGTTTTAGTAGTTTCATATTCTTCTTCATTTCAATAAGGATTAAGCTAAGGATATATGCTGCATGCATTCTGCCAAGATATTTGATGTGGCCCTGTTCAACATGATCTTTGTTACTGTCATTTTTTTCTTCTCCCCCTTTGTGGACAGATAATGCTTGAACACGTAGTTACAATGATGTAGAAAATCTATCAGTAAAATATTAACAGTTTGTTTCGCAAACTATTGTATTACTATCTATTACATGCAGATGTTTGCTCACATTGATTTGTTTAGAGAACATCCTTGAACTTGCTAGCCTCCTAATTGTAGTAATTTGAACTAATAATCAACAAATGGTTTCATTGAAAAAAAAAGTTGTACATTGTAGAGTACATCGTAACAAAAGAAAATACATTCATGTCTCCTTCTCATGTTATTTTTATTTGTTTACATTTTATATCCAACTTAGCAAATAGGAAGCTTAAACTCCGTAGAGTACATGTGAAAATGGTAGTTAAGGACATTGAAATATTAAATTTAACATCCCTTGTTTCAAAGTTATTGATACATATTGAGCATCGGTTTTGCAATCAGTCATGACTGTAGAAAGATCAAACCACTAAATGTCTTAACTAGGAAGAAAAAAGAAAATGTTTTGTTTGCTTATAGCCTACAAAACATCAATTTCAGTTTGGATCAAACTTAGCATGTACTTATTTCTTTTTATAGGCCTGTCTTTAAAGTCAGCAATAAGTTGAAGAGAAAAAAACAAACAACTTATACTCTCACTCTGAACATTATTTGTAATCTGATTTAAACCATTTATGAATGTTGAGATGAACAGCTTTGGAAAACATACAAGGAAACATGAATGATATTCATGATAGACACAGATCACTAGTATTTTTTTGTGAACTATACAGCTCCTATAGTTTCATTGGTTAGTAATAATACAGCACTTGATTTACTGTCACAGGGGATGTGTTTAATCTAATTATGATTTTAAGACACAACTGTTTAACTCATCACTATGCAGACTATATGTGTTTACAACTGCAGACAATAATGTTTACCCCTGGAGAACATAGACTGTGGATTGTGTGTTTCCTCAACTAACATTGCTATGTACTCTGATGTGGGCTAGGAAATCTGCCCACTCCTGATTTGAAGACAATCGTTGTCAGCTGAATTAACTCTTTCTCTCCTAATTGACGATACCAATGTTGATTTGACCTCATTAAATTAAAATAATGTTTATTTTTATAAATTTTATTTTGTGTTATATAAAATGAGCATGCATTTCCCTTTAATTCTATACCAACTAAAACATTTTCTGATAACAAACAACAAAGTTATTGAAGCTTAATCATAAAAAGGGAGTGAAATTGTAATGAGCAAAATAAAGAATTCCATCGAAATGTGGAAAAATAATTACGGAGAGAAATAGTTAATTAGTCATATTTCAATTTTAAAAACAAAATCTTGACAAATTTAAATTTTAAAAACTCTTGAGATTCAATCCATAAAGAAGAGATGGTTAAAGCTGAAGTTTTGTGGCTTAAGGGTTATGAGGTAGTCAATGGCAACTATCTTTACTTTCAGATGCTCAGTCGAGCTGAGTGGCAATACACTCTATCCCCAGCTTTTCCATTTTAAACACTGGCAACATTGGCAGAAAAAATATTATGTCTTATATGAGTAAAACATCTTTCTGTAGAGCAGTTAAGAAACATCCAGTCAATATAAAGCAATGAGCTTGTTTCTGTGGCTAACATTTCACCTAGTTAGAATTAGGCTAACAAATGATGGTTATTGTACTCGTTGAGAGTTCAGAGACGTCACCTAGGATTGAACTCCAGATCCTTGGTTTCAGCAGCCAAAGACTTAACTACCAATACTCACCTACCACCCCTAGTACAAGTGAAGTTTTACATCATTGTCACATGTTTAAACACAGGAATACAAGTGAAAGTGAAACATACTGAAACAAACACATAAGTACCAGTACTTTGATTGTTTTTGATAAATCCCTTGATTTTTATGGTTAAAAGGATTTTGGGGCATTTATTTGTATTTAGCTAACCACTATGTTGTCCTTAGCAAAATTGTCTAATGAACATAATTAGCATATTTACATTATCTGAAAAATAATAAGATTCTCTGCTGAGGATTGTCTTTGCACTTTTTATTTACTTGGTCATCTATGTGTCTGTGAAGTCCTTTCTTGTATATTTTGTTTTTGTACTTTAATTTCTTTTCTGCCAACAAGAACAATGAGCCATAATCTTCAAATACAAAAACAAAATCTTATAAAATACAGAGGAAGACACAAAGATAAAGGCACATTCCTCGTTCTGTATACTAGGACAAATTTGTACAAATGCCAGTGACTTAGCAGATTTTAGGTCATTGGTTAATATGCATGACTAAATGCTTCATCTTCTTTTTTGAAGTAATGTCTGTATTATATAAGATAAGAAGATATGATATAGAGATTTTTTTTGTCAGCTTATTTACCTTTTACAGTTATATAGTGAAAGTTTTTGAAAAAATTCCATTTGATTTAGTTTGAGTCTGTTGGGTAATTAGTGATCTGTGCAATACTATAAAATTCACTATGGGATATAAAATCTTAGTCACAATTTCCCAATTCTCAATAAAAGAAATCTTAGAGAAGGCTGTCAAGTCTAATTAAAGAAAAATTTGGAAAGAACAATAAAGCAATTGTTATTTATGTTATTTGTTAAAATTGTGATTGAAATACATCATTCAGCCAGCCTAACGACTCCCATTTAACATCTCAATCTTATTTTACTTGGAAACAAGCTACATTTAAAGTAATACAAAAAGTGTTTACAAAAAAAAAACAATGTTATAGTGTCAGTTTTTTTTCCCTTTTCTCATTTATACACTCCTGTGCTGTTGTAGTGTGATGTAGAAATATATGTCATTGGTTTTACACCCCTGTGATGTTGTAGTGGGATGTTGATATATATGTCCTTTGTAAGGACAATTAAGATCTGAAACATTGAAAATGATTTTTCACCTACATTTCTATACTTTTTGCTTGTTGAATTATTTTCAAGATTAAAATAGTTATTTTAAGTGATTCATGGCAATTTCAAAAAAATCTTTCTGTTATAATATTGATTGCAACTTTTCCTGTTTTGTTTGAGATTTTCCACAATCAACTCAACAATGTCATGGATGATAGATTGAACTTCAAAATTGCCAACTCCATAAAAGTTACTACCTGAAAAGCTTTAAAAAACTTGATTCTGCAGTTCTATAAAATACACTCTAGTTGTCATGTAATATAAAAAAAAACATAATTTATCAACACCTCCTTAATTTTGTACACCGGATACACCAAAAAGTTATTTTTACATCTTCTGCCATGTATGAATATTTCCAGTAGTATGATCATCCAAATTACCTTTCTAGAAGAAAGTACTGTTTGTCAAGCCGTAATTTTATGTTAGCAGTTGTAAAGTTATCTCCATAATAATAATATGGCAGACAAACTTTTTGTTCTAATTGATTATCTGTCTTGTTTGAGGATTCTAATAAAGTAGAGTGATCATGGCTGATCAGGCATAGAGCTTTGCACATTTTATGTCTCTCTTTTGTGTTATTTTTGAGTATCTATTTCTTGGTGCCATGATAGATTTAACAGATCCTTACAGAACCCAACACACTGCATTATGATTTTAAAGTACAAAAAGCAATTCTTGACTTGAAATTAAAAACACTTTAATGAAATAAATACAAAAATATTTATTTTGTTTGAATCACCACATTGACTTTACAACTTTACATGATATAGATTTGTTAGTCCTAACAAATGGTATCAACTAAATGAAGAAGTTGAATTGAGCGAACCTATTTAACTTTTAAAGTGTGCTCCCGTTTCGTACAAAGCTTATTATCCACTCACTCTGTCTGTCTGGTAAAAAGTTTCTTCCATTTCCCATTCTCGAATCAAGTTAAAACTTTGCACAATTATTCATTGAATCTGACAAGACATGAATCAATATCCTGATCTTTGAATTTGACTGTTCTGAATGTGTTTATATTCTACTAGTAGATCTGTAGTACTATAGGCTACTAATGAACTTATTCACTGTTACAGTTCTGAACAAAACATTCATTCATAAATTGAGTTCGATTTTGTTTTTGAGTGTTGAGCTTTAAACTATTGACATGAAATAATATACTTATTTGATGCGTTGTTTTCTTTCTTTTTTTTTTAGTTCACACAGTTGAGTGACAATAGGTGAGATAGAATGTGTAGACATTTTTTTTGTCAAAAACTTAATCATTTAGGCTACTCTTTCCATAGATTTGTTATTTAGAAACACTAGAGAAGGTTTTCTTAGACTGTTGTGGAATAGGTCTCTTCGCTTAACAACGAAAAGCAACGTCTATAAAACAGTGGCTCTCTGTGAGCTTTCAACACACTTTTGTATGGCTCTGCGACTGGCTCTTTGAACTATTCCAATAGATGTGCCTTAGCTCCATAAGGGGAATACACTGACAAGATCACCTCACAAATAATCATGTTTCTTGAACAGTACAGAAGCACTGACATTACGCCATAGGCAATTTTTTTTTTCGGTGAACTTAAAGGAGGATAAGTGCTATAAAGATCCAATCAGGCGTCATTCCCCTACTCGCACAGTAGCTGGCAGGAGATAGCCTCTGAGAGAGAAATTTACAAGGGAAATGAGAGAGTGCTGTCAATAAAACAGTCTTAGTCTTAGGTGCAAATGTTTCTGGGAAAACCCGGTAGGGAAACATGCCCACGATTCATCTCTGGTGTTTCTGCAGCTTCCCGGATGCTTCCATTGCAAGTGAACACAACACCAAGGCAAGGGGCGCATACACAACTACAACTGCCTGCAAACGCCAAGACGCCTGATTTTGTTTCTCTTTAATTGTTGGTAGTTGTCTTTTAATCGCCCTGGAGCCTGTTGCACCATCCAGTGTAAGAAAACTATGTTGAACTCCATGCGTTATCCAGCATGAACTGAACTCCAGCCCTGATGTATCGTCTTAAGAAGGTCTAGACCTAGATAATAGTAGATAGATCTAGATCTAAAAGTAGAAACCTAGATTAGATCTAAATTAGATTTACTCTTTGTCTCTTATGCTTGATTACATTTGAGAAAACCACAGCTCCCATTAGATCTAGATTTAGAACAGTCTTTGTCTCACATTTTTAGCCATGCCATAACCATTTGAATATCTAGGCTAGTTTGTTTGTAAAATGTTTGGTTTTACATGTTTCGGATGTTCCTTCAGAGTTGAAGATAGATTACTTTCTAGTCCAAATCTCCCGCAGGATGACGGGGGATGGGAGAAGGCAGGCTTTGAACCCGGGACCATCGATAAATTCAAACGACAGTCCAGCGCGCAAACTGCACGACCAGGTAGCCATCCAAAATAATAATAAAACAACTGGCACGCTGCAGGATTTCACGTAAATACGCAGACCTAGTTGCGACTTGCATATTTCGCCTGTTCTGTTGCTGACAAAACAATTATCAGCAAATTATAGGTGTGTGTGTGTGTTAGGGGGGGTATTTTAATTCTTTTTTGTTTCGTTGCCTGAGCCTGACTTCTGGAAAAAAACACACTTTCATTTGGAGAATTTGAAAACAATTATAATTATAAAGAATTATAATCATAACATTTATTAGGTACCAGTCATCAGAAGTAAGTAGGTAGGCATATGTCGATTAGAGCGCGAAATGGGAAGAAAATATATCCCAGTAAAA
Source organism: Biomphalaria pfeifferi (assembly GCA_030265305.1). Lineage (NCBI taxonomy): Eukaryota > Metazoa > Mollusca > Gastropoda > Planorbidae > Biomphalaria > Biomphalaria pfeifferi. The sequence continues at coordinate 6,350,857 of JASAOG010000020.1, read as the reverse complement.
CAGTGATGCCCAAATTAAGATAAATAAGGCGCTCGGGCCATTTCCAGCGATCTAGTATCGTCCCCTTTTGCTACAAGAACATAATGCAGCCTTAAAGTTTTAGTTTTATTGATGATGAGGGTCTGACACGCGTGTCCGGCTATGGCCAAATTTTGATTCACGGTGCCCCGCTGCGGGGAAGAAGAGGAAACCGTGCCTAATATTCTGTTTGACTGCCCCAGACTTGCTGATCTCCGTCTCGACATCTGGGAAACCCAAAATTCTCAACCTGTATGGCGACATTTATGCACTACGCAAGACAGCAGGGTTTCTGTCCAGGGATTTTGCAAGAGAGGATTTGAGCTTCTCCATCCCTCACTCTAAAGGAGTTTGATGATGATAATGAACACGCATGTCGGAAAGGAAACTTGAAATAAATTACCGTATTGGCGGATATTGATGTAAAAGAGTTTACGAGTACAGTGAGGTCTTCTTTTACAAAGCTTATATAAACTCACTTTGTCAGTCTGGTAAAAAGTTTAAACATTTGTTTTCACTCATTTCCCATTCTCGGATCAAGTTAAAACTTTGCAAAATTATTCATTGAACCTGAAAAGACACGAATCAATCAAAAAAATTAAACAATTAGTTAATTAATTGTTGGTTATTTATTATTTTATATGATTTCGAAATAAGGAACTAATTGCTTTTTAAAGAGAGATGTGGAAATATTTACAGTACTTTTTCTGTTAAAAAAATAGGTGCCGGTACTCAGTAGTTGATTGCCTAACTTTTAACAGCTAAAAATTAATAATATACGTTCAAATACATGAAATACATGCCCACCATCAGGAACAAAGCCCTGTATATAGATATTACGTTTTGACACGTTTTTCTCATACTTCTCATTTTTGGATCAAGTTGAAATTTCGCATCATTAATCATAGTTGATAACAATACACGAATCAATAAAAAAATTAGCAATTAATTATTCATTTAGTTACTAATTAGTTAATTTTGTTTTAAATAGCAGAAAGGGAGTTAGGTCCTGTAGTTTTCAAATACATATTAGTAATTAGCGGTTCTTTCCCATAGATAAGCTTTGTTTTTTTAAAGTACTCTTTTTTTTTTCCTATTGCTTGCTTTGAATGTAGTTTCGGATGATTATTCAGAAATTAACATAACTCTAGTAGGAACAGGAAGGGATGGCAACGGGCAGGGCTCAAAGTCAGTACATTTAACAGAACTCAGCCTCCTTCAAATGGATTTAGTTCAGTTCAAACTTATCAAATCTACAACACCATAAAAACTATTCACCCAGGAACAGATAATGTTGAAAACATCGATTGTGTGCTTTGTTTATATTTATAAAATTTAAGTCGTTTATTATTTCTGTTGTTCAGGTGGAAACTATAAACTGTTCCTTAGCTTAATAATATAGATTCTAAATCTATTCTGTTAATACCACACACTATTAATCCGATTTAATTTAAAAACAATAACAACAGGAAGATTTTATATTTCAAGGGGCTTAAGAAGGAAATCACAAAAAATCTTTAATGTGGTTTTGAATATATATAAATGGTGACTGGCGTTTGGTATACACATCGGACTTAGCCTACACAAACCTACATTGCAATGGTAGGCTACACAAACCTAAATCGCAGTGGTGGGCTACACAAACCTACATCGCAGTGGTAAGCTACACAAACCTACATCGCAGTGGTGGGCTACACAAACCTACATCGCAGTGGTAGGCTACACAAACCTAAATCGCAGTGGTGGGCTACACAAACCTACATCGCAGTGGTAGGCTACACAAACCTACATCGCAGTGGTGGGCTACACAAACCTACATCGCAGTGGTAGGCTACACAAACCTACATCGCAGTGGTGGGCTACACAAACATACATCGCAGTGGTAGGCTACACAAACCTACATCGCAGTGGTGGGCTACACAAACCTGCATCGCATAGGTAGACTACACAAACCTACATTGCAATGGTAGGCTACACAAACCTACATCGCAATGGTAGGCTACACAAACCTACATTGCAGTGGTAGGCTACACAAAACTGCACCGAAGTGTTAGGCTACACAAACCTACATCGCAGTGGTGGGCTACACAAACCTACATCGCAATGGTAGACTACACAAACCTACATTGCAATGGTAGGCTACACAAACCTACATCGCAATGGTAGGCTACACAAACCTACATTGCAGTGGTAGGCTACACAAAACTGCACCGCAGTGTTAGGCTACACAAACCTACATCGAAGTGGTGGGCTACACAAACCTACATCGCAGTGGTGGGCTACACAAACCCACATCGCCATGGTGGGCTACACAAACCTACATTGCAATGGTAGGCTACACAAAACTGCACCGCAGTGTTAGGCTACACAAACCTGCACCGCAGTGTTAGGCTACACAAACCTACATCGAAGTGGTGGGCTACACAAACATACATCACAGTGGTGGGCTACACAAACCTACATCGCAGTGGTGGGCTACACAAACCTACATCGCAATGGTAGGCTTCACAAACCTACATCGCAGTGGTAGGCTACAGAAACCTACATCGCAATGATAGGCTACACAAACCTAAATCGCAGTGGTGGGCTACACAAACCTACATCGCAGTGGTAGGCTACACAAACCTACATCGCAGTGGTGGGCTACACAAACCTACATCGCAGTGGTAGGCTACATAAACCTAAATCGCAGTGGTGGGCTACACAAACCTACATCGCAGTGGTAGGCTACAAAAAACCTACATCGCAGTGGGGGGCTACACAAACCTACATCGCAGTGGTAGGCTACACAAACCTACATCGCAGTGGTGGGCTACACAAACATACATCGCAGTGGTAGGCTACACAAACCTACATCGCAGTGGTGGGCTACACAAACCTACATCGCAATGGTAGACTACACAAACCTACATTGCAATGGTAGGCTACACAAACCTACATCGCAATGGTAGGCTACACAAACCTACATTGCAGTGGTAGGCTACACAAAACTGCACCGAAGTGTTAGGCTACACAAACCTACATCGCAGTGGTGGGCTACACAAACCTACATCGCAATGGTAGACTACACAAACCTACATTGCAATGGTAGGCTACACAAACCTACATCGCAATGGTAGGCTACACAAACCTACATTGCAGTGGTAGGCTACACAAAACTGCACCGCAGTGTTAGGCTACACAAACCTACATCGAAGTGGTGGGCTACACAAACCTACATCGCAGTGGTGGGCTACACAAACCCACATCGCCATGGTGGGCTACACAAACCTACATTGCAATGGTAGGCTACACAAAACTGCATCGCAGTGTTAGGCTACACAAACCTACATCGAAGTGGTGGGCTACACAAACCTACATCGCAGTGGTGGGCTACACAAACCCACATCGCCATGGTGGACTACACAAACCTACATTGCAATGGTAGGCTACACAAACCTACATCGCAATGGTAGGCTACACAAACCTGCATTGCAGTGGTAGGCTACACAAACCTGCACCGCAGTGTTAGGCTACACAAACCTACATCGAAGTGGTGGGCTACACAAACATACATCACAGTGGTGGGCTACACAAACCTACATCGCAGTGGTGGGCTACACAAACCTACATCGCAATGGTAGGCTTCACAAACCTACATCGCAATGGTAAGCTACACAAACCTACATCGCAATGGTAGGCTACACAAACCTACACCGCAGTGTTAGGCTACACAAACCTACATCGAAGTGGTGGGCTACACAAACCTACATCGCAGTGGTGGGCTACACAAACCCACATCGCCATGGTGGGCTACACAAACCTACATTGCAATGGTAGGGTACACAAACCTACATCGCAATGGTAGGCTACACAAACCTACATTGCAGTGGTAGGCTACACAAAACTGCACCGAAGTGTTAGGCTACACAAACCTACATCGCAGTGGTGGGCTACACAAACCTACATCGCAATGGTAGACTACACAAACCTACATTGCAATGGTAGGCTACACAAACCTACATCGCAATGGTAGGCTACACAAACCTACATTGCAGTGGTAGGCTACACAAAACTGCACCGAAGTGGTGGGCTACACAAACCTACATCGCAGTGGTGGGCTACACAAACCCACATCGCCATGGTGGGCTACACAAACCTACATTGCAATGGTAGACTACACAAAACTGCACCGCAGTGTTAGGCTACACAAACCTGCACCGCAGTGTTAGGCTACACAAACCTACATCGAAGTGGTGGGCTACACAAACATACATCACAGTGGTGGGCTACACAAACCTACATCGCAGTGGTGGGCTACACAAACCTACATCGCAATGGTAGGCTTCACAAACCTACATCGCAGTGGTAGGCTACAGAAACCTACATCGCAATGATAGGCTACACAAACCTAAATCGCAGTGGTGGGCTACACAAACCTACATCGCAGTGGTAGGCTACACAAACCTACATCGCAGTGGTGGGCTACACAAACCTACATCGCAGTGGTAGGCTACATAAACCTAAATCGCAGTGGTGGGCTACACAAACCTACATCGCAGTGGTAGGCTACACAAACCTACATCGCAGTGGTGGGCTACACAAACCTACATCGCAGTGGTAGGCTACACAAACCTAAATCGCAGTGGTGGGCTACACAAACCTACATCGCAATGTTAGACTACACAAACCTACATCGCAATGGTAGGCTACACAAACCTACATTGCAGTGGTAGGCTACACAAAACTGCACCGAAGTGTTAGGCTACACAAACCTACATCGCAGTGGTGGGCTACACAAACCTACATCGCAATGGTAGACTACACAAACCTACATTGCAATGGTAGGCTACACAAACCTACATCGCAATGGTAGGCTACACAAACCTACATTGCAGTGGTAGGCTACACAAAACTGCATCGCAGTGTTAGGCTACACAAACCTACATCGAAGTGGTGGGCTACACAAACCTACATCGCAGTGGTGGGCTACACAAACCCACATCGCCATGGTGGGCTACACAAACCTACATTGCAATTGTAGGCTACACAAAACTGCATCGCAGTGTTAGGCTACACAAACCTACATCGAAGTGGTGGGCTACACAAACCTACATCGCAGTGGTGGGCTACACAAACCCACATCGCCATGGTGGGCTACACAAACCTACATTGCAATGGTAGGCTACACAAACCTACATCGCAATGGTAGGCTACACAAACCTGCATTGCAGTGGTAGGCTACACAAACCTGCACCGCAGTGTTAGGCTACACAAACCTACATCGAAGTGGTGGGCTACACAAACATACATCACAGTGGTGGGCTACACAAACCTACATCGCAGTGGTGGGCTACACAAACCTACATCGCAATGGTAGGCTTCACAAACCTACATCGCAATGGTAAGCTACACAAACCTACATCGCAATGGTAGGCTACACAAACCTACACCGCAGTGTTAGGCTACACAAACCTACATCGAAGTGGTGGGCTACACAAACCTACATCGCTGTGGTGGGCTACACAAACCCACATCGCCATGGTGGGCTACACAAACCTACATTGCAATGGTAGGCTACACAAACCTACATCGCAATGGTAGGCTACACAAACCTACATTGCAGTGGTAGGCTACACAAACCTGCACCGCAGTGTTAGGCTACACAAACCTACATCGAAGTGGTGGGCTACACAAACCTACATCACAGTGGTGGGCTACACAAACCTACATCGCAGTGGTGGGCTACACAAACCTACATCGCAATGGTAGGCTTCACAAACCTACATCGCAATGGTAAGCTACACAAACCTACATCGCAATGGTAGGCTACACAAACCTACATCGCAGTGGTAAGCTACACAAACCTACATTGCAGTGGTAGGCTACACAAACCTACATCGCAGTGGTAGGCTACACAAACCTACATCGCAGTGGTAGGCTACACAAACCTACTTCGCAATGGTAGTCTATACAGTTCATCCACTAATTCCCTGCATTAGGTTTAATGCGTTCATCTCTGCTTGTGGTCCCATCTGGGGCATACCATTAACCAGCTTTCTCAGGTTTTGGGCAAGTCTCTCTAACTGTCCCCACGTATCGTCCATCTGCTTAGCACCTGAACCCAAATCCCGGAGCAATGTATTTCTGGTCCGTCCCCTTCTCCTCTTTCTTCAAAGGTTCCAAGTGAGGGGCTTGCTTTGTAATGTTGGATGCAGGCTTGCTAAGGATGCGACCTATTCACTGCCAGAGTCTCTGAAGGAAATCTTCTTTAAGGTTAAATACGTTCGAGCGTAATGTCTAAATTAAGTTCTGAAACAAATGAAACGTTTATAACAGATTCACGTCCATCTTTGTTAAACACTAACATTTAGTATTTGTTATAGCCAGGTGCGAGTTCTTATTTTTTTCAGACAAGAAAAACTCTGCAGTTGAAACAATTCCTACTTTGATTGTCATCAGTATTCAACCTTCTACATTTCTTCGGTTTTGTCTGTTGCACCCAACTCTCTCCATATCACTGCAGTCTTTATATACGTTCTAGATCTATAGATCTATCTGCTCATTTATGACCTAGTGAAATGACTTCGACCAGACACTCTCACAAAGCATGTTCATCAATAATGTTATTCCTGTCAGACAGCTGTGTTTACACTAGCCCCCCCCCCCCCCCCAACTTATCCAGTATAGACACACAAAAAAACAACAACAACAAAACCCTCAAACCCATTAAACATAATTTGGTACTAATGTTATGTTTTGTGTTTTTCTTACCAAAGCATGTGAGAAAGACTCGAGCTGCATTACAAGAAATACGGAGTGAGTTCATTCATCGGAAGATAGCCTTGTGAAGGGAAATTTCATCAACATTATATATTTATTTGAATTTCATCTCAGTCAAGTTTTTTTTGTCATGATTCTGGGTGGAAATACAGTCATATCTTTGCCATCCAGCACTGATGCGACATACTATGTATCTAATACGCGTGTCGCGGGCTTACTAACAGCAAATGACCTGAATACCAGCTTGCCAGCATTCACATGCAGTACTTATCACGTAGGTCCATGCATTTGTCGTGGTGTGTCCGAAGCTTCCTATTACACGTTGGAAATGTTGCATTTTTCTCCAAACCACACGTCCCCTTGTGGTGAGCCACCTAAACAGGTTCTGTCCAAGAGCGAGCCACAAAGTACGCACACCCGTTCCAGCAACAAAGCAGAGGAGACGCCATCTCTCGAGTCCACGTGTAACCAGGATGTGATAAGCAGCGCTACTGGACCTGTGCCCTTGTGGAAAACACTCAGGAGGAACTCTTCTGGTATGACGGGCAAAAAGCTAATTACTGTAGATGTCAAAGACGACAAAATCACTGAACTTGCAACACGCGAAAACCTGAATAGTGCAGCTAGTTGCTTGCATCAGTCTTATAGTTCAGCATCGGCCTGCAGCCCAATCCCTTGTGAAAAGGAAAACTCCAAACAAATATATGTGTTTACCGCAAAAGATGTTTACTGCAAAGATATTTATGCCAATGCTGAAAGTGTTGACATTAAAACGCTTCCTTTTGACAGAAAAGATATCACACATTTCATATTTGTAGAGAAAGATTATTGCAATTCACAGTCATCCCCCGAGAACCTTAAAACGATGGATACAAAGACTGCAGAAAATATTCAAGTTAAAACAAAAATAGCCCTCAAGTCGCCAAACCAAAAACCATCTAAAAAGACAAGCAAGAAATCCCAGGAAAGGGAAATACCAAAACAGAAGTTGCCTAAATGTCTCATTTCCCCAACTAAAGACACTTTTTTGTTGAAGACGTCAAGGCAAGCACTGAAATCGGCGGATGAGAAATCAGTATCCTCAAGAATGATCTCTGATTCGGTTAAATCTAAGGCAAAAAACAAAAAAGTCAAGCGGGCTAAAAAGCAAAGCATCTCCACTAGCACGTCTTCAAAAACGGCACCCAATGAACACGCACATGCGCACTCCACTAATTCCTCGGATACAGTCGCTATCGCGTTGAATAACAAGGGTATGCCGAAATTAAAGCAAGTAGATAACCAAGTAGCATTGGCTGACTTGGCGCCCACATTAAGACAATTCTCTGAAAAGGCAGAAAAGATGCTTAGCTTAACCGAGAAGAAAACCTGCATCCGGCCCGGAAATATGGACGAAAACGACACACTTAATTCGCCAAATTCTGGAAAAAGCTGCCACTCCCTTGGAGGGAATTCTGATACTAAGCCTAGTGTGTCCAGTTTTACATCCCAACTTCCAGTGGAGAAAAAGTCATCTCTGACAACGAATGGCACACAAGAGATATCGCCTAAAATGACAGAAGAGATGGTTGATAACATAGAGTCAGACTCAAGCACGAGCGACGAAGAATCCGAATTGTGTTCACGTTCCAACCAAATTGTCACGGCCCAAAGCTCACCGCGGGTACAGGAAGAGGCTGCGACACCAAGCGAACAGCTAGAGACGGTGTCTAATTTCGTCACAAAAATATCCGACATTTCGGAAAGCTTTATCACTACTACTGGGAGTTCCTCTCATGTGAAGAGACATGCTAGTCAATCCCAGAGCTCTGCTCTGCATAAGCGTAGCACCGGCGAAGTCTTGGTCGGCAGCAAGAAGTACCGGAAGCCACGCACTCAAACGGAAGACAATGCGTGTACCTCTCGTCACATGAAGGCTGTTAGATCAATGTCATGCCCGATGAATCCAATGACAACACCAGAATACGTTGAAGCAACCAGGAACACGGTTATAGGAAGCAGTTCTAGCTTTTTAAAAGTTCTAAAAGGTCAGAGGAACTGGTATCCCAATGTTGTCACGTGGTTTCAGTCCTTGTTTAGTCGTGATAAGGATACGATACGTATGAGCAGCGTAGGCACTTCAAAAGACGAGCCTAGGCTCGATCACATTTCACCATGCTGCTCTAAAGATGAGGCAAGACACTCGGGACAAGAAGATTCCTTTAGTTCAGTTGTATTGGACAAGCTCAGGCCTACTGGCCGCTGGGCCTCGGCCAAAGTCTCCACATTATTAAAACTGGATGTTTCATCTGATGCACCGTGCGACAATATGTTTGTTCCGGTGCTAACAAGTGACAGTTGCATGATATGCCCAGAGGAAGACATCGGACCATGTCCTTACGGAGAGGAAGACGAACAAGTCTGTGACGAAGGTCCCGTGACACCTCGAGTAAGCAAACGTAAGTATACATCTCCCAAAGGAAAACGGAGGCTGGAAAAAGAAAAAAGACAGAAAGAAAGAAGTCCAAGAAACCGATTTATGGAGTCCGAGAGGCCAGCTTCTATTCTAGAAGAGCACGAAGATGAAACCTCTGAGCCAACGTCACCCCCGAGCAAACCTTGCTTCTGGCAAAAACCACCAAAGCCTTGCGTCGCGGAAGATGAGCCGAAAAGTCAAAAAAAAGTCGAGTCCCGGTGTACCTGGGGATTGCCGGACCCACCGCCCTCCGACAAAGATGAGCATCGTGAGTGTAAAACCACGGACCCGATTCCACCAAAGAAAAAGACACCAATAAAGTTGGAGGAAGGTAATCTAGAGAAGGAGGTGAAGACAACGTCTGAAGAAAAGAACCGGGTAGAGACCTTTTTCATGTCAGATGATCAAGATCTATATTCTATAGCGTCCTTGGATCTGGAAGGCATCGGGGACGTGGACAAACACAAACAGGAAAGTCCAAAGAGAGCAGAAAAGGAACAATCCAAACTGGAGATGATGACTTTGACAAAGCTGGCCTCGCCATCGTTTGTGTCAGAAGCTTTGAGTGCAGCAGGCAATGTAAGTGTGTGTATCTATCTATCTATCTATCTATCTATCTATCTATCTATCTATCTATCTATCTATCTGTTGTACTTTTCCATTTACACGTCAAGATGATCACCTTTTTTGTTGTCTTCACGTTCTTCCTGTAGACTATTTGGTCGCAATTAGAAAAGATCCGAGATGCTAATGTGAAATACAAGTTCCCCCAGCGAAGAGGTTTATATGAACCCCCAAAGGCGTATCCGATGTAAGTACACAGCTATATATTGTGCTATTTCTTAAGTGTAAGCACTCCCCCTTCCAACCCCAAAAAAATCTAAACTAGTATCATTTGATGAAGCTACTTTACTGGGCTAGCGGCCTTTTTGGTTTATTCACATAATTTTTTAACTAAATATATACATTCTAGAAATAAATGTTAAACAATAGAAAACTGCATTATTAAACACATTATTTTGAATCCATCATGTAATCAATGTATAATAGATGTAGACTAACAATTAAAAATTTATGAAAGTGGAAATTTATTAATTTTTTTTTGTCTTGAGCAACTTTCCTGCTCATCATGCTAATTGTGCTCTGGTCCAACCATTTGTGTCAATGTAAAGGGGGGGGGGGGGGCTGGGAGAACGTTTCCGTGCTGCTATTTTTTTAAAACGTTGTTCGAGTCATAATTTGAACTCAGTACCTCGAGCCTCGACATTGAAAGGCGGCGCGTTAGCCACTGAGCTATACTGAAAAAATAGAAGGTTTTATCGCCAACAAAAATCTATAGCTTAAAAGTTTTGGCAAATCACCGAATTCTCAACACAAGTCTTAACTCCATTTAGCTTAATTAATAAAATAATTAAGACTAATTGATTGTTTAATTGTTTTATTAATTTATGTGTTGCCATCAACATTGAATTAATGTGAAAAGTTTCAACTTGATCCGAGAATGGAAAGTGGGAGAAATAACGAGTAAAAGATTCCACCCAGACAGACATGCGGGCAGACACATAAAGCTTTTTAGATAGCCAACAAAATGAGTGAACAAAACGAAGTAGATTGGAATGTAAACAATCAAAGGTCTCTTCCACTATAACGTCTTATTCTTCAAAGACCTTGGCTTATGGATATACCAATACCCCGCTCCAACAATATCTACCTCAACTCTCCTTTGAATGGCATTGGCCCTAGTAAATATGAAGCTTTTAAAAGTCATCTACATTCCGCTAAAAGTAATATTATTGTAACCTAAGTTTAATACTGATTAAAAAAAACTTTTAAAAAAATAAAAATTATAAAGCTTATATTACGCGCATCAATAAATTTGAATCAGTCATGTAATTAAAATTGTATTAGTTCTAGACTAAAAATAATAAATCTATGTAATTAGAAATATTTTTACCAAAATTTTTTTAAGCGTAATTTTATGCTTCTAGCTTTCTCAATACGCTGTGGTCCTATCACCTGTCTGGACCCGTTGAAAAGGGTTGGGGGAGAGAGAACGGGGCATCTGGGTGATCGTTTTTTTTAATGTATTCAATTCGAACTCTTAGTCTAAAGCCATCTCAGGCTTCCCAAGCCAACGCGGTAACCAGTCATTTTTTTTTTGTTTTATTGTCAAATTTCTAGGTGGCTATATGCAGAGCAGATTCAACAAATTCTCAACTTCTTCGGAAAAGGCCAAGATACAGGAGCACAAAAAGACGCGACCAAATTAAAGACGAAGTCTGACATCATCACAAGGAGGCCATCTTTTGATGAGGCCGCCAAGGATGCAGATGAGGCCCGCCAAAACAAGGGGAAAGGCTCCGATCGAGACAGTGGAAGCTCTTGGGCAACACCATTGGCAGCGCAGCCCAAACCGGAAGAACCGGTGTACTATCCCCGAACCGTTGACAGCTTCCGCGAGCTGAGGTTCTGTTATCCGCCTCTGCCTTTGCCCATCGACAGAGCTCATGTTCACCAGTGCTGCCACTGTCACTTCCACCCCAAAGTCAGACGCCACGCGCACCAAAACCAAAGCTCGCTAACGTGCTCTCTTTGTCCCACCCACGGAGCCACCTTTAGAAGAAGGAGCTCGAGCTCCCTCACAGCTTCCAGTGTATACGACCACGTTTGCTGCAGCTATAAAGTCCGCTCGCGCCCGCCGCCACTATGCACTCCCAGGTACCATCTCTACCACAAGCCGCGAGCGGTTCGATGCGCATCCAAAAGGGACTATGTGCGTAAAAGCGTATCGTCCTGCCAGCCGAGCTCGAGAATGACGCCGTGGTCAGCCTGCTGCACTAAAGTGTTGAAGATGATTCACTGTGACGCTTTCTCACAAAGCGAGCTGAGAAGAAAGTCTTGCCTTCTGAGTGAGAAGGGTGATCGCTACTATTACAAAAACCTCTTCAAGAAGCGAATAAATATGCGAAACTTTATGAAAGAAATGCGAAGGTCCCAAATAACCATTAAGCCTTCTCAAGATAAATCAGAAGATGAAGACAAAGACAAAATAAGCGAAGATAATTCGAAAGAATGTTTCCCAGAAAATCTCACTGTAACCGATTGCAGAAATATCGAATATTTAAGAAAAGAGTATATCTCTCCATGTGCTGAAAAATCCCCTTACGTGAATTCTCCGCCTTGCTTAGACAAAGGCAACACCATGAAAATGCCGGAAGTCTCACCGTTCTTAAAGACAATGGTTACGTTGAAAAAATTCTGTGGCCCACCGTGTCATTTTCCTGAAATCTCCCAGAAAAACGACGCCGAGAAGATGGATCGAAGCAAAAACAAATCTGATACATTTGATGACGAGGCTGTGGAAATGAGAAAGAAAGGCGTCTCTTTGTCCACAGAAGGAAGCAAGAGTGCAGTTCAAACTTCAGAACGTGGGCATGGTCTCAGCAGTTCCAACCCAGGTTATGACCAGAGATGGGATGTGTCAGATCACCTAATTAAAATGTTTAGTCCTAGCTTAGAAACGCTCTCCAAGCCAGCTAACAATAATGTTTATATGGCATGCACCACCGAAGCGGTGGAGAACTGCATTACAAAACAACTTGATGCTACGGACAACGACATGTATCAGTGTCCCTGTGGTTTGAACTTTGTCTCCACATGCCCCCTTCAAAGCGAAATGGCCTTTAATCGCAAACGTGAGCTCCTGGCCTCTAAAATCAAAGAAGACGGGAATGTGAAACCCCAATCGCAGGTTCTTCCTTTCGCAGGACCATATCTGTATGAGGACATTCACCCTCCCATGTCACAAATCAAATCAGAAAGATGCAAGCCCAAAAACAATTTTCGTCACAGCAGCTTTTTGTATGAAGATGTCCTTAGAGACAAGTTCATTCCCTCGAAAAACAATAATCAAGAAAATTCTGTACATATTTTCAAATCCGCCTTTAAAAAGTCCTCAAACGATTATGAGACGTCCCCATTAAAGGCCAATCGAATTGCTAATGATGTCATGATCACTCTTCCCAAAGTTAGCTACAAGCCTCCTATTTATAAACACGGTGAAGGAAGCCGCTGTGCAAGTAGTCGGCGCTACGATTCCAATTTTAGTAAATGTCTAAGGAAGAATCCAAACTTGAAGCGTGCTACCACCAGAATCTTGAAAACCTCTGCGCCTTATGGAGACAGCACAGATCTTTTAAGGAAACCGTTATCCAACAACCTCATCTCTGATCTTAACAGCAGCAATGTCTTTGTGAGTCGCTTACCGGAAGCCATTTTACCGGCTGCTAGTAGTGGGTTGAGAACCACGAATGACTTTACACTCACTTGTGGCAACAGACACAGCGCTCAGCTGCTGACTCTCCAACACAGCCATATCAGTGCCCAAACATCGAACTTGCTCTATGGGTCGACTAACTACGGGGGTCTTCTGAATTTTAACCCGAAGAGCGCGCTTCTTCAAGATTTTAACAAATCCAACGCAACCTCGAACATCAGCGCAGCACCATCACACAATTTGCTTGGGTCTTATTACAATACACTAGACACCAGAACATGCTTCAGTGGTAACCTGTCTACACCATACAACTCAAGGATGCCTTTCCCATATAACAACGCCGAGAAAAGTCTGGTGACGCCAAACTACCGCAACACCAGCATTGCATGGAGATCAGGCCGAATGTATTAAGTTTCTTTTTAATGTCACCAAAATGACAAAGTAAGCAATTGAATGTTTAGCACGTTGTGTCATCAGATAACTCAATAGATCTTGTATAAATAATGTCAATATTGGTTGAGTAGTTTGTTGTTTTGATTTCTATATCTGTAGTAATGAAAACCATCTAGTAATGAACTCGCTTTTCTAACCAAAATTTTTGAGGTAAACCTGCACCTACAATCATTTTATTAGCATAAGTTTTGTAATACGTACATTTCACAAATAAATAATTTGTAAATAAGTTATTAGTACACCGCACTGGTGTAAAACAATAACATTGGGGACTGGCTTAAAACCACAGTTGGAATAAGACAAGGCTGCTTACTCTCAACAACCCTTTTCAATATCTTCCTTGAAAGGATAGTGGAAGATGCTCTAGAGGGTTATGAAGGTACTGTAAGTCAAAAGCTCAAATAGTCTCTCGGCAGACAAGGGATTAGTCTGCATCATTAGTGACTCCTGGCAGACAAGGGATTAGTCAGCATCATTAGTGACTCCTGGCAGACAAGGGATTAGTCTGCATCATTAGTGACTCCCGGCAGACAAGGGATTAGTCTGCATCATTAGTGACTCCTGGCAGACAAGGGATTAGTCTGCATCATTAGTGACTCCTGGCAGACAAGGGATTAGTCTGCATCATTAGTGACTCCCGGCAGACAAGGGATTAGTCTGCATCATTAGTGACTCCCGGCAGACAAGGGATTAGTCTGCATCATTAGTGACTCCCGGCAGACAAGGGATTAGTCTGCATCATTAGTGACAAAATATGCAACTTGGTTTGCGTAGTCTTCGGAATTGAAGACATTGCCATTGTTTTAATGGAGCAATTACTAAAGCAAATTTATTATTAGCAATTTATGTCATAATTTTAACACTTCTTTCCAAACACAAGCACGAGATCTCAATTATTTCTTAATGTTCTAAAGTCTTGCACGAAACAGGTCGGTTTACTTTATGGTTTAGAACATCAGAGCACACCCAGAACTATACAAGTCATTTCATGCCCAGTCATGGATGCCTCGACGTATGGTATTCCTGGAACTAAATTATTAAATGTTCACTACCTTTACTATTTTAACAGTGAATAGAGCTTGTTTTTAATAACTTAACTAAATAAAATTTAGCTCTTGTGGTATGAAGGGAGAGTGACCTTTTAGGAGTTACGGGCACGACATGGCTTAAAGTGTGCCGATGTGCCAAAAAACTCCAACTCACTATCGCCATTCGAGGTTTGTGTTAGAACGAAGAAATCTATTTAGAAAACAAAAACGAATGAGAACGTCTATGTCCTAGAGAGCGTGGCGCCTGTTTCTGATGGGACCAGGAGTCCAAAATGTAATATTTTGTTTTAAAGTTATGATTCCAACTTTTTCTTAAGGATCCAAGACAATAATCGTTTACCGTTTTTTTTCTTAATCTAAATATAGAACAAAGAAACTGGTAGCAGGGGACTTAAGAACGAGGCAGCTCAAGATTATTACCAAATATAACAAATAGAATAACAAATATAGCTAAATACACATTTGAGACCAAAAGGCAATCTACTGTCGAGAACAGACGCAAACGTGGACAGCGAATCCGAAATAGACCACCGGCAGACAACGTTTACTCTGCGGCAAAATATGTAGATGCAGCTAAGACTCGGATGGCTGAGCGGTAAAGATTTTGGCTTCTGAACCGGAATCCCGGTGAAGACTGGGATTTTTTATTTCGAGTGCCTCTGAGTCCACTCAGCTCTAACCTGACATTAGTTGAGGAAAAGTAAAGGCGGTTGGTCATTGTACTAGCCACATGTCACCCTCGTTAACCGTAGGCCACAGAAACAGATGACCTTTACATCCTCTCCCTTGTAGATCACAAGGCCTGAAAGGGGAGCTAGCTAAGACTGGGTAGCCAGATGAAATACTGCACACATCCATAATCTTCAGACTTGAAGACAAGCTTTATTATTATTGATCATTAATCTGAATGAAAGACGGGAAATGTCATAGGATCAGCAAGACCTCACATTTAGTGTATCTTACGTTTAAGGCAATGAGAAAATGCTAAATACACATCCTTGTTTGACACGAGGATGGTAAAGAGAGGAATAGGTTATAGATAATAAATCTCTAACATTTTTGGGACCATTTAAATTTCCGGCATGTGCAGACGTGTAGGGGCCGGATAGCACCGCGTGACGGGCCGGAAATGGTCCGCGGGACGTATGTTGGGCATCACTTTTTTAGAATCACAATTTAAACGTGACAACAATGTCTAAAATATGTAGGTCACAACTGGGTCTGTGTAAGGATACCAGAAGTCCGGTAAAAGGATGCCATGTCTTTTTTTTTTGGGGGGGTGAGGTGGGGGCGGGTCGTGTCCTCCGTCCGGCAGTCATTGGCCTAAAGTGTAAGAACGTCCGCCTTTTTTCCAACAGTTGAATATTTTCCATCAATCGGTTTTATTCCATCGCATCTTCTGGATTCATTGCACAAAGTCATTCAAAGACAACACTGTCACAAAGTAGGATGACAGCTGGTTTTGACAAGCTTATTCTTGAACATAAGCTCCATGTTTGATGTTAATAAGAAACCAGATACTCCAAAAATACATCAAAATATCTTCTAGTGTGTGGTTGATATTCTGGCGCATAATAATAAAGTTGAAAAGATGTTTGTTTTCTTTGTTAATCAGCGTGAAGAGAGCAAAAGGCGGAAATACCGCCTCTCCAGTGAGATGCATTTTTCTTACAATGTGCAACAAAAAAATGTATATTGCGTTCCAAACGCACTTTGCGCTAATTCTGTAGGGCTGGAAAAAAGATGTGTCTGACAAATACACCACTAAAGATAATAAAGTTCTTCAGCCTTAGATTGGCTGAAATCAAGTACAATGTAATTCTAGATCTTGTTTCTAAAGTTGACTTTTTTGTGTCCTTCTTTGTAATGCTTTCTCCTCATTTTTTGTCCTCCTCTTGGTATGCTAGTGTCTGGTAACCCTAGGTCTGTGTAGATAGTATTGTACTATTCCTTATTTTATTAGACTTCCAGACATTCTTTTTATTACGCAATCAATGTATCAACATTAAACAGTGGCTCAAACTCAAAACGTTTTGGAATGCACAAAAACTGGTGACGTCGTCTCCATGTTTTCACGTCAACAGATCTGCAATGGCCGCTTTAATTATCTTTTAAAAACAATACTAGACAGAATGAATAACAAAACTTAAGAATAAACAAACAGTCAAATGCTTACCAGTAGCATTTTTTATTTACAGTCAGTATATATACATCACATTACCATGTAAGTCAGGTTTGTACTAGTCTAGTACCTAGTTCTTGATCTAGTTGCCGTAATGTCGGAAGACAAGGGTGAAAAGCCACGTAGACAGCACAGGTTTAAAATCACCTCTAAAAAGGCTTCTTTGCAATCGAATCCAATCGATGCAAGAGCCAGGGACAATGATTCTCAAATGATGCAATCATCGCACCTTCTAGAAGAAGGTATTCTACAACATAAGCGTATCCGATCTGAATCGCGGCCTAAATTGCACGACTATCAGGACGACGCCAATCGAGGGCGGTCCCACAATGATGGTAATGCTTCCGGAGAAACCAGGGCAGAAAGGTTTATTCACAGGCGATCAAAGTCTAGCCTGGTTGGCTTTTACTCACACCATTATCCTAGCCGAACGTTTCAGCGAAGATTAAAACAATCAAAAGGAAAAGAAAAAAAGCCCATCCCACTGAACAGACATAGACGATCACATCAGGCGCTACATGTCACTAATGATAAGAAAGCAAGAGGAAAACAAACCAAGAAAGGCGGCTCAACTCACAGCTTTCTGGCATCTCCTAAAACGAGTAGGAATAGGTCCAGGCATTCAATCTCCAAGGACACATCTAAAAAATTGCAAGAAAAACTAAGCCCTCTTCTCTCCGAGGCACAAAGTTATAGAGTTCACGCCAAGAATGCGAAAATGCCCCAAAAGGACGAATTAGGCATTAGGAAGAAAGTTAACGTATCGCCCAAGGAAAATTCCAGAGAAAAGTCCCCTCCTAAAGCGGCTCCTTGTCCTTCCAAGGAGAAAGTCTGCTTGACCTGCCCGCAGTTAGAGGAAGTCGTGAAAGCGAAGACACCTACCTCGCCTCCTCGTGAACGTAGAAAGTCACCTCGTCAATCCAGTGGTGAGCGACGGAGCGCGAAGAAGTGTGACACAGTGACTCCAATTTGTAACAAGGGCTCAATACTTGATGCCGTTCTACAACACGGCTTTGAAAAGGATCTTAGGTGCAAGTTTGTAGAGCAGAGAAGTGACTTGTCCATGAGCACGGCCAAAGGAAAGAAGAGTCCAGTATCATGGGGGAAAGAAAAGAACAAAGGAAAGAAGAAAGAAAGCTCACCCAAAGCTCCAGGGGCGTGTATACCAGGCTACAGATTTATAAAGAGATGTGCTAGACCCCCTAGTCTAAACAGGCGAAACTTCTTTGGCAATCTGGCTCAAGTAAGTTAATTTCCTTAATAGCTTTAAGCGTAACACTAGGGAAGGCTTTTTACGGCCATGAAAAGTTACTGATTAGAGTGTTTTATTTAAATGATATTCTATATAGGTCAGTCTGAAAATGTTGGTAACATAGACATATATATGTCTATAACATAGACATATATATGTCTATAACATAGACATATATATGTCTATGGTTGGTAACTAAATCAAACGAATATCTTGCGTTATTAAACTAAACGTTGTGCACATTGATAGTACAAGGAAATTTTAGTGTAACAAAAATTTTTGATGAAGAAATTAAAATGAAGTAGATTTAAATAATACTTGTCAATAACTCACAGGTTAGGAGGAGAGGAGCGTAGCAAACAATGGCAGGTATTGAATACAAGTCATCTTTTTGTTTTCGTTGGTTAGTTTCTTCCCAACATCATCTGTATCACGTGACCTCCAAAGGAGTTCCGTGGCTAAAATATCTATTCAATCGAACAATTAACATCGTCATGGGAAAAGACATGTACAATAACACAAACTTTTAGAGCCTAAACACTATTCACATTACAGTATTCTAGTTATTACATTTTAATTAAACATAAAGCCAATTATTGAAACACACCGCATGTTTTTAAACTATGTACAAACTTGCTCTGTCAGGCATCTGGTAGAAGCTTTATATAGTCCACGAGTTTCATTCAATCGTCTTCTTGTCCTAACAATTTCACGTCTACGGTGAAACGATCTGAAAGATAATGATTGAGACTACAAAACCCTATGAATATTTAATTGACAACCTTTATATATCTCTCTAGTACACTAAACTAGACTATTTACTGTAGGAATGGGTGTAACCAACATTTGTTTCGGGTGGAAAGGGGTTGGGGGAGGATGTTTTTAAACTCAAAGCCCCATAAAATTTGGTGAATGTAGTTTATTTTAGTTTTTACAAAGCTTATACCAACTCACTCGGTCTGTCTATAAAAAAGTGTGTACACGTTATTTCTACCACACCAATGCTTGGTCGTGCGGTTTGCGCGCTGAACTGTCGTTCGGATTTATCGATGGTCCCGGGTTCAAACTTTATTTAAACCCCCTCCTCTGTCGCCATACGGGAGGTTTGGACAAGGAAGTAAATTATCTTCAACTCTTAAAGAACATCCGAAACATGTAAAACATTTTACAAACAATTTTCGGATCAAGATAAAACTATACACAATTATTCATTGACATAGACAAGACACGAATCAATCAAACAAATTAGACAATTACTTACTGGTGGTTCATTATTTTGTTTAATAACAACAAGGAAAACTAATACTTCAATATTCACAGATATGTCTAAGTTTATTCGATTAAGTCCCCTTAAATAATTGTTAACGCTATTTCTCCCTAACGCATTCTCCGATCAAGTTGATACTTTAAACAATTTATTGCATCCAATAAAAATATGAATGAATAAACATAAATACTGAATGAGTCAATTACTTATTGGTAATTCACTCATTTGTTTTACATTTTAGACACCTGATTTCTATTTCAATTAAAGAAAATTAGCATAAGAAATGATACCTGCAGTGGTAGACGCAATGGGAGACAGAAACAAACCTTTAAGAAATAATCTTTTGAAGAATGGATATTCACACGAGTTTCCACCCAGCGCGTTAACTTGTTAGTTTCACGTAAAGCACGACCACTTTGTAGAAAATGGAGAGTGCACGACAGGGACTGTACTTTACTTCATGGGCGTAGACAGGATTGTTTTTGGGTGGGGATTTTTTTCTCCCGATCCCCCCCTGCGAAAAAAAAATTTATATGTATTTTTGTGTGTGTGTGTACATAATCTTTATTACATTCTGACCCTTCATTTTTTCGGAAGACATTTATTGTGTCCTAGAATAGGTTCTTCCTGGACTTAGTGGAAAAATTGTAGATTCCCGCGATTACTAACAAGGGAGTCTGGGAGAGCGCTAGGAGCTCCCCCAGCGCGGGGCAGAGTCCCGCCGCCAAGCACTATTTCTGGTATTGAAAGCCAACAAAAAGCATATTCTGAGGTATCTACAGTGCATTTACCTGCTATTAAAAAGTTTTATTTCAAAAACCTAATGTGCTATTCTTACTGACTTAGACCCTAAGGCGCCGTTCGGCGCATTAGCCGTCAAACTATTTCCATAAAAATCTGTCACTGATAATGTCTGAAGCCTCTTCCCATCTGCTCTGAAGACCTCCACGAATGTCGGGCGCCAAGTTGTACTAGGATGTCATCGCAATTCTTCTTATGCGTAATTCATTTTGTCGGAGAACATGTCCCGCAAACCTCATGCGACGCTCTGTCAAAATCTTACTAAGGTGACGGCTCCCAGTTCGGCAAAGGATTTCCTTGATTTAGACGCGACCTCTATAACTGACTCCTAAAATCTGTCTTAGTCATCTTTGTTGAGACACATTTAGTGTTTTTCGATTTCGGCATCAAGTGCATTAAAAAGTGCAGTGAATAGTAATGGTTTAGTATTAAAATCTCACCTAAAATAAACAAAATCAAAGCAAAAAATCAGTCACTAAATTCCGATCCCCCCTGCGGGGGGGGGGATTTCATTTCGGGGGGGGGGTTTGAACCCCCAAGGCCCCCCCCCCGGCTACGCCCATGCTTTACCTCATCTGTCTCATGATACTGCCTAAAAATATGCTTTCGTCTTTCACATGTCCATCTTTTATAGATGTCCTACACAGTAGCCCAAACTTGTCTACAATTTTTAGATTGCGTGTGTTTTATAGACTTTTCAATGCTGCATGCAACAGGGAGCACCTTACCTGGTCGAAGATCTAGTTCTAATTGTTTAGTGCAGTGATGACCAACCAGTCGGCGAATGAAATATCCCCCGACACCAGTGTTCACGTCACGTAGGACACAAAAGTGTCGAGGTTTCATAATGTACTAAGAGCAGACAAAGAGGCTGGATAGAACCGCCAATGTTGTAAGATATGTTTAAGTTTGTATTCAAAGTTTTTTTTTAGTCACGAGCACATTTGCTGGTACTGGAGTTGACACATGTCAAGCTTTGAATACACTGTGAAGAAAGCTAGTTACATGATAAGTGTTTGCTACTATTGTAACAAATGTACTTTTACAACGCACAGGCTGTGGGCAAGGAGCTTAATTTGTTGGCTTACAGAAACAGCCTGTTTCCCTCTTTCCCTGGTATGGTGGGACTCTACAGGCCGGACATTGGCATGGACAGGTGACTATATATAATTAACATTAACTGAACATGTATTCTTTACTAGACCTTCGTGCCGATGTGCCGATAACTCAAAATATTAAATATCCTGAATTTTTAAATTATACCAGTGTTTATTAAACTTTACTTGTAAGTCACAATACCCCCCCCTCCCTGGGAGCACTGAATCGGCTAATCCAATTCTCCACAAGTGTTTCCGCTATGGTGGTGGCTTCTTGGTTTTGTATCGCATACGCTTCAGGCCACTTACTAAAATAGTCTATCACTACTAGAACGTACATATTTCCTCTCTGGGATTCAGGAAACGGTCCGGCTACATCGATCGCTATTCTTTCGAAGGGATTACCGACGTTGTATTGCTGCATACGTCCCCTCGTTCTCCTGTGTGGGCCCTTTGCTGCTGAACATGCGTCGCATCTTCGGCACCATTCTTCTACATCATCCCGGTAGCCGAACCAGTAAAACCGCTGGCGTACTTTTTCAAAGGTCTTGTTGACACCTAAATGTGACCCACTGGAATTATTATGGATTTCTTGCAGCACCTCAGCAACTCTCACTCAACAACAGCTGTAAACGATTGCATGAAATAAAATTGTTGTAAAAGTTACACGGTTTTATTAAATTATCGTCAAACTATACCTCGCGCCAAAACGTCCCCTGCGCCAAAACGACTCGCACCAAAACGTCACATACCGAAGACTGGGGGCTTGCGATCCACAAAATGAGAAATACTTCCATGCATTGACAAACAATCTTATAGGTTTTTTTTTATAAACTATTGTTAATGTTAATAATTATCAATAAAACATCTATCTATCTATCTAATCTTATCTTATCTTATTTTATCTAATCTAATCTAATCTAATCTAATCTAACCTATCTATCTATCTATCTATCAATCTATATCTATCTATATCTATCTATCTATCTATCTATCTATCTATATCTATCTATATCTATCTATATCTATCTACATCTATCTATCTATCTATCTAATCTATCTATGTCTGTCTATCTGTCTGTCTGTCTGTCTGTCTGTCTTTCTATCTATTTATCTATCTTTCTGTCTATCTATGAACTCAATGTGACTAAGAAAGATCTGAATCAATCATCATATGCAGACTATAGCTGTTTGACGCTCATCAGAAAAGAACAATAACTTTTCTGACAATAACTCTTGGTTATAGAAAAGAGCCGTCAAGAAGTTTAGAAGTCACTTTAATAAAATATTGCATTTGCTGATTTGTATGTTGTGTCTGTTCTATTGAAGTGAATGCTTCCGTTCTTTTGGTGTTGTTGTTGTTTTTTTGAGAAAAGAGTCCTTGTAATCACAAAGAATCTGCAGAAGTATCAATAAGCCTTAGTCTTAGTCTTATCCCAAGCGTTCTCCTGCTAAAGAGCTGGGCGGGATTGGGGGTGGAACAGAATAAGATACATTCCATTGCAGGTTGCATAACAAGGAAATCCGTTTAAAAAAAAAACACATAATATAAATATGAACTTGAAAATACTTACACTTTCTTTAGAACTTGATGAAACTCAAATCATTCTATCAACTTGGGACACACGATCTACAACTTTGCGTAGTTTTCGATAATCTTTCTCTGTTGTGGTAATTTTGTTTTCTTCTCTTATCTTAGTTTATTTGTGACCCCTTCATCAGTGGAACCTTCAGACGCAGAAGAAGAACTTGACGGCATGGAACGTGTATCGAAATGGTCTTCCAATCAAAAGAGAAAAGACGATGATGACACATCTCGACAAGTGTCGTCGGAGGAAAAACTCCTAAGTGAAGAGGAGCCGAAAATGAGAAGTGTTAGTGTACAAGCCACACCATCCTCTAGGAAAGATTCAGGCATCTCAAAGAAATTATGTAAGCAGGCGAAAGCTCAAGTCGCAGAGGCGGCAACGGAGACGACTCCATATATGTCGTCTATCAATTCACCACCGAGTAGTGATGAGTCCGTCACCGTTAAAGACGAAATGACGGAAACGACCCGTCGCCAGAGGTCATCCGTGCAACCTCGACTTTCCAGGAGACAGACTGGGGAAAGTTACGAAGCTCAAGGCTACTTCGTGCGTGACCAGACCTCTGACACCAAAAACCTAAATTGGCCATTAGAGAAAATAAAACGACCAAACGCCACTCTGAGGCCAATGAAATCCGAATCAGAGGAGGACGTAACCTTGTCAATGTCATTGAGGGTCAAAGTAAAAAAAAACAAAAAAAAAAACGATGTATTCAAATTGTCCAATAAGCAGGTCACTGTTTGGTCGTTAATAATCTTTTGGTCTTAAGATGATTGTTAGGTTTTAAAATGATTATTAGGCCTTAGAATGATTATTAGGTCATTAAATGATTATTAGGTCTTAGAATGATTATTAGGTCATTAAATGATTATTAGGTCTTAGAATGATTATTAGGTCATTAAATGATTATTAGGTCTTAGAATGAGGGTAAAGGCTTAGAATGATGATTAGGTCTTAGAATGATCATTAGGTCCACTAGGTGATTATTAAGTCATCTTCTGAATGCTCAATCCTAGTTCTTATCGTTGAGTTTTTTTGTGTGATCGTAGAATGGTCTTTTGGTCGTTATGTGATTGTAAGGTGGTCTTTTGGTCGTCATGTGATTGTAAGGTGGTCTTTTGGTCGTTATGTGATTGTAAGGTGGTCTTTTGGTCGTCATGTGATTGTAAGGTGGTCTTCTGATTGTTTCAATATGGTTCTTATGTTCTCTCATTTTCTCTTATACATTCAATAACCATAGTCACTTTCATTTAGAAGATTTAGTGTATGTGTGTACGTCCGTCTGTCCGTCTGTTCATTTGTCCCGTTTAGATCTCAGAAGCTAGAAGACAAAAAAAAACTTTACTTATTAAGTCTTTGTTATCATTTTTAGTTTGCATTCATATTTTAAATTTATTATATATGTATGACCTATAGACTACATTTTTATTCATTAGCACTGTTAGAAGTTTTTAATAAAACTAGCTTTAAAATTTTTTTTAAAATTTTCTTTGCTTTCACTAAATCTGAAATATTAAGAGTATATTTCGTGACATCAGTTTTGTTTAAATTGTTTTTGATTATTTCCATAAATAAAAATCATTCCTAGCATCAGTATCTGACTTTCATAAGCAAGATTACAGTTCCAGTAACTCTACCAGTCATTGACAGCTTTCTTTACTTTTGTTCACTTTATTTAATTGATAATTTCCTAAACATGACTTTGCTTCCTCAAATATATCTGACCATCTGGTTTTTTCTTTGACTGACATAAGGCCAATAAAGGCCTTTAAAAATGTTAAAATTGTCTTTTTTTTTCTAATAATAAAAAGCTTAAATAGGTAACATAAACATGTACCAAAAACTAACGAAAATAAGTACAAATGTCCGGTATCTATATTAAATAAATTGCAAACAATTAATTAAACAAAGGTTGTTATTTTTTGGTCTGATAAGTTTTAAAACATTTCGATCAATTAGGATGGACGTCGTAGTAACTAGTAAAGTTAATTCCATTGAAACTTTGAAACTTTTTCTTTCTAAAAATTGATTTTTTTTTTTTTTTTGCTTTTTCTGGGATTGAAATACACCATTGTAATTGTGTAATGCGCCACTTTATGCGTATGCTCCATAGGTTGGTCACCCCTGCAGTAGAGCAAAGGTCCTCAGCAGTACTACGCCATAGGACTCGGTTCTGGGTGATTCTCCTCAATTCATTCTCCCATTTTTGTTTCCTGGTCTACTTAACGCTTCATTGTTTGCTTTGGTCGCTCAGCATTCTCTTACCCTGTCTTGCAATGTGTTTTGCTATTTTGCTGTTTTTTCCAACCCTATCTGCGTCTATTGATTTCTTGCTGGTATATGGCCATGCAAACATTTTCTGATGTATACAACATGTCTGGATGCATACAAAACATCTGAGCGACGCGACAAATTTAGTTTTATTTTCGTATTTATAAAAGGCCGACAACCATATATGCATTTGCTATAATTCCGGATGGGATCATGGTAGCAGATGGTAAAGGCTTGGCTTCAGAACATGGAGTCCTGGGTTCGGAGAAGACTGGTATATCGAAATTCGGGATTTTTTAGGGCCAACTCAACCCAACTCTAATTGGCAGTTGGTCGTTGTTCTGGCTATAAAACACAGTGCACATTAATCGTTGGCCAAAGAAAGAGATGAGCGTAACGTCATCAGTCCTTTAGATCACAAGGTCTGAAAGGAGAACTTAACTCATTTTCTATTCCAGATAATTGGTGAAAGTTCATTGTAAACGACTTTTGTCTTTTAAGATAAACAGCACAACTGAAGGGAGTCTCAAAATAAACATTGTAGCCTCTAAAAGGTTTCAAACTCAAGAATCAAGACAATGAAGCTCTGTAGAGTTGGTTCACATAGCATAGAGAACATGGTTGCAGGCGGCTCCGTAACCAAAAAAAAGGCTGGAGGTCACTTAGAAAGACAGTTGATAGACATTTGAGACCACTAGAAAATCCACTGCCATAGACAGACGTAGACGATGAAAAGAGACCTTAAATCCACTGCCATAGACAGACGTGGACGATGAAAAGAGACCTTAAATCCACTGCCATAGACAGACGTGGACGATGAAAAGAGACCTTAAATCCACTGCCATAGACATACGTGGACGATGAAAAGAGACCTTAAATCCACTGCCATAGACAGACGTGGACGATGAAAAGAGACCTTAAATCCACTGCCATAGACAGACGTGGACGATGAAAAGAGACCTTAAATCCACTGCCATAGACAGACGTGGACGATGAAAAGAGACCTTAAATCCACTGCCATAGACAGACGTGGACGATGAAAAGAGACCTTAAATCCACTGCCATAGACAGACGTGGACGATGAAAAGAGACCTTAAATCCACTGCCATAGACAGACGTGGACGATGAAAAAGAGACCTTAAATCCACTGCCATAGACAGACGTGGACGATGAAAAGAGACCTTAAATCCACTGCCATAGACAGACGTAGACGATGAAAAGAGACCTTAAATCCACTGCCATAGACAGACGTAGACGATGAAAAGAGACCTTAAATCCACTGCCATAGACAGACGTAGACGATGAAAAGAGACCTTAAATCCACTGCCATAGACAGACGTAGACGATGAAAAGAGACCTTAAATCCACTGCCATAGACAGACGTAGACGATGAAAAGAGACCTTAAATCCACTGCCATAGACAGACGTAGACGATGAAAAGAGACCTTAAATCCACTGCCATAGACAGACGTAGACGATGAAAAGAGACCTTAAATCCACTGCCATAGACAGACGTAGACGATGAAAAGAGACCTTAAATCCACTGCCATAGACAGACGTAGACGATGAAAAGAGACCTTAAATCCACTGCCATAGACAGACGTAGACGATGAAAAGAGACCTTAAATCCACTGCCATAGACAGACGTAGACGATGAAAAGAGACCTTAAATCCACTGCCATAGACAGACGTAGACGATGAAAAGAGACCTTAAATCCACTGCCATAGACAGACGTAGACGATGAAAAGAGACCTTAAATCCACTGCCATAGACAGACGTAGACGATGAAAAGAGACCTTAAATCCACTGCCATAGACAGACGTAGACGATGAAAAGAGACCTTAAATCCACTGCCATAGACAGACGTAGACGATGAAAAGAGACCTTAAATCCACTGCCATAGACAGACGTAGACGATGAAAAGAGACCTTAAATCCACTGCCATAGACAGACGTAGACGATGAAAAGAGACCTTAAATCCACTGCCATAGACAGACGTAGACGATGAAAAGAGACCTTAAATCCACTGCCATAGACAGACGTAGACGATGAAAAGAGACCTTAAATCCACTGCCATAGACAGACGTAGACGATGAAAAGAGACCTTAAATCCACTGCCATAGACAGACGTAGACGATGAAAAGAGACCTTAAATCCACTGCCATAGACAGACGTAGACGATGAAAAGAGACCTTAAATCCACTGCCATAGACAGACGTAGACGATGAAAAGAGACCTTAAATCCACTGCCATAGACAGACGTAGACGATGAAAAGAGACCTTAAATCCACTGCCATAGACAGACGTAGACGATGAAAAGAGACCTTAAATCCACTGCCATAGACAGACGTAGACGATGAAAAGAGACCTTAAATCCACTGCCATAGACAGACGTAGACGATGAAAAGAGACCTTAAATCCACCACATTTCTTCTCCTCTTTTTGATATTTTACTCCAGTTTATTGCTTTCAAAAAAATGTCACCAGATCTTGAAAAATTGAAATGAGGAGATAACTCTGTTTAAAATTTAACGTGATGCCAAGAGCGGGGCGTGGGGGGGGGGGGGGAGGGGGCAAGATGTGAGATTGTGTGTGTGTTTGTTTATTTTACTAGTTTTGAGGGTGAACTGCTTTAGCACGGGATTTTCAAGGGGGGGGGGGGGGACAATAATGTTTCCTGTGGTCAGTCTAGTATGTTGGAGAGCTGACCTGGTCTGAGTAGGGTGTCGTTGATTGTTGTCTGTTTTATTGCGAGATATTATTTCCGCATTGTGTGAACTGACTATTTGGAGGTAATTTTATGTTGTGGCATTGATGGCCTATGTTAGTTGAATCTAGTCTATCTAGTATGTTTCATTCATGTTTTGTATGTTGAACTTTCACGACCTCACTGAGGAACACTGTGACGACATCTATGTTTCATTCATGTTTTGTAGGTTATTGCATACGTTCGTTAAACGGCCCCTTGTGAAATGGCGTGTGGATTGTTGACATGGTTGCGACCAGTGCAATAGAGCCTAGGGCAGTAATGTTTTCCTAACCATTTAGCCTAACCATTACTTCTTAAGACCTTTCCACCCGGGGGCCACCATGTGGCTAGGTTGTATTCCCGGGTCTCTGGCTATTTCACCTACCTAAAATGTGATTTACAGATTAACGGGAATGAATTTTTTTTTAATAATAGTAATTGAAAAACAACACAAAATGACATAAAAATTTAGTTTTGCATCAAACTGTTGATGGTATATTTATTTTTGACTAAATCAACATTAGGAAATTTACTTTAACAAAAATATTGTGTATGAAAGTAAGGGAAATAACACTTTTTTTGTATTACTTTTAAAATAACATTTTTATAATAGAGTTATTGAGTTTGTTTGCAGACGATTACTCAGTCACTGCTCAGGGTCTCCTTATCAAACATATACTCGCCAAGCCCAGCTCCGACACGTTTCAGGTTGGTGACGTATACACCAAACTGCTTGATGGATTCAACTTGTTCTTCCAGGAATTCAGATTCTAGAAATCCGCCTAGGTCTCCAATTGATGGGGCCTCGCACAGGGCTCTACAATATAATTTTTTTTTTTTTAAGAAGAAATAGCTAAACATATGCCAAACGTTACTGTTAAAGTCACTATGTGACTAGGTATTTAATAAATTGCTTACTTTTATTTTAACTATTTATCTATTTTTTTCTATTCCATCTGGGACCACCAAATTCACTTCACCTAGGGCCTCTATTTAGCTAAGGCCAGCCCTTGATATAAGATATGTGAATATGCAAAACACTGTTGTGTCATTTAGCTTTAAAGTAAGTTTGAAACAAACAATAGATAAATAAACAATTCTCTATCTTCACAACACCCCTCACTAGCAGTTGGCTTAAGTCATTAGTTTATTAGTCATTTTTTATAGTACAATAAAGAACTTTGAATACATAAGATATTTGTCTGCGTGAGGTGTGGCAAAATATGTAGGTTAGAGATGGGTCTTCGTAGCCTCTTCCTTAAGTTTCGGACACAAGGACGCTCGCCTTATTATTATTGCTTTCAAAAAGCGCTACTTTCATGCTTATAGCATGCTCAGAGCGCTTTTGGTCCAATCTCATTTGTGGATCAGTGGGGGGAGGGGGTATCTTGGAGCTGGTTTTCCGTGCTGCCTTTTTAAGATATTATAAAGTCAAATGTGATATCGCCCTCACCTGCACGTCATTATGTGCGCTGCAGAGTTTGTGAAGGTCCAGCAATGCCTGGTTGACGTTTTTCTCCAGTTGAAGGGCAAACTACATCGCCTCTAGCCCAGTGCCCCATGCGTCTCGATCAGACTTCTAGACGTTTTGAAACCAAACAAATACAAAAGCATTTAGAGAAATGCCGAGTGCTTGAAAGCAAACTGCATCAATATGGTAAATAGTACAATATCAACTGGATTGTCGTTCAATAATATGGTAGTATTTGCACTACTTAACAGTGTCTACATTATTTGGTTTGTTGTTGAACATTTGATAGCTCATGTTTATTTCATTGTTTAATCTTATCTTATACATTGCATCCAAAAAAGAGATAATTACGTCCTACGCCTTATCTTTTAATGTAGTTGCGCAATGTTAATTAGAAGCTGTGATAAGTCATTGGTTTAGCTGGCTGATCCCATGGTTTGACTGTACTATTTTAGGAGGAGCGCCACTTGTAAAAATTTATCCTAGCACAGAGCATAAGAAATGTGGTCATTATCTTTATGCCTTTATGAGTAACTTTTAAAATTATATTTTAAAAACCGATTGAATTCACATGAAATCTAGATGAATATTACTACCTAAGGCCTAAGACGCCAGAGGACGACAGTGGGAAGATTTTGGTTCAAACTTGGGGGAAATCGTGACCACATTCTGAAGGACATACCACACGACCAGGAAGCCATTCAGTTTTTGTTCTTTAAAAACCAATAAAGAGTACTGACAATGCTAGTAGCTTGCTTGTTGCTCTTTGACGTTACCAAGTGAAACAATGCATTCAAATCGCACTGCACACTTTTTTTTTTGTTATCTTTCACGAAATAAAATTTTCTAGTTCTAGACGCTTTAAGGTAAAAGACAGAAAAGAATGGAGAAAGACAGTGGTGGCAAAATTACGAAAAAAAGATCAGATCCCAGTCTTAAATAGAGCTGACCTAAGTCCCAGTCGAAGAGGATCAGATCCCAGTCTTAAATAGAGCTGACCTAAGACCCAGTCGAAGAGGCGCTCTTGACCAACAGGTCACGACGCCCCATTAAAGAAATGTCTGCATGTTAGAGAGGTGAAAAATTTGACAATGACATAATCCTATAGACACTGCATTACTACGCCAATCAATGCATATTCTGCGTTCCTCTATACGTCCATCTGCCGGTCCCAAGCCCGGGTGAGAAAGAAGTGGGGTTTGGCGTGGGGCTAGCGACCCCACCCTGTAAAACCCCTATTGCTACAAAAACGGCAAACTTGACACATAATGAAAACTATACATGCGGCGAGGGCGGCCAAACCCTGATGACGGTGTTGGATCAAAGAAGTCCAATACCCGATACACCAGGTGGGAGAAGGCTTCAGACATGACAGATCTTTATGGAGACAGCTTGCCACCCAATGCGCCGATGGGCACGGGAGGACCTAAGTCTCAGTAAGTAAGTCTCTAAGTCACTTACTTGGACATCATGAAGGATGATGCGACCTCCTCGTTTGTTCTGGTACTTCATCAGTTTCTCAGCGTGCTCCTTTTCTTCCTCTGACTGCTTCTCGAAAAAGTTGTGAAATCCAGGAAGTGCCACGACGTCTCGATCAAAGTAACAAAAACACAAGAATATGAGTCGGCAAAGCTTCAAAACTCCTCACGTTAAAAGTAGAGGCATGTAGCCATATTCCGACGGCAAGTGCATTTTAAAAAGTACTTTCAAGCAATAATGGGACAAATGAGTCCTGAAAATGCTGATGAAGCAGTCAGCCTTTCCCATTACAATTACACAACAAGTGAAAGATTTGGGTGAATATCTCCAAAACTAATAAGACAAAACAAGTTTTATCTTGCCGCTGACGAGTCCACCGACTTATCTGATACCGCTATTGATATTTATTCGTGAAAAAAAACAGCAGTTCGAATTAAGAAAAGTTAGTAGCTATGAGTAGCATGCACCACTGACTATGTCCATGCACCACTGGCGATGTCCAGTCAAAGAAAGTGTCAACATGAGGATCTTTTTATTCCATGGGAGTAATTATTGGGAGTGACTACTGAAATTCGTCAGGTTAAATGAAGTCTGTGCCTTAATTCATCAACAAAATCTATGTGGCTCGATGTTCAGTCTGTACCATGTGATTATGCTCCTGTTCAAATTGAACAATGTCAGTTGGCTAAAAAAATCCGTCTGCGGCTAATATGATAAATGCCCAGACAGATCTGCAATTACAGAGCCAGACATCCAAATAATTCAGACAACTGGTTTATACTCCGTGTTGCTTTGCAGTAACTTTTCTAAATTTCTGAAAACAAACTTTTATGATTATCACAATAATTACAAGCACTTATTTGTGAGGAAAGCCCTTTTCAGTGATGAATCGTGAGAAACCAATGTCTTGAATATGAACATCTAGAATTCTAGGTTCAGTGCTCTGACTATGTGTCTCATCTATGTAGTAGAATGTTTAAAAGTTGGATTAGGATAAACAGTTATAGCTTCTTATAAAAATGTTTAATTGTTGTTGTTTTTTGTTGTTGTTGTTTTTTTAACCTTTTTGTTGATGTGGCTGGACAAGAGTGGCGGAACTTAAAATGACCGCCGGCTGAATAATGTTGAACATCAGTGCTTTAAACGATTACTCTGCAATATTGCCATTGTCTTGATCTTTATCATCTAATTAGAAATTTATATATCTGTAAGTAGCTTTATACATGCCCTGAACAATTTTGTTTTAGGGTTGTGGGGGAAGAATTTGTGCAGGGTTAAAATGTTTCAATTTTTTTAGTCAAAAATACAGTAGTTATTATTATTTCTTCTTCTTATATAATACAGACCTACTTCAAAAAAGATTATTACATACTACGATTCATGCATATTAACCAATGACCTAGAATTTGCCAAGTCACTGGTTTTCCTGGCTAGCTCAGCCAATCCATTACATGCTCTAATAGCGCTATGGAAGAAGGAGCATTTGTACAAATTTGTCCTAGCATATGGTATGAGAAATGTGCCTTTATCTTTGTGTTTTATTCTGAGTATTTTATTAAATTTTTTTTTTATATTTGAAGATTATGGTTCATTGTTTTATGATTTATTGCTACTTTACTTTTGAGTCTTGTATCCTGAAGGCTTTCTAAATTTGTCGATTTTTACTAATGGTGTTACTCTAGTAAAATGTGAATATTCGTTTGTTATGAATCTCGCTGCTCTATTTTGTGTGTGTCCCAGTTTCTTAATGTTTTCTTGAGTTGAGGGGTCCAAAACGGAGGATGCATATTCTATTATTGGCCTAACCAAGGTTAAATAACAGTTTAGTTTTATGTTCTTATTTCATTTAAATTAAAACTAGACAGATATTGCTCGCTGCCCGCGGGTCTTAACTTGCATATTACCGATAAAGTCACTGATATAGTGCATATGAAACAATTAAGGAAAATAATAATGTTCTAAGTAGACGGAATGCATGAATTCATTAATAAAAAAATATTATGAATGGAGCTAAAAATAGCTAATTGACCTGAGTTCAATTTTTTATGAAAACATTGGCGAAGGAAGGTCGATCTATGTAAAAAGGTTTTAGAAAAACAAATTTGAATGTTAATTTGATTAAAATATGAAATGAATGGACTTTAATTAATATGTTCATGTGTTTAATTATAAAACTATCTTTGTGAAGAGAAGTTCTATCATCTTAGAGATGAATTAGAGTTTTAGACATAGCAATAGAGAGAAGTGTAACTTTTCGCGTAATGTCTAATGAAAGAATGTTCGTCAGGAATTCTAAATTCGCAGATATAAGGAACGAATGTATATAAAAATGCTTTTGAAACACAAATTTGAAGGTTAATTTTATTATATAATGAAATCAATAGACTATATTTTGTATTTTCATGTGTCAAAGTAAAAAACTATCTGCGCAAAGTGTAGTTTCTAAAATTAGATCTAGATCTAAATCCTTTCGAGTTTTCTCATGTAAATAAGGTATACATGGCCTAAATCTAGATCGATTACAATGCTTTCATAGAGGTGCTCAACTTTTTATTTGAGGGTCTTAAGTTTGTTTTAGTACTACGATACATACACAACGGTCTAAGTTGGTACCTATGGAACATTCCTGCCAAGTTTTCTAAATTCTAAATAAACAATATTTTTTTGCAAGACTTATTAACAACTAATTTTCTGAGGAGAGCGTATTGGACAATGTCACAGTCTCAGTTGACAGTGTGCCTGTTCAATGTTCACCTCTGGTTAAGACGGTGAAAAGACACGTGAAACTCCGGATATAGAAACAGGAAGTACAATTAATAAAATTGACTTTCAGTTCAGTCAGTTCAGTCAATCAAGTGAAGGCAGTGAAGTGTTATCCTCTGAACGAGTCAGTCAAATAGTAATTTTGAGTTAAGTTTAGTCTTTTGAAACATGCATTTCTAGTAGGTATTGTTTTGTATCATTCCGTACTGTGGAAGTTCATTGTTACTCGCTGTGATGCGGATGTGATTTGATAAGATTTACTATATTGGATTTATTGTATCGCTGCTTTGCGGATGTATGTTGCCTGTGAACCTATGTAACTGACTGAGTGCAGTATTGTCATTATTATCAATAAACTTTATGTTTTTTCTGCCAAAATTGGATTCATGTAACTCTCTAGTATTTATGTTCGTCTCCTATCAAGTGTGACTCCAAGAAGAAGCACGAAACTAACAGTCGACGCATTCGTGACACATTAGTAGTGACCAGTCCAAGTGTGTAATCACACAACGCCAAACTCGGACTCATTCATTCATTCAAACATTCTTCATTTACAGACAATTAATCCCCTATTAATCTTACATTCTAGAATACTGAACGACGAATACAAATCAGGATATCAAGAGCAGAAATTCGTTTTCATGCCTTATGCTCTAAATGGCATGTGATGTAAAGCTCATTGTTTCTTTGACAGACTTAACAACAGCGTCCTCTGGCCAGCACAACGACCAACATTTCTATAAATGTAATAGTGTGTAAATATCAGTGGCGTAGCTAGGGGTTTGGGTGCCCGGGGGGGGGGCTTGCCCTTCTAAGGGAACCGCTGCATGCTGTCGTTTGACATCAAGACATGAGATAATGTAATAATAATAAAAAAATCATTAAGACTCTTATAATGAATAATACCGTTGTTTATTGTCGAAATAATTCATAAGTGAAGAATCTCAATTCATATCGCCTCGCATCGTGCTTTCTGTGCAGCAAGCGTTGTAATATTGATAAAACAATGAAAAAAAAACTGTCACGTGATAGCCATTGTGTATTACGTAATTAGTATAGAAGAGAGAGAATCATGTACTACATGTTGTTTGTTTATGATTAGTGAATGAGGTCCATTGTGCTATATTAGCTTGAAAAGGGTATTCATGCATCTGCAATGACGCTACGATCAAAATACATAATTACTTACCCACGCTTTGGCTCTTTTGATAATCCTTAGCACTGTTTCTAAAAGAAAAAGAATTACATTAAAACATTTTTACAGATAGTCTAGATAAGCTAAAATAGACAATAAGCTATATACGGTATAATGATATTTTATGGTTTAAAATAAGGAATAATGAAGTGACACTTATTAATGTTAGAGTATGGCGTAACTTGCAGTATATTGATATAGAAGTAACGGTACGTACTCGGAAATATTGACTGTGTTTAAAGGCATTGGATTTTTAATTCTTTTAGGAAGTAACGGTTTCTTATTTTCTGTAAAATAAATGAAAAAAAAAATAATAGAAATGCAATATTATCATGATTAAAGAATCAATTTCATTTT
Source organism: Biomphalaria pfeifferi (assembly GCA_030265305.1). Classification (NCBI taxonomy): domain Eukaryota; kingdom Metazoa; phylum Mollusca; class Gastropoda; family Planorbidae; genus Biomphalaria; species Biomphalaria pfeifferi. The sequence goes on along the minus strand of JASAOG010000020.1, from coordinate 6,315,370 downwards.
TAAAAAATCGTTATTTCTAAGTCAGCCTTTATATAATTATCTCTATTAAGGTTTCTGTCCAGGGCTTTTGCACGATAGGATTTGAGCCTCTCAACCCCACATTCAATAGAGTTTGATCATAATGATTATTATAGTTTACGATCATTTTACAATAACCTTTTTTTAAAAAAAATAAGAAAATATTAAGAAATAAATTTTACAAAATTTTTGCAACTTCAAATAAAATATAAAAAGAAAATAATAAAGTATAGGTCGGCTGAAACTGGGTATCGAACCCGTGATATTGACACTACCAGCAGGTTATACGAACGATTTGTTTTCTCCAAAATATATATATAAACAAATATCTATTAAAATCGTTAGAACCGTTTTTGAGTAACGTGTCCACTCACCTAGGCTTCGCCGCCTATCCAACATGTTGCGAATTGAATACAAGTATTGTAAAAAAAAATAAATAAAGGTCCCGTTAGAAACAAGCAGTAAATATTACACACAATTTTAGCGTAATACAGATGTTTCTAAAGTCGGAATTTCAATAGCATGTTTAGTTTTTGTTATGTAAACGAAAAGGACGGACAGACTGACATATTGACAGCATAAAACTTACAATGGCCTATTCTTAAGCCTACATCTAAAATAACAATATTATACAGTTTCCAGGGTTTAAAAAAACAAAATTACATGTTTCACGCTCTGTCTGTGAAGCGCTACAAGTAAGAGAACATTTTTTTTTTTTCATTATTTTACTGAGTATAAGTTAAACAATATAAGGTGGCAAGATAAGATAACCAATAAGGAAGTGCTACGAAGAGCAGGGTGCCAGGACATCCTCTCTGTTATCAGCACCAGACGCCTTGGCTGGCTTGGCCACGTTCGTAGAATGCCATTAGGTCGACTTCCCTAAGACATTCTGTATTACGATCTAACAGACGGCAGGAGATCCGCTGGTCGCCCACTTTTACGGTACACGGATGTATGCAATCGCGACATTAATCGTTACTAGCAGCCGGGAAAAAGTAGCGCTAGATCAGGGGTTCTCAACCTGTGGGTCGCGACCCCCTTTGGGGGTCGATTGTCAATTTTCCAGGGTCGCCTAAGACCATCGAAATTGTGGATTGTTATTGTCTTGTCTTCTAATACTGTATGTGTGTGTGTGGGGAGGGGGGGTCGCGGCAGAGTGGGGGATTGTAAAAAGGAGTCGGCGAGCATAAAGGTTGAGAACCGCTGCACTAGATAGATCCACATGGAGAGAGAACATAAAGAAGGGTCCAGGATTGCAGATAACATACTACAACCATACACAACAGAAGCAGAAAGAAGGGTGACAATGCAACGGCCCCTGGTGATTACATATGCCCAACCTGTGACCGCAGTTGTAAATCAAGGATTGGTTTCTTTAAGTCCCACAAGAAGCTCATGGTCGTGAGTCAGTCGTCAAATGACTGTGGTTCATCTCGAACACTTTTTCATATGGCTGTAGAGCCCTATATTGGAGAGACACTCCCGTCCACATATATTGCAGGCCAAGGTGGCTTTCGCTTTGGTGGTAGAGGAGCTGGACATTTTCCGTGTGGCACGTTTTTCTTCAAGAATCGAGGCCCATGTTTTCTCGCTGTCCATAGCTTTCTTGGTCACCGTCTCTCTCCAACTCTCTCAAAGGCTATGTCTTCCCAATGGTCAGTATTAATGTTCACTGATTTTACATCCCATTTCATCACATCAACGTAACGGAGATGGGGGCGACCAGTTTTTCTTGAGCCAGACGCAAGTTGCCCGTACATAATAATTTTTGGGATGCGATTTTCCTCCATCCGGCGAACATATCCAAGCCAGCGCAGGCGGCGTTGACTGAGGACGTAAAGATGCTGGGAGATCCCGTTCTCGCGATCACACAAGAAGTAAGTACCAAAGGGAAAAGATCGTCTCGAGAGACGAAAAATGCCACAAAAAATATTCGCAAGATTACAAAGATAGTTTGTGTGAAACTTAGATGGGTCTACTCATGAGTCACGTAAAGGGGCAGGTTTCAATATTTTCATTAAAAATATCAAAAATAGTAAAGAAAAAAAAACTATTAACACCTACAGAGCGTTGTGATGTCATTGCATTGTTTGGTCGACTGGTGGTGCTGTTATTTTATATGGAAACCAGAATACAAGGAGCAATATATGTGTGTATGCATACGTGTAATTAGAAGGTGGGGAAGGATTTCGGTTCGCACCGGGTGAAACCCGAATGGAAAAAATTGGATTATTGGCAAAAACTAGAAAATAAAAGCCCGAAAGGACAAAATTGAATATCGGTTAAAACTAGCAGATTAAAAAATAAATAAACCTTAAGATATATACTTAGATATATCTAGGCATACCTACTGTACTAATCTAGATCATATATTTTTATTTTAGGCCTTATTGTATATAATTTATTTTATTTGGTAGAAATGTCCAAAAAGTTACGTGTTAACGAGGGGGACGTAAAGGCAGGTTTTTTTTTTAAGAAAAAAATTTGGAGGGGGGCCGACGTTCTCTCGTGAGGGCGCGACATTTTGGGGAATGGGGTGAGGGTGAAGCAATTCAAATTATTTTACACGGGTGAAATTAAAAAGTTCATTGTGGTTATCAATCAAATTTTTAATATTAACCCAGTGAAATGACATTAACAATGTTAATAACAGTGGCGTAGTGCCTTGTGCGGCAGTTCCTCATGATGCCCTACAAAAAAGTTTAGTATGTATGTATGTATGTATGTATGTATGTCCCGAATATAAAAACCATTTGACCAATCTTTATTAAATTTGACATGAAAATTCCTTACATCACGGGGGAGACCGTAGAGTATGTTAAATATCTCTTCCACAACAAGAAGGTCCTAAGAATAAATAAAAAGTGCCTAAATGTATCTTTATTGAGGAACGAAACTTTTTAAAAAAATCGGTTAAAAGCGTTTTCACAGTATTTTATTTTAGCTATGTAAAGGAACATGGCATTAGATCACTGATACACAAACCAAAGCCCGCGGGCCGCAGGTCATAGTCGGCTAGTTAGTAATACATTATGAAATATTCATAAGTATTTGCAGAACTTATTTCTATATTATGGTACAGTGGACTAAAGAATGATCACTAATTGATGATTGAACTGCGGAAAAGTGGGTTGGTAAATGAGGAAGCTCTCATTCAGGGCCGGTCTTAGGCCACTGCAACCTATGCGGTCGCAGTGTGCCCCGCACTTTCATAGGCCCCGCGCAAAACAAACAAAAAAGGCATGAAAATCTGAAATGATTAAAATGTCATGCAAATCTCCATAAAAACAGACAGAATTGTCATTTCTGTGTGTCATTCAAGAGGGAAAACGCCAACCCTTTACGTGCTTAAAAACTAAAGGGCATTGTCAGCTTTCAATTAATAAAAATGTAGTAATAAGGTGAATTTTAACCATAACAAGAAGTTCAAATGCCTAATTTATTTAAATAGTCAATGGCGTATAGCCTAAATATAGATCTAAATCTATCTCGACCTGTTGAAAAAAACGCACGATATTTTGCTAGTCGATAGTATATGCAAAAATCAGATCTGAATGTTATTTGGCTTTTTGGGGAAAACCAATATACTGTACATGGCTCGAAAAGTGTATTTGACAGTGATTTTGTACTTAGTAAAGTAGGTGAATAAAATGCAAAAACGAATTTGTTTTCTAATACGAAATCTTAATTTTCAACTATTATCCTTATCCCTACCCAGACTGAGCCACGCGCAATCGGTTTCGCATAGGGCCCAAGAATCTTTTGGACCGTCCCTGCTCCCATTCATGACCTCTGAAAGAAGTAATAATTCTTTTCACAATAATATACAGCAAGAAATTTCTTTGAAAATCTGTACAGCCGTTTTCGAGAAATGTGTCCACTCAACAATTGTTTTGGTCTACCCAAAAGATTTTGTCCACCCATTCGGAAAGTACGACTTGAATAGGGGTATTATTAAAAAGGTTCGCCTCTAGGTGACCAAAAGTAGCCATACTATTTAATTTTAATATTTGTGTTTTTAAAGTCGGAATTTCCCACAGCATGTTTAGTTTTTATTAAGTAAATGAAACAGACGGACGGACAGACCGACATACACACAGTATACAGTTGGTAGGGGCTTATTGTGACGTATACATTTAAAAAAAATAACATAATCCATTTTCTGACGCATACCTTAAAGTATTCAGATTAACACCTGATAATGTACGAATACCGCTGTCCAAATTGCTTTGGCTGCTTCTAGGAAATGTTTTGGATTCTGTATTGAAACCGTATTCTGGTGGTATGTTGTTATCGTCACTATAATCTGTCGGTAGTTCTCTACAATCTTCTTCTTTCAAGTCATTTATCATTTCATAATCATTTTCACTAGCCCTTCGTCTTGAACTTTCTTCCGTAAACTTTAATTCTGTTATCTCTGAAATAATTATATATTTCACAGTTGTAAATATCAGTTGTAACTTAAACTATTTTGTATTTTTTTTTTACAAAGATTATATCAACTCAACATGTCTGTCTGGTAAAATATTGGCACACATTATTTCTCCCACACCCAATTTCGGATCCAATTAAAATTTTTGCACAATTATTTCTTGTACCTGACAAAATAAGACTTACTAAAAAAGAAATATTAAGCAATTAGTTAATTAACTATTGGTAATCAACTTTTTTGTTAGGTATTGAACTGGGAAAAAATCATAATTATTCATCAGCAAAGACAATACATAAATCAATAAAAAAAATTACCAATTAGTCAATTAATTACTGTAAATTAATTATTTTGCTTGATACCAACGAGTTAAATTAATCCTTAGGTTTCACAGATATGACTAAATATGAAGAGTTTTGTCCTCTTGGGCAATTATATATGTTATTTTGACCACATTCATTCTTTGATCCACTTGAAACTTTAAATAATTATTTATTGTCTTTGTTTTGGCTATATATATATGAGCGTGGCCAGAAGGAATTTTGTGTTTAACCCCCCCCCCCTTTTTCAGCGGGGTTTGAAGCATAAAAAAAATAACACTTTAATATAAAAAAAAAGTAAATTGCACAATCAAAATTATATTAGCGTAGCCAACCCAAGGATGGTTAGACATTAAAATATCACCTAAATTTAACAATAGATAAGCACAAAATCATCCACAATGTTCCACACACCCTCTTTGGGGGGAAAAGTAGTTTTTATTTCGCCCATTATGTCGATATCCATATCATAAGATAATCAAGGCTTGCACAGACGTTCAGGAAAAAGAGACAGACAGAGAGACGACGGGAAGATAACAAAAAAGAATGGATGGAAGGACCTGTCATTGAAAGAGATTCTAACCAAGGCACAAGACGGAGATAGGGACGGTCAATGGATCTTGTGTGGTGCCTCAACGATTCAACAGGCAAAGCAAAAGAATGGGTAATGATGAAGACGAACCAGTAGGTTCAATCGATTGTGTGGATGTTTAACATTAAAAAAGGAAGACCATACTGGTTTTATGTGGCATGCCCAATAAGAACTTAATAAGTGTCAAAAATATAGCAGCAAGAAGCCTCGTGAACTTCAGAGAAACCAATACATTTAACTATGATGTCAGGAGAAATCCTCCCTCTAGATAAATATAAATAAAAATAATAAGCAAAACACTTTAAGCTTTAAGTACATATAAATCATAAATGTTGTAACAGTTTCCTAGTTTAGAAAGTTTGAATAAATTTGTAATTATGAGAAATTAAGATCAACAATCACATCGCTGTGTAGATAGGAGCCTATCAATTGAATCTTGCCCATAATCAGGCTTAAGATTTTTGTTTGAATACGGTATATGTGAGAAAATCATTCACACGGTCAGAGGCGCATCCCTACCCAGACTGGGTCCCGCGCAATCCATTTCGCATAGGGCCCCGCAATTGGTAGGGACGGCTCTGCTTGGTAAGTCCAATTTCTTGACATGTATAATTCTATTAATGAACAACAATGATGGAGTTCTTTGGTACTGTCGATAAAGGCGCAGGAATCAACACCAAAAAATGAGTGAGAAAATTATGACACATGGACCATAATATTGCCCACAATAATAACTAATTAGAAATACTAAATGTAAAAAAAATAAATTTTTCCTTCTCATACCTCACCATTTATAGGGCAGATGATGTAAAGTGTAAAGGTTATCTGTTTCTTTTCCCCTCTGGTAACGAGGGTGTCCTGTGGCCACCACAACAACCAACCGCCTTTTCTTTTCACAACGAATGTAAGGTATCCATTAGAGCTGGGTGGACTCAGAGGTAACTTTATGATGCCAAAATTAAAAATCGCAGTTTTCACTAGGATTCGAACACGATTCGAAATCAGCTCTTTACCACATGGTCACTTTTGGGTAATTAATTTGATAAGGAAAAAGGTTATGTTCTTGAAGTCGTGTTCAAGCTATAAATAGATCCACGAGATGCGAAGAAAGGTCACAAAGTAAAATTATAGCATTGAAGAGTGCATAAATTATTTTATAATTCAAGTCATTATAATATGTTCATATCAAATGATTTGTTGTTGTTTTTCTGTCCATAATGTTTTTAATGGTTTTAATTTATGTTTGTTTGTTGGCTTTTTGCGATGAAAAAAAAAAAGTTTATATTGGTTCCTTAAAAACACAGTCTAAGTGCGCTGAAAAATAGTTCTTATTGTTTCCTTGGAAACGCAGTCTTAGTACGCTGAAAAAAATAGTTCGTATTGGTTCCTTGAAAACATGGTCAGTCTTGTTGCACAGCAGAGCCCACATCACACGACCAAGCAGCCTACAATACTTGAAAATATAAATGTAAGTAAAGTTCAAAACTTGTGATCTATAGAGCAAATGATGTAAAGGTCATCAGTTTCTGTGGCCTACGGTTAACAAGGGTGTCATGTGACTAGCAAAACAACCAATCGTCTTGACATTTCCCCAACTAATGCCAGGTACCATTAGAGCTGGGTGGACTCTGAGACGCCTTAGAGATCCATAAAGTAAAAATCCCAGTTTTCACCAGGATTTGAACCCAGTTCGGAAGCCAAGCGCTTTACCACTCATTCAACACGCGTTCGAAATTAGTAATGAAAACAGTTTTTTTTTATTAAACGTGTATTACAAATGTATTACAAATGTATTACACATGCTTAGTTTACAAAAGGACTAAAAGAGTTTTAGCTTAGTTGTAAAGATACGTTTGCACCAGTTCTCTGGGCGTCGTCTTCTGTTTTATCCAAAGTAAAATAAGACAACGTGTTAATGCTTGGATGAAGTTGAACAAGCAACAAGTAGTATCTATTCGGTCGTTATCTTTGGAATGATTTAACCCTGTCATGTCAGACTAACTATGAGATAGTGATAGACATATACGTAGATGATTAAAACATGTACTACCTTGTTCTGCCTCACTAGTTGATCATCTATTTGACTTTGTTTTTAGAAACCTTTATTGTTTTATATTTTTAGACCTGAAGTCCCACCAAGGAATTAGATCATCTTTTTTTTCCAAATTAAAAAAGTAAATAAAAACATGACTCTGAAATACATACGTATAGAATGCAACAATATAAAAAAAGTTCTCTCTTAAGAGGATACAGTTTCACAAGTAATACAAGAGAAGACAATTACACTATCAAATTGAAGGAGAATTGTAGCATTTGCACTAGATTACTTCCCTTTTTACTGTTCATCTGAGACGACAACCGTTTGATTGTCTTCTGAGCTGAGCCGAAGGCTCTTCGAGCTCAAAGTTTGAAAAGAAAAAACCTGTTAGGTCGTCCAGCCGTAACAGTAAAAAAGAAAAACAAACCTGTGGAACACAGTTCTGTTTGAGAGCGACCCTAGTCAATGCCTATATAAAGCATTGCTGTATCCAATGTCTTCAGCCTCCGACACATGGCCGAAGGCCTAGGAGCACTGGGAGCCTCCGTCATCTTCATTCTTTGTACCAAGCTAACCGTGGGGGAACCGCCATTTATGGAACGGTCCTTTGAGGAACGGCGCATGGATGTGTGACAGTTTTTGTGAGGACTTTTTTACAACCCCGCCCGTGCAAGGGGTGGACTCTCGTCTACCCATGGGCATCCCCACGGGAGTTATGTTTTGCCATTCGTTTTGCCTAGCTATCTCCTCAAATAGCCGTTTCCACCCGGATGCCACGATGAGGCAGAACAGCGAACCCGGGGAGACGACAACCTGACAATAGACAAGAACATGTTAACTACTGTTACATTTTATTTCTTGGTAAGTTTTATCTAAACATCTTTAAATTTTATACTCTTAATTATAATTGTAGCTTATTAAAATTACATCCATTTGGAACTTTACACTGAGTCCACTAAAATCTTAAAGGTAGCTGGTATACGTCGGGGAGTATAAGTAGCTTGGTCGTTGTGTTGACAATAGGATACCCTCGTGAACTGTGATCGAAACAGATGAGCTTTGGTAAAGATTCATCCCTCTCCTCCAATTTGCCATCATAAATTACAGAAGTTTAAATTTAAAGTCGAAAATTGTGTCTATTAATGGACCTCATTTACCAATCGTAAACAAACAACATTTAGTCACGGGATAGTATTGATAAAAAACGAAAAACAAAATGTCACGTGATAGCCATTGTGTATTAAAAATTAGATAGTAATTTGTGTAGAAAGATAGAAAATCACGTGGTTAAATTTTGTTTGTTTACGATATGTGAATGAGGTCCATTCTGTTTTTAAAGATTGTTGTCCTACGGGCGTTATTTATTTTTAATTTCTAATCCCAAAACAGTAATACATTTTTGATGCAGCTTTTCTCAAACTTTGAAAAAAAAACAGGAGGGGGGGGGGGGGAGTCAGCTCCAATGCCCTGCCAAATAAATTGAGACGTTTTGTCTAATGGCGAGGTCTCGACAACCTTAGGCTGGTCAACGAATGTATTTTCATTGTAGTTATAAGTCTTGGTAGAAATCGTTGGACATTTAGCTATTATAGAGACGTACCATAACTGACGGACTTGAACGCGACATCAAGGAGAACTTGGTTTTAGTTTATTTATGTTGCTATTAGTCGGTTAGTGTAGGGAATTTAAACTGACGACATTTTATGACAAACAGAAACTCGACAGTGGCCTTAAAACATTAAATTTTATTCAAATATCTAACGGTTTGGTCTTGGTCCTCACATCTTGTTAATGTGTAGGTCTTGTTCATAAGTAGTTTAAACGTGTCTAATACATCCGTACATGTAACTAAAACATCTTCTGAGACTATATCTAGGTCTATTTATAGTCATTGTAATGGCACCTGTCTTCAAGGAATATATGAATGTCAAATGGTGCGATTGAATCCTTTTGTATCAAGTACAGCCACATCTACCTTAACCGTCATTCCAGGTAAAAATAACTGTCTCAATCAATCAATCAATCAATCAACCAATCAATCTATCTATCTATCAATCCATCTATCTATCTATCAATCTATCTATCTATCTATCTATCTATCTATCTATCTATCTATCTATCTATTATCTTTCTATATGTATTGATATATTTGGAAATAAAGCTTGTATTACATTGCAGACTTGAAAAATAAAAAGTAACCCCTGAACTCCGTATTTAAAACTGTATCTAAAGATGAATGCATTTCAAACAATATCAGACGGAACCTGTCCTCAGACATCTTCAACGCCAACACAACTACGACCTACATCCCCAGGAACTTCAACAGTGGGTGGATTGGGTTCAAAATCACTTACCAACTCAACAACATAACAATCTTCAATATCGTTAAGCAGTGACATTGGATTCCAACATGTCGCAGTGTTTCTTTTATTCTGCTGGTTTATCTTATTTAGTTATAAGTCATGTTTTATAAGAACAAAAAATAAACGATGTCATGTCAATCATATGTCAACAAAAGTAAGTGAACTCAATAAGTTGATACAAGTACATTGTTAAATACAAGATACTGTTTACACTCGAAAGCTGTAAAATCGACAGGAATAGAAGTACGTAAAACTATTTTTTTGGTAACGTGATTATTTCATTATCTGGTGTAATGCAGCAGCCTAATGTAAACTTTACATACTTATCAAGTAAACTTATATGTATGTACATTTCTTTTGCTATTCTGAATATGTATAATGAATAAATATTGTGTAATTTCGAATAAATAAAGATATAACCAAATAATATTATTTAAATTTAAATTACCACTATTAGTTTTATTATTGTTCTTTCCTAAACACACAATTTTAAAACATGATTGAGTACGAAAACAATGTCAAACAGACGTAGACGATGAAAAGAGACCTTAAATCCACTGCCATAGACAGACGTAGACGATGAAAAGAGACCTTAAATCCACTGCCATAGACAGACGTAGACGATGAAAAGAGACCTTAAATCCACTGCCATAGACAGACGTAGACGATGAAAAGAGACCTTAAATCCACTGCCATAGACAGACGTAGACGATGAAAAGAGACCTTAAATCCACTGCCATAGACAGACGTAGACGATGAAAAGAGACCTTAAATCCACTGCCATAGACAGACGTAGACGATGAAAAGAGACCTTAAATCCACTGCCATAGACAGACGTAGACGATGAAAAGAGACCTTAAATCCACTGCCATAGACAGACGTAGACGATGAAAAGAGACCTTAAATCCACTGCCATAGACAGACGTAGACGATGAAAAGAGACCTTAAATCCACTGCCATAGACAGACGTAGACGATGAAAAGAGACCTTAAATCCACTGCCATAGACAGACGTAGACGATGAAAAGAGACCTTAAATCCACCACATTTCTTCTCCTCTTTTTGATATTTTACTCCAGTTTATTGCTTTCAAAAAAATGTCACCAGATCTTGAAAAATTGAAATGAGGTGATAACTCTGTTTAAAATTTAACGTGATGCCAAGAGCGGGGCGTGGGGGGGGGGGGAGGGGGCAAGATGTGAGATTGTGTGTGTGTTTGTTTATTTTACTAGTTTTGAGGGTGAACTGCTTTAGCACGGGATTTTCAAGGGGGGGGGGAACAATAATGTTTCCTGTGGTCAGTCTAGTATGTTGGAGAGCTGACCTGGTCTGAGTAGGGTGTCGTTGATTGTTGTCTGTTTTATTGCGAGATATTATTTCCGCATTGTGTGAACTGACTATTTGGGGGTAATTTTATGTTGTGGCATTGATGGCCTATGTTAGTTGAATCTAGTCTATCTAGTATGTTTCATTCATGTTTTGTATGTTGAACTTTCACGACCTCACTGAGGAACACTGTGACGACATCTATGTTTCATTCATGTTTTGTAGGTTATTGCATACGTTCGTTAAACGGCCCCTTGTGAAATGGCGTGTGGATTGTTGACATGGTTGCGACCAGTGCAATAGAGCCTAGGGCAGTAATGTTTTCCTAACCATTTAGCCTAACCATTACTTCTTAAGACCTTTCCACCCGGGGGCCACCATGTGGCTAGGTTGTATTCCCGGGTCTCTGGCTATTTCACCTACCTAAAATGTGATTTACAGATTAACGGGAATGAATTTTTTTTTAATAATAGTAATTGAAAAACAACACAAAATGACATAAAAATTTAGTTTTGCATCAAACTGTTGATGGTATATTTATTTTTGACTAAATCAACATTAGGAAATTTACTTTAACAAAAATATTGTGTATGAAAGTAAGGGAAATAACACTTTTTTTGTATTACTTTTAAAATAACATTTTTATAATAGAGTTATTGAGTTTGTTTGCAGACGATTACTCAGTCACTGCTCAGGGTCTCCTTATCAAACATATACTCGCCAAGCCCAGCTCCGACACGTTTCAGGTTGGTGACGTATACACCAAACTGCTTGATGGATTCAACTTGTTCTTCCAGGAATTCAGATTCTAGAAATCCGCCTAGGTCTCCAATTGATGGGGCCTCGCACAGGGCTCTACAATATAATTTTTTTTTTTTTAAGAAGAAATAGCTAAACATATGCCAAACGTTACTGTTAAAGTCACTATGTGACTAGGTATTTAATAAATTGCTTACTTTTATTTTAACTATTTATCTATTTTTTTCTATTCCATCTGGGACCACCAAATTCACTTCACCTAGGGCCTCTATTTAGCTAAGGCCAGCCCTTGATATAAGATATGTGAATATGCAAAACACTGTTGTGTCATTTAGCTTTAAAGTAAGTTTGAAACAAACAATAGATAAATAAACAATTCTCTATCTTCACAACACCCCTCACTAGCAGTTGGCTTAAGTCATTAGTTTATTAGTCATTTTTTATAGTACAATAAAGAACTTTGAATACATAAGATATTTGTCTGCGTGAGGTGTGGCAAAATATGTAGGTTAGAGATGGGTCTTCGTAGCCTCTTCCTTAAGTTTCGGACACAAGGACGCTCGCCTTATTATTATTGCTTTCAAAAAGCGCTACTTTCATGCTTATAGCATGCTCAGAGCGCTTTTGGTCCAATCTCATTTGTGGATCAGTGGGGGGAGGGGGTATCTTGGAGCTGGTTTTCCGTGCTGCCTTTTTAAGATATTATAAAGTCAAATGTGATATCGCCCTCACCTGCACGTCATTATGTGCGCTGCAGAGTTTGTGAAGGTCCAGCAATGCCTGGTTGACGTTTTTCTCCAGTTGAAGGGCAAACTACATCGCCTCTAGCCCAGTGCCCCATGCGTCTCGATCAGACTTCTAGACGTTTTGAAACCAAACAAATACAAAAGCATTTAGAGAAATGCCGAGTGCTTGAAAGCAAACTGCATCAATATGGTAAATAGTACAATATCAACTGGATTGTCGTTCAATAATATGGTAGTATTTGCACTACTTAACAGTGTCTACATTATTTGGTTTGTTGTTGAACATTTGATAGCTCATGTTTATTTCATTGTTTAATCTTATCTTATACATTGCATCCAAAAAAGAGATAATTACGTCCTACGCCTTATCTTTTAATGTAGTTGCGCAATGTTAATTAGAAGCTGTGATAAGTCATTGGTTTAGCTGGCTGATCCCATGGTTTGACTGTACTATTTTAGGAGGAGCGCCACTTGTAAAAATTTATCCTAGCACAGAGCATAAGAAATGTGGTCATTATCTTTATGCCTTTATGAGTAACTTTTAAAATTATATTTTAAAAACCGATTGAATTCACATGAAATCTAGATGAATATTACTACCTAAGGCCTAAGACGCCAGAGGACGACAGTGGGAAGATTTTGGTTCAAACTTGGGGGAAATCGTGACCACATTCTGAAGGACATACCACACGACCAGGAAGCCATTCAGTTTTTGTTCTTTAAAAACCAATAAAGAGTACTGACAATGCTAGTAGCTTGCTTGTTGCTCTTTGACGTTACCAAGTGAAACAATGCATTCAAATCGCACTGCACACTTTTTTTTTTGTTATCTTTCACGAAATAAAATTTTCTAGTTCTAGACGCTTTAAGGTAAAAGACAGAAAAGAATGGAGAAAGACAGTGGTGGCAAAATTACGAAAAAAAGATCAGATCCCAGTCTTAAATAGAGCTGACCTAAGTCCCAGTCGAAGAGGATCAGATCCCAGTCTTAAATAGAGCTGACCTAAGACCCAGTCGAAGAGGCGCTCTTGACCAACAGGTCACGACGCCCCATTAAAGAAATGTCTGCATGTTAGAGAGGTGAAAAATTTGACAATGACATAATCCTATAGACACTGCATTACTACGCCAATCAATGCATATTCTGCGTTCCTCTATACGTCCATCTGCCGGTCCCAAGCCCGGGTGAGAAAGAAGTGGGGTTTGGCGTGGGGCTAGCGACCCCACCCTGTAAAACCCCTATTGCTACAAAAACGGCAAACTTGACACATAATGAAAACTATACATGCGGCGAGGGCGGCCAAACCCTGATGACGGTGTTGGATCAAAGAAGTCCAATACCCGATACACCAGGTGGGAGAAGGCTTCAGACATGACAGATCTTTATGGAGACAGCTTGCCACCCAATGCGCCGATGGGCACGGGAGGACCTAAGTCTCAGTAAGTAAGTCTCTAAGTCACTTACTTGGACATCATGAAGGATGATGCGACCTCCTCGTTTGTTCTGGTACTTCATCAGTTTCTCAGCGTGCTCCTTTTCTTCCTCTGACTGCTTCTCGAAAAAGTTGTGAAATCCAGGAAGTGCCACGACGTCTCGATCAAAGTAACAAAAACACAAGAATATGAGTCGGCAAAGCTTCAAAACTCCTCACGTTAAAAGTAGAGGCATGTAGCCATATTCCGACGGCAAGTGCATTTTAAAAAGTACTTTCAAGCAATAATGGGACAAATGAGTCCTGAAAATGCTGATGAAGCAGTCAGCCTTTCCCATTACAATTACACAACAAGTGAAAGATTTGGGTGAATATCTCCAAAACTAATAAGACAAAACAAGTTTTATCTTGCCGCTGACGAGTCCACCGACTTATCTGATACCGCTATTGATATTTATTCGTGAAAAAAAACAGCAGTTCGAATTAAGAAAAGTTAGTAGCTATGAGTAGCATGCACCACTGACTATGTCCATGCACCACTGGCGATGTCCAGTCAAAGAAAGTGTCAACATGAGGATCTTTTTATTCCATGGGAGTAATTATTGGGAGTGACTACTGAAATTCGTCAGGTTAAATGAAGTCTGTGCCTTAATTCATCAACAAAATCTATGTGGCTCGATGTTCAGTCTGTACCATGTGATTATGCTCCTGTTCAAATTGAACAATGTCAGTTGGCTAAAAAAATCCGTCTGCGGCTAATATGATAAATGCCCAGACAGATCTGCAATTACAGAGCCAGACATCCAAATAATTCAGACAACTGGTTTATACTCCGTGTTGCTTTGCAGTAACTTTTCTAAATTTCTGAAAACAAACTTTTATGATTATCACAATAATTACAAGCACTTATTTGTGAGGAAAGCCCTTTTCAGTGATGAATCGTGAGAAACCAATGTCTTGAATATGAACATCTAGAATTCTAGGTTCAGTGCTCTGACTATGTGTCTCATCTATGTAGTAGAATGTTTAAAAGTTGGATTAGGATAAACAGTTATAGCTTCTTATAAAAATGTTTAATTGTTGTTGTTTTTTGTTGTTGTTGTTTTTTTAACCTTTTTGTTGATGTGGCTGGACAAGAGTGGCGGAACTTAAAATGACCGCCGGCTGAATAATGTTGAACATCAGTGCTTTAAACGATTACTCTGCAATATTGCCATTGTCTTGATCTTTATCATCTAATTAGAAATTTATATATCTGTAAGTAGCTTTATACATGCCCTGAACAATTTTGTTTTAGGGTTGTGGGGGAAGAATTTGTGCAGGGTTAAAATGTTTCAATTTTTTTAGTCAAAAATACAGTAGTTATTATTATTTCTTCTTCTTATATAATACAGACCTACTTCAAAAAAGATTATTACATACTACGATTCATGCATATTAACCAATGACCTAGAATTTGCCAAGTCACTGGTTTTCCTGGCTAGCTCAGCCAATCCATTACATGCTCTAATAGCGCTATGGAAGAAGGAGCATTTGTACAAATTTGTCCTAGCATATGGTATGAGAAATGTGCCTTTATCTTTGTGTTTTATTCTGAGTATTTTATTAAATTTTTTTTTTATATTTGAAGATTATGGTTCATTGTTTTATGATTTATTGCTACTTTACTTTTGAGTCTTGTATCCTGAAGGCTTTCTAAATTTGTCGATTTTTACTAATGGTGTTACTCTAGTAAAATGTGAATATTCGTTTGTTATGAATCTCGCTGCTCTATTTTGTGTGTGTCCCAGTTTCTTAATGTTTTCTTGAGTTGAGGGGTCCAAAACGGAGGATGCATATTCTATTATTGGCCTAACCAAGGTTAAATAACAGTTTAGTTTTATGTTCTTATTTCATTTAAATTAAAACTAGACAGATATTGCTCGCTGCCCGCGGGTCTTAACTTGCATATTACCGATAAAGTCACTGATATAGTGCATATGAAACAATTAAGGAAAATAATAATGTTCTAAGTAGACGGAATGCATGAATTCATTAATAAAAAAATATTATGAATGGAGCTAAAAATAGCTAATTGACCTGAGTTCAATTTTTTATGAAAACATTGGCGAAGGAAGGTCGAACTATGTAAAAAGGTTTTAGAAAAACAAATTTGAATGTTAATTTGATTAAAATATGAAATGAATGGACTTTAATTAATATGTTCATGTGTTTAATTATAAAACTATCTTTGTGAAGAGAAGTTCTATCATCTTAGAGATGAATTAGAGTTTTAGACATAGCAATAGAGAGAAGTGTAACTTTTCGCGTAATGTCTAATGAAAGAATGTTCGTCAGGAATTCTAAATTCGCAGATATAAGGAACGAATGTATATAAAAATGCTTTTGAAACACAAATTTGAAGGTTAATTTTATTATATAATGAAATCAATAGACTATATTTTGTATTTTCATGTGTCAAAGTAAAAAACTATCTGCGCAAAGTGTAGTTTCTAAAATTAGATCTAGATCTAGATCCTTTCGATCTTTTCATGTAAATATGGAAAACATAGACTAGATCAATGAAGTTATAATTGTTTCATAGAGTTGGAAAACGTTTTTTTGAGGGTCGTAAGTTTGTTTTAGGGCTACAATACATACACTACGGTCTAAGTTAGCACCCAAGGAACATTGCACGATCACTGAAGCATAACATTGTAGCTTTCCGGTCTACTTACCATTGACAAAAGCATTACAAAGATAAAAAGTGCGAGGTGTATGCTTTAGGTTTTCCTTATCGTTTTTATATAGGTATAGCTCCTCCGCTTCCTCGACATTTTGGCACCGCCGTTTTGGTGCAGCCGTGTTTGCGTGCGAGGTTCTGTATAAAGCATCTTTTAAACATACACATTTTTGTTCACTATATTTACCCTATCACGCTACAGTGGATCCCAGGACACATTGGCATCATGGGAAATGAAAAGGCAGATAAGCTATCAATGGCAGGTTCATCTATGGAACAACCAGATAGACCTGTTAACTACCTCACCCTAAGGTCAATGTTATTCAACAGTCACAAAGAGGAGTGGCTCAACCAATGGGCATAAGGAAACACAGGCAGAGCCATGTACAAAGAAATGACTACGCCTAACAGTATTAACTTCCTCCCCCGCAAAGAGCAATCTACAATCTTCCAACTAAGTACAGGACACACACCTCTTTTAAATTACCACCTGAACAAAATAAACTCCACACAACTCCCCTTTTGCAGACACTGCGCCCACCCCTTTGAAACCGTAAACCATATCCTCTATGAATGCCTCTCCCTAATCCACCTTAGGCAGACCCTACTTCCACTACAGCCTAACATAACCAATTCCCAATACGGCAGTGCTGAACAACTGAAGAAAACAGCACACTTTTTTTCCTTGGCACAGTCTGCAAAAGAGCTCACAGCTCAGCAGCAATAAAGCTGGCTAGAAGAATAAGTTTAAGAATACCATACTATATATATATATAGTGTACATTTCTCTCCCCCCCCCCCCCAAATTATTTTAGGAAAAACAAAGTGCACTAATTTAGACCCTTTCAAAAGGTTAATTTTAAACTTTAAATGACTGCCTGGTCATAAAGTATGAGATCGGGTGAAGCCTATTTAAGCCTCTTTAAGCCAACATACTATCTACTGTGTCAGGAAAGTGCTAATGAAAATAAACGTTATATAGTTAACTATTGTTAGTCTAAATCTTTAAAGCGTCACCTATTTCTTTCTACATAGCTTAAGGAGGACTAAATCATACTTCCCTTGTACGATACCAAACAAAGCAATTAATTGCCAATAGTAAATTAACTAACTGATTAATATATTAAATTGATTCTTGTATTGTCAAGTAAAAGAAAAAAGTGTACAAAATTTCAGCTTGATCCAAGAATGAGTGTGGTAGAAATATATACAAACTTTTTACTATACAGATACTGTGTGTTAATATCTATGGCCTCCTTCAGTCGTGGAAATGAGATGAATGCCTTGGAATTAGCTGTGGTCGGAACAATGTCGCCCACACATCACCCCTCTCCACACAGCTGATGTATCCAAAGGAATGGCAGTGCCGATTCAGTTTGGGGGTCAGCGGCGTAACAGATTCTACGAGAGTGTAACACTGGGTGCTGCAAACTGCCTTAGGGTCGCCAGCTCCTGATTTTTCCTCATGGTTGACTCCCGAAGACTTTCCCATATTTGGGCATAGCTGCAAGACAACAGAGGTTTGAATTCAGAGTTAATATAAGCTTTGTAAAAATAACTGTAAGGCGTGGTCACATGAGATACAGCATTCATCTCTAATCTTCGGAGTCAAAGACAAGCCTTAGTATTTGTATTAAAATTGAACTAGTTTTTTTTTCTCTGTCACTGCCAAGGTCGAGCTTCCTTAGAGGGAAGCCAAAGTCATTGTAGTCCTTTTAATAGTAACCACTTGGGAATTTTTAGGGTGTGGCAGGTCTGTAGCTTCTTGTTCTTCTTCGTTTTCATTTTACGTGTCGGAGGGTTCAGATCAGTAATCCTATATCTGAGATAAACCGCGCAGTGATTTCCATATCAGGCAATTAGTATAGTTTTTGTTCCATGGGAAGGTTTTTGGGGACAGAGTTTTGATATATTATGCATCATTCTCTGGTGATGCTACACAAGGCCAGGTTTCGCTCGTCCTTACTTTAAGATTCCGGAACATAATGTCTCATTCTGATGTGTCCGGTTCTGGGTCGAAAAATTATGCGTTGGTCATGTCGAGATAGCTTATAATAGGCGTCCTCTTTCTGGTAATTGGGATGTGAGCTAGTTCGATTCTCATTTATTCTACGTTCTATTATTTTCATCCTTTCTTCTTGGTACAGAGGAATTTAGGTCTGCAACAGTACTGCCCTGTGAAAGAATGAGGGACGAATATATGCCAAAGGTAGCCTTTTTTGGTTAACTAAAAGGTGGTCGACGTAACAGAAGTGCCCCAGGAAACGCTTAAAAGACCAGCTTAGCTGCCATCTTGCCTTATTTGACATAGAAGAGAGTACCTGGTTGCATGCGGCCTCAGAACGAGACAGCTGGAGGACACTCACAAAGGCCGCTGGATAGACATTTTAGACCAAAAGGAAATTCGCTGCTGAGGACAGACGCAGACGGCGTAAAGAAAATCTAAATCATCCACCGGCGGATAATGGTTATGCTTGCCCTGGATGTGACAGCTGGGACTGCGTATCTACAAAAAAATACTGCATTCCTCATTGATTTTCGGACTCGAAGACAAGAATTAAAATTGTTATTATTATTAATGAATGCATCGTTAGAATTTCAATAGGAAACAATAACGCTCACTTTACACGCAGGTTTTATATTGAACCCACGCGCACCGACAGTGAACTTGCCTTAGTACTAATGAACATTGATACCTATTAAGAATAGAGCTAATTTATATTGAGTAGAATATTTTCAAAAGTAACATAGATCTAGAATGTAATTTACTAATGAGTAGTCAAAGAATAGTCTTCATACGTAATCAAGCAATTCTAAAAGTCTGTAGAATTTGATCTAAGCATTCAGGAAATCAAGTAGGCAAATCGACCTTATTATCTAGAGCCTAGATCACCCTGTGCCCTAGATCTCGAGCAGTTTAATGATATATCTAGACTAGACTTATAGATCTAATGGCACTTATGTAGATTTCAGATCTATAATGTATTATACATTAAATTACATCTGCAGTATTCTTCGGTTTAAACGTTGTTGTTGTTGTTGTTGCTGTTGTTTTGTTGTTGTTTTGTTGTTTTTGTTGTTTGTTTTGTTGTTGTTTTGTTGTTGTTTTGTTGTTGTTTTGTTGTTGTTTTGTTGTTGTTTTGTTGTTGTTTTTGTTGTTTGTTTTGTTGTTGTTTTGTTGCTGTTTTGTTGTTGTTTTGTTGTTGTTTGTTTTGTTGTTGTTGTTTTGTTGTTGTTGTTGTTGTTTGTTTTGTTGTTGTTGTTTTGTTGTTGTTGTTTTGTTGTTGTTTTGTTGTTGTTATTGTTGTTTTGGAAAAAAAAGGAGGGGATCTAAGTCCACAAATCTGTATCTTCTTATCTAATCTTAAATAATACAGACATAACTTCAAAAAAGAAGATGATTACGTCCTACGCCTCGTGCATTTAGTCATGCATGTTAGCCAGTGACTTAAATTCTGCCAAGTGTTCACTGGTTTTCCTGGCTGGCTCAGGCAACCCATTCCATGAGCACAAGGGAAGAAGGAACATTTCATTTGTACAAATTTGTTCTAGCATATGGAACGAGGAATGTGCATTTATCTTTGTGTCTTTCTGAGTATTTTATTAAATTTTGGTTTTGCACTTGCAGTTTAACAATATATCTAGACTTATATATCTAATGGCAGTAAAGTAGATTCCAGAACTATAATGTAGTAAAGATTAAATTAGATCTATAGTATTATCCAGTTCAGATGGGGGGGGGGGGGTGTTGGAAAGGTTGAGGGGGGTCTGCGTCCACAAATCTTTAATACAAATTGGAGTCCAAAAAAAAGGGGGGAATAAGATAATGAAAGTGACATTTCCCATTTAAAACACACACTTACACAAACACACACAGTTGCTTGGCATTTTAAAAAAATCACTTCAATTACTAGGCTCTAGTTATTATAATTTTGATATGTAGACTGCCCCCCCCCCCCCATTTATCTTACATATCAATATATTGAACACACGAGCTATATTTATAAGTTGTTTTTTTATGTAAGTTCAAAACAAGGAATAATCACAAACAAAAGAATAAAATTATCCATTATTATAATAACATACGGTTGATCCAGTGGCGTACCTACGATATTGGATGTTCAGTGCGGCTGCTCCTTTTGATGCCCTATACAAATGAAGTAAAACATTGAACATATGTGATGTCCACAAAGTGCAAATATTTTTCAATTACAGAATTTCTATAGTAATGTGATTGTGACCGATAAATTAGGCTGACACGGGCTTAGTCTTTTTACTTGCCAATCGATAAATCGGAATATATGGGACTCAATGGATTAATGCATATTGGAGGAACGTTGGATGCCTCTCACGGTTCTCACCGCCAGATAACCTGTGTGGCACGCACCACCAACACATTGCTAGCTGCGCCTCTGGATTGGTCGCTACTTCACTCTGAATTCCATTTCAATATCACGTATCATGGCTTTGTTTCAGATTCATTGCATTTGTAGATCCATTGTTGAATAGATCTTGCTTCGAGTTGGCAACGCAAATGAACGACAGAACTGTGACATTTATGGAATCCCGCTGGCATCATTTGTTAGTTTTCCTGGTGCTGGTCAATACTCGTAAGTGTGCCCGTTGAATCTGAAATTCATATTCTATTGATTCATGCTCCTTAAAATTAATTCCTTTTAGTTCCAAAACAAGACCGATACTGACTAGTGTGAAGGCACGATTAGGAATTAGTTATTTGTTTCGTAAATAGGAGAAGTTTTGACTTGAGACAATGACGCGACTAGTAAAAACTAGACTCGGTTTTAGGAAGAACAACGAAACTTATGCAATACTTTTAACGGTTTTAGAGAGAGGCAGTTTTTTTACGAACGTAAACATTTAGCTTGCCAGCATTCGACGAGTTCCTTTGTTATTATTCAAATTTTTGTTCGATATTCAATATCAGTGGCAACTAACTTATCTTGTTGACCTTTCGCCTGTGTAATTTGATTTCTCTATTGGAGAATTACTTCAGTTTGCCTTATCTGAATATTACACAGCGTGGAAGCGCCTAAGACTAGGCAATGTGTTATGGTCAAAACTGGGTTCTTTGAGTAAAGAGAAAGTGTCCTTCACGACATTTCCACCATAATACTCCTTCTTCCCTAGTGCTATTTGAGCATGGAATGGGTTGCCTGAGCTAGCCAGGAAAACCAGTGACTTGGCAGAGTTTAAGTCATTGGTTGACATGCATGACGATTAGGGCGTATGCATCTTCTTTTTTGAAGTAACGTCTGTATTATATAAGATAAGATAAGAATGTTTTGGTTTGGATCCTTTGGTTTCAATCAGACTGTAGCCAGTTAGTTTTTACAAAGCTTATATCAACTGTCTATCTGGTAAAAAAAAAGTTTACACGATATTTCTCCCACACCCAGTCTTGGATTAAGCTGAAATTTTGAATAATTATTTCTTATACCTGACAACACCTGAATCAATTTTAAAAAAACAACAAGAAGTAATTCAACTATCGTTAATTAATAATTTTGTTTGGTATCAGGAACAAGGGAAAGGAATAGTATTTGACTGAAGTAGTGGTTTAAGCTGAATTACTTCCCTACATTGATCGTCCTCCGATGCAAAGTAAACACAAACATGAAATAGAAACAATAGATAACTAACTATACAATCTTCCATATTCATAAGCTCATCGCTTGCATAGTGGTTACTGAGTTGGCTTGAGAAGTCTGAGAAAGCTTTAGCTACGAGTTCACCTTTTTTTTTATAAATATATTTAAAAAGTGATCACCCAGATACCCCGTTCTTTCTCCCCCAACCATTGTCCAACTGGTCCAGACAAGTGATAGGATCATAGCGCATTGATAAAGCTAAAAGCTCAAAATTGTGCTCAACCGTAATAATAATAATATACTATTTCTAAACGCGCAGATTTATTAGTGTTAGTCTAAATCTATTAAAAATTTAATTACATGACTGATTCGAACTAATTGATACAGCTACGCTTAATATAACCTTTTGGGAAAAAGTATTTTTACATTTACTTGAGCCTAATTGTTTGATTGTTTGATGAAAAACTAAAAGCAGCGAATAAGACTCTCTCTAACCCATATGACTACCAAAAGAGTAGAGCTAACTACGCTAAAGTTTCGTATAAATAAATAGTTACCTTTCAAACCCTGCAATCTATTGAACACAGTGGGGCAAGTATGTTTTTATGGCCCATGGTGAACGAGGATGACATGTGGCCCCAGGCAACGGCCATTTAGCACTCCAGAGCATTAACTCTTTCTCTCCTAATTTACGAAACCATCGTTGATTTGACCTCATTAAATTAGTTCAATATTTGATTGTATAAACTTTATTTTCTGTTATATAAAAAGAGTATGTGCTCCCCTTAACTCTAGACCAAATAAAAAAATTTCCGATAACAAAAGAGAAATTTATTCAAGCTTAATCATAACAGGGTAAAAAAAATACTATTGAGAAAATGAAGAATTCCATCTGAACGTGGAAAATAATTGCGGAGAGAAAGAGTTAATCAATTAGAACAGCGAGGATTAAGGCTATTATAGCTGCGGAATTTAGGGGACGGGAAAATTGGCATTCTTAGGAGCCCCTGAATTTTGACATTCGACATCATGGAATGAGATATATATATATATATCATCATTGGCCTCCTTCAGTTGTAGGACGACTATGGTTCATCTCAGAGCACACTTCCTCATGTGGCTGTGGAGCCCTATTTTGGAGAGACACTCCCGTCCACAGATAGCGCAAGTTAGGGTCCCCTTGGCTTTTGCTTCGGTGGTAGAGGAGCTGGCCGTTTTTCGGTTTGTGCGTTTTTCTTCCTGGGCTGAGACCCATGTACTTTTACTGTCCATAGCTTTCTTTGTCACTGTCTCTCTCCACCTGTTGCGGTCTAGAGCTATGTCTTCCCAATTGTCAGTATTGATGTTCACTGATTTGAGGTCACGTTTTATTACATCTATGTAACGGAGGTGGGGGCGACCAGTTCTTCGTGTGCCAGTCGCGAGTTGACCATAGAGGATGACTTTCGGGATGCGCTTGTCCTCCATCCGGCGAACATGTCCAAGCCAGCGCAAACGGCGTTGTCTGAGGGCTGTAAAAATGCTGGGAATACCTGATCGCGCAAGGATCTCAGTATTGCACACTTTTTCTTTCCATGTGACATTCAAGATCCTACGGAGACATCTCAAATGGAATGAGTTTAGTTTTCTCTCTTGCTTTGCGTAGGTGGTCCATGATTCACTGCCATACAGCAGTGTATTCATAACGCATGCCTTGTAGACTTCCATTTTGGTCACCGTAGTTAGCATATGGTTTTCCCAAACTCTTAGTCTGAGTCTAGCGAATGTCGAGGCAGCCTTCCCTATGCGTTTTTTTCATCTCCTCTTCTAGAGACAGGTCATCTGTAATTGTGGATCCCAGATAGCAGAATTCGTTTACGGCGTCCAGCTTGTCATCGTCAATGAGGATGGAGGGTGGTGCTGTAGTAGCATATCTCTTACGAGGGTGGCTCTGATTTTAGTTTTGGCCCTCTGTCTGGCAATATTTAGGAGTTTGCCATCAAATCTGGAATGGAGATAGATGCCTTCAGTGGATTTGTCAAACGCGTTGTGGATTAGCAGTGAAAATAGTATTCCAAAGAGGGTTTGGGCCAGGACACATCCTTGTTTAACTCCGCTGTTTATACTGAAACTTTCAAAGCTGGCACCGTTGAATTGCACTGTGCCCATCATATTTTGTTGGAAAGATATGATTACATTTAGTAGCTTGGGTGGGCAGCCTATTAACTGTAAAATTTTAAAGAGGCTATCTCTGCTAACTAGATCGAAGGCCTTTGTCAGGTCAATAAACGCAATGTATAAAGGCATCCTTTGTTCTCTGCACTTTTCCTGGAGTTGACGGATGGAGAAAATCATGTCAATCGTGGATCTCCCTGAGCGGAAGCCGCATTGTGATTCTGGGTAGACCCGATCAGCGAGTTTTTGTAGCCTGGGAAGTATCACTCGAGCAAAGACTTTGCCTACAATACTTAAGAGGGAGATTCCCCTGTAATTGTTTCAGCCGCTTCTGTCACCTTTGTTCTTATACAGTGTAATGATTTTAGCATTCCGCAGGTCTTGTGGCACAGCAACTTCTTGCCAACATTTACAAAGCAGTTCGTGTAGAGGTTGGATTAGAGTAGTTTTGCATTGTTTTAGAAGATCTGGGGGGATACCATCGCATCCGGGTGCTTTGCGGACAGCAATGTTGTCTATGGCTTTGTTGAGCTCTGAAAGGGTGGGTGTTTCATCTAGCTCGTTCATTGTGGGTAGTTGTATGATGGCTTTAAGGGCTGAGTCAGAGACTGAGCTTGTTGTGGCGTAGAGCTCAGAGTAATGTTCCACCCATCTGTGCATTTGTTGGCACTTGTCTGTGATAATTTCCCCAGTGGTTGATTTCAGAGGTGCTGTCTTGTTTTGGGAGGGTCCGAGAGCCTTGTTGATTCCTTCGTACATCCTTCTTATGTTGCCCACTTGGGCTGCGAGCTGAATACTCTCACTGAGCTCTACCCAGTATTCATTGGCACAGATCCTTGCTGTCCTCTGTGCATTGGCTCTAGCTTCTTTCAGGTTTAGCAGGTTGTGATGGGTAGGTTTCGCCTTGTAAGTAGCGAGTGCATCTCTTTGCTCTGATGACAGGTGCTAAAATAACTGCTTTAGAGTCGAACCAATCATTTTGTTTTGTAATTTTTCTTCCAAAGATTTCCAGGGAAGTCTTTTGTATGGTGGACTTGAGGTGTTCCCATTTTTTCAGGTGCTTTATTCTCAGAGATATTTTTATACTCGCGTTCAAATGATTCCGCAAACTGTATCTGGAGATCAGGTTGACACATCTTGCTTACATCCGATTGGGGTCTTCCAATCTGCTTGGTATGGTGGATTTTTTTTGGGAGGAGATTGATCTTACAACATACCAAGGAGTGATCTGTGTCGCAGTCTGCACTGTGGTAGGACCTGGTAAGCTTGACAAATTTTAAGCACTTTTGTCTTACCATGATTAGATCTAGTTGGTGCCAGTGTTTGGAGCGAGGGTGCCGCCAAGATACTCTGTGCTGCGGTTTAGTCTTGAAATAGGTATTAGTGACGCAGAGGGAGTGTAGTGAGCAAACCTCGAGGAGCCTTTGTCCGTTTTCATTTACTTTTCCGACACCAAAACGCCCAATACAGCTGTCCCATGCAGAGTTGTCAGATCCAACGCGTGCATTGAGGTCGCCGAGGATGATAACCTGTTCCGTGGTTGGGATCTCGCTAAGAGCAGACGAAAGGTTGTCATAAAACATATCTTTGGCCTCTGGTGTGGAACTCAGAGTAGGAGCGTAGGCACATATCAAAGTCACATGTCCAATAGATGTGTTAAGGTGTAGTGATAGGAGTCTTTCTGAACCGTTGCACTTCAGCTCTACTGTGTTCAGCAGTGTGTTCTTAACTGCAAAACCAACGCCATGTTCCCTTACTTCACTTTCGGCTTTGCCTTGCCAGAAGAAGGAGTAGTCTTTTTCTTTGATTGATCCAGAGTCAGCTAAACGAGTTTCCTGAAGGGCGGCAATGTCTACTTTGAGCCTGGACAGTTCATCGTTTATTATTGCAGATTTTCTGACATATTCTATGTCTGGTAGGTTTTCATTAAGTCCAGTTTGTAGAGTACGCACATTCCACGTGCCCAGTTTAAGAGTGGAGCTCCTCTTTTTTTGCTTCATGTCGACTGGTATATTGGCTTTGTGCCTGCTTTTCAGATTTTGTCCTATCCTCGTGTACCCAAACGAGGAAGACAGGCATGACGGGGCAGCACCTTATTGGATGGGGGCTGCCCAGCTTGGGCGGGCGGTAGCTGTCCATTGGAATCCTAGGATCCCTCCCACCGACGAAAGTGGCCCCTGGCGCCCTGCTCTACGTCAATTGAGCATTTGAGCTTATAACCGGTGACTGCCACTTCCCTTGTTTGGCCGACGCCAAAGGCGAAGCTGGAGTGTCTTCTCCAGTTTTTTAGGGTTAGGGCTTTGAATAAGTGAGATGAAAGCCTGGGCATTGTTTATGGTCGGAACGATGTCGCCTACACAGCAGTTCCCCCCTCTCCGCGCAGCTGATGTGACCAAAGGAACGGAGTATCCAGTACAGTTTGGGATCAGTAGCGCCGAAGGATCTGCCAGGCTGTGGAACGGTGTGCCACAGTCTGCCTAAGGGTCACCAGCTCCTGATTTTTCCTCAGGGTTGTCTCCCGAAGCCTTTCCCGTGTTTGGGTATAGCCGCAGGGCAGCGGAGGTTTGGATTCAGAGTTTTCCTTCTCCTAGATGGGTAGCCAACCAAGGCTAACGAGCCTCTTCTGCCCGAAGCTTACTGGTTTAGGCGCCAGTTGCTGGCCTTTGCCCCTTCTCCTGTCTGTGGTAACGGTTCCGCCAGGCTCAGTAGCCAGGAGTTGGACTGGTTGTCAGAGGCTATTTGAGACGCATGCCATTGGAAGCACTTTACACAGTGGCGTAGTTAAGAATTTGCCATCATTTGGGGGCCAGCGGGGCCAGACCTCTCTGGATGCCCCTGCATTTTGAGTAATATTTAATATTTAATGTAAAAAACATTTCGAACACTCATTTGGGGACCTCCTTCAAGTGGGGTCCCTGGAGGATTTTCAAATTCTCCTCCACCATAGCTACGCCACTGAAGATATATCTATTTAAGGGTCACCGGCTTATAATTTTCCTCAACTTTTGACTCCCGAAGCCTTACCAATAATTGGATATAGCCGCAAATAAGCATAGGTCTGGATTCATCTAGGCGGTATCCAGACACGTTACAAAGCCCTACCTGAAGCTTACTGATCTAGGCGCCAGTTGCACGCCTTTTAGTGATACCCTTTTACTATGTGTAATATCTGAGCCACACGTGAGAGCCAGGTGTTTACCGACTTTCATATATGTTTGTGCTTTTAAATAGCTATTTTAAACACGTAGGCCTAATCTTTGGACTTATCAGTGTGCTATAGTTAAAGACTAAACTCTATTTAAAATTTCACTAGATTGAATCTTGATCTGAATAGACAGTCCGATAAATGCTAAGTGAGCCCTAGCGATTTTTTAAATGAAACTAAAAAAAACATTTTAATTTGAAAATAAGATTGTCTGCTATTAACAGATCTATCACGACATCTCTTTAACTATCACACGTATCCGCATCAAATTGCTTATTCAGCTTCTCATAGATCTATATAACTCAGGAAATTCATTTCATTTTTTTTGTTTTGATATTTCTAAAAACAAATGGTCTCAGAGTTTGTATGCGGTTTATTTCGGTCATCATCATCATCACCATCAAACTCCATTTGAGTGAGGGCTTGAGAGGCTCAAATCCTCTCTTGCAAAAGCCCTGGACAGAAACCCTGCTGTCTTGCGTAGTGCATACATGTCACCATACTGGTCGAGAATTTTTGGTTTCCCAGAGCTGTCGAGACGGAGATCAGTAAGTCTGGGGCTGTCAAACAGAAAATGAGATACGGTTACCTCTTCTTCTCCGAAGCGTGTCACCTTGAATCAAACTTTGGCCATAGCCGTGAGAAACATGAGCCAATAGGACAGTGGCCTGTCCTGCACTGTGCTATAATAGCTTGCTCAGGCCTGTACAGCCTCCACTACGGGAAGTGCGGTCAGGGCCCCTCATGCACTCCCAGACTCCACGGGCTTTTTTGAGACTAGTCCCAGCACTCAAACCACTTTTTTATTTCTGTTTTTTTAATTATAGACAGATCATGATGAAAACTTACAGCCTGTTTGGTGGGTGCAATTAGCCCTCCATGGTGGGCCAAGGAGTCTGCAATAGTGTTGCCAGTATATTTCGATAGATCTAGAGTTTTATTTTTATTTTTTGAGAAAGAGAGAGAGAGCAAGGAATGGTACCTTACACCACTGCCAAAAAGAAAAAAAAACAACCTAAATCATAATAGCATTCAAAATCTAGATTCTAGATCTATTGTCATTTCGCTACATTGAAAAGGGGGTCAAATAAAAGATTGCAATTCATAAAACCAAACTTATAATGCATTTTATTTAGAGAACAACATACCAGTAGTTTAGCAGAGTTTAAGTCATTGACTAACATTGACTAGATCGACACATGAAAAGCGTAAGACGTAATTATCTTCTTGTTTTGTTTAAACTAACTCCTGTTCTATAGTTCTAAGATCAGAGAAATGTAGACATGGAATTGGATTGTGTAAGTAGGACTAACTTTTTGTTGTTGGCGGGGGAGGGGGGAATACGTAAAAGTGTTACTAAAACCAACGTGTATGTCTTGAGACTGCATTATAAAGCGGATCTTTCCAAATCAAATTTATATGGCAATAATCACGATGCACGGATTCAAGAGAGAGAGAGAGAGAGCGGGTCGTGAAATTTTATTATAACATATACATTAATTCACGGCTAAAAATGTAGGTTAGGTTTATCGTTGAAATGTGGCCCGTGTATTTAAAAAAAAGAGGGAAGGGAAGGGGTGTTCTGGTCAAAATAATAATAATTAGGCTTGTCATCGAGTTCGAAGGTTAATGAGGAATGCAGTATTTCCAGTGGATGTGCAGCCCCAGCTGTGACCTACATAGCTTGCCACATTTTAAAGCAAAAAAATTAAAGCATTTAAACCATTGTTTACCGTCCTGGTCACAAAAAACAATATCAAGCCTAGCAACAAATCCGGACATAATAAACAATAAAACGCCTACGAACAAATCAACGGGTGTAGCCGGTGCCTAATAAGATAGATAGATCGATCGATCGATCAACAGATAGATAGATAGATAGATAGATAGATAGATAGATAGATAGATAGATAGATAGATAGATAGATAGATAGATAGATAGATAGATAGATAGACAGGCAGACAGACAGACAGACAGACGGACGGACAGATAGACGTACAGACAGACAGAAAGACAAAGATAGACAGACAGAAGATAGAGACAGACAGATAGATAGACAGATAGATAGATAAGTAGATAGATAGATAGATAGATAGATAGATAGATAAGTAGATAGATAGATAGATAGATAGATAGATAGATAGATAGATAGATAGATAGACCGACAGACGGACGGACGAACAGACAGACAGACAGAAAAACAGAGAGATAGACAGACAGACAGACGAAAGATAGAAACAGACAGACATATAGACAAACAGATAGATAGACAGATAGATAGATAGATAGATAGATAGATAGATAGATAGATAGATAGATAGATAGATAGATAGATAGATAGATAGATAGACCGACAGACGGACGGACGAACAGACAGACAGACAGAAAAACAGAGAGATAGACAGACAGACAGACGAAAGATAGAAACAGACAGACATATAGACAAACAGATAGATAGACAGATAGATAGATAGATAGATAGATAGATAGATAGATAGATAGATAGATAGATAGATAGATAGATAGATAGATGTGTAAAGGTATGTCTACAGCCAACATGACAAATAGAGCCATATAAAAGCATGTATAGCATATTTCATGAGTTACGTAACTGTAATTATACACAGTGTATATTAAGAGAACTTAATGATTATATTTACCATATTTTCCAGTTGACCTGACAGCCATCGTGCAAGGCTGTGTGTTGACTGTCAGTGTCAAGCTCAAACAACAGCAAAAATTGCTACAATTGTCAATTGTTTACATAGTACTCGCATTAAACAAGTGACAGCGTATGTCATCTCTATCTTTAAGAAGAAGTACTAGCGTTAAACAAGTGACAGCGTATGTCATCTCTATCTTTAAATAAGAGGACAAACACA
The DNA here is from genome assembly GCA_030265305.1 of Biomphalaria pfeifferi. Lineage (NCBI taxonomy): Eukaryota > Metazoa > Mollusca > Gastropoda > Planorbidae > Biomphalaria > Biomphalaria pfeifferi. The sequence goes on along the minus strand of JASAOG010000020.1, from coordinate 6,284,771 downwards.
TTTTTTTTTATATTAAAGGTTATTCTCCATGGGCTATAATCAATCAATTATAATCCCTGGGCGGACAACGGCTCGTTCTGCACGAGTTGCGGAAAAATTTGCAATACGCAAACCTTTGACCAATAGGAAATAAAGGCATATATAAGCCTTTGACCAATTGAAATGAATGCATATATAAGCCTTTGACCAATCGGAAAAAAAAAGCATACATAAACCTTTTACTTTTTGGAAACAAATACATATATAAACCTTTGACCAATCGGAAATAAAGGCATATATAAACCTTTGATCAACCGGAAATAAATGCAAATGTAAACCTTTGACCAATCATTGAGTCCACCCAGCTCAAACGGGTAATTTTGGGTATAAATGGTTGGTCGTTGTGCTTGCCACATGACACTCTCGTTAACCTTGGGCATGTCTGTTTGTCCCTTAGAGTTTCCAAATTAGAGTTATTGGTACGTCCAAACATAGGGAATTAGAAAATGCCTACGGCCACTTAAAGGCTCGTAAAAAGCTAATTGCGTAAAGAACAAAATACGAGGTTTCTAAAATTTGACCACAAGGAAAGATTTTAAAAAGAACCAATTAGTAACTTTCCAGTGAACCCCGAAGATGTTCTCAAGCAAAGCCTTAATGTAAATGTGCGAGGCCCCTTCGCAGTGGCGTAGAAAGGTACCCATGGGCCCGTGTTCAAGAATATGTTGATGGGCCCCCTCCCCTCCCGAATATGACAAAAAAAAATTGAGTAGTTTGTATGTATCGGTACATTTACTAAAAGACATTCTAATGCATGTTTATGAGCACAGCTGACAGAATCATTTAAGGCCATGTTTAAGTAATGCTTAGCACAGTGCTACATAATACGGAAATAGCTGCTTTTGTTGAAATAGTGTCAGAAGGCTATTGTACTGTCCACTTTCATCGGTAAACCATCAATGCCTTGGCTTCGCAGGTAATTCTTAAAAAGGTGGTAATTTTGTATTTCTTGGAGTATTGCAATTTAATTGGGTACTTCGTCATCGGAGCACACAAAACAATTTCAGAAAATAATGCTATTTAATGAACTTTAAATATTTCTCGAGTATTTTCAACCATGGTAGATACAAATGGTGCAGATTGGATCTCTTTTAGTATTTTCGGTAAAACTGCATTACCCAATAGGTCGATTATATTGCTTTGAATCTGTGGGTCGAGCTAAGGTTGTTTTTTTTGTGTGTGTTCTTTTTTGTTGCTTGTGTCACCTAAACGATACTTTTTGCGATGACGACTATTTAAAAGGTTGTGGCATGCTAAAGTTAAAACTAACATTCACTATGCGATGAAATTACTTTCCGTCAGTCATTTTCACCTTAATGAATGTGCTCCTTGTTTGCATCACCCACCGTTCTCAGTCGTTCATGGTGTTTGTACGTTCGGCAAGCTTCTTGATGAAGGTAAGTAATTTTCAGACCTATCATGTTTTCTTTATTGTTAAACAATTCGGTTGGAAAACAAACAATATTGATACTGTCTCAGGGTTTAAACCAGAGACCATCAGAACGACAGTCAAGTGCAGGTACCATACGACAAGGCTGTCCTTCAAGTACAAGACACTATTCCATGTAATCATCGTCCTATCTTTAAATGTTTGTTATAAACCTCCTCCCAAGTTCAGTCAAGATGAGTAGCACAAAAAAAGTCAACACCTTTAACGACTCCCTAAGTAACAGAATATGTCTCTTTTGCTTGTTAAATGTCTAATATACATTTCTGGTAATAGAAAAATAAAAAAAGGAAATAGTATCAACGTGTCGAATAACATAGAGGGGAAATAACCCAGAGAAAGAATGGGACACAAACGTCACCACCAACGTACCGTCACACCATTACAATAACCCTGCTGAAAGCAGTTACCTACATTATAACTGTCGAAGCAGCTTGTGTATAGAATCTAGAGTGTAGATGAAAACACGGATAGTTTTGAAGTTTATATAAATTTTGATATGATGTTTAGGATGGTTTAAGGAAACCTTTTTTTTTTTACAAAATTGCAGGTTTTTTTTATTCCCACTTTTTTGACACCCCCCCCCCCCCCACAAGTGCTCATGTAAGGCAAGTCACACTTGGTCATTTATCACGCGTTACAATCGTTAATTTGTCATGCGTCACAACTGGTCATTTGTCACGCGTCACAATCGCCATACTGTGCCGTATTTAGACTTAAAAGGTCCAACGCTACTGAGATAAGGGGCCCTTATATTAGTTGAGATATTATATGTAACTACTAAATATTTCTTGGGGACCCTAACACTGTAGCTTATGTTGCATACAGATAAATCTGACCCTGGCCCCATGGTTGTTATTCCATCGGGTGTGGGCCCCTAAACGGTCTTGGACCGGTTCATTGAAACCCTTTGCGTCATGGATGCCACGCCACTGCCCCTTCGAAAGAATCGCTTAAGTCAGCACCACACACACACACACCTGACTTCCTCAAACGCCCGGCTTTGTGCTACACCATTTTGTAACTGTTTTGTTTTTTCATTACTTTTGTATAGTGAATCTTTCATGCTTTAGAAACCTCAATGCGCTCTAGTGTAAATCTCTCTTTACTTTTTTTTTCTCTTTTGTATTTTACTTTTAAAACAGGCTAGAAAGTTGACAGCATCTTTGTGACAAATCTCAATTAGTAACTCCCAGACTATGTCCAATCACAAGATTTTTCGTAACGATCTTATAAATAGGTATTGCGCCATTCTTATTTTCTTTAATAATTCCCCCGTGACGTCACATTTCCCAAAAATAGATTTAGCCCCTTTTCTCTTCCCATGCCTGTGACAATAACAGTGTTGATGTCAAGGGAGATAAAGTGTGGCATACATGATGCTGACAACTGCTAGATCAGTTTCAGGAACGTGAATTTGTTTACACAAAAAGTACCAATTACTCTTTAATTGCAATTTAATTGGGTACTTCGTCATCGGAGCACACAAAACAATTTGGGGTTTTGTTGACGAGTTTGTTTACCTATATGCTAAGGCGGTTGTAGTATAAATATACATCGCTGTCGCATAGAATGTATAAACAATCATGGCTTTCACATTCACCTGTCCATAAGCTTTATGGACCGTTGGGGCACCACATTTGATATGGTAGCAATCTTTCTCCGTTCCTCTGTTGGTTTTTTTTATTTTTTTTTTTTTGTCAGGGCTAGAGTCTGTCTTGGATTTACATATCCATCCCTTCAATAACCTTTTTGTCTTTTCCCTGGTATTGTTCCCTGCAGGAAGGCCTTGCGAGTCCTGTGGATTTTTTATGGCTTTTTGACAATGGCCAAAAGATAATCGGGGGACCCGAAGACCATTATTATACTGTTTGAAATCTCCTCTTTTGTGGTGTATTTACAAATAATATTGTATTAATGCGTAGCATACACATTTTAATTTGCGTTTTTGCGTCTCAAAATCTTTGCCTTTTTCGGATTGATAAACATAGGGACACAATGTATATAGCCGACATTTATATCTATATATTTATTTAACTCTTTACTGAATACAAAGAAACCTTGGAGTCGAATACAGCTATTCCCGCTGTCACCGTGTTCAAAATCAAAAGACCTATAGGTCAAAGTTAATCGTACGATGATTTTTTTTTTCTTTAAATATAACGGTCAAGCCAGAGTTTTTCACAGTGTGGCGATTTAGGTAGTTTTTTTCCCTTAAGATATAAACAAACTGTCTAATGCAGCGGTTCTCAACCTTTTATGCTCGGCGACCCCTTTTTACAACCCCCCCCCCACTCTGTTGCGACCCCTTCCACAGACAATAACAATCTATATTTTCGATGGTCTTAGGCGACCCCTGGTAAATCGTCAATCGACCCCCCAAGGCGGTCGCGACCCACAGGTTGAGAACCCCTAGTCTAATGTCTAGGAAAATTGTTGGAGATGTTTCGAAAAACGCGTCGAGTTTCCACCCACCAAAAAAGAGTTTGAAAGTTATCAGGAGAAATAGCAGAAAAAAAAGGTAATATAGATGGGGGTTAGTCGCAATGGAGTAATTTTATAAAATGTTTGCTCTAATTATGTGTTATATTTTTTAGTTCCACACGGATAATAAAGATTATTATTAGAAACGAACGAGTATTCATTCTCTGGCACTGCCAGGGTTGAGTTTCGTTAAAGAGAAACGAAATTCGTCGTAGTCCCTTTATCAGTGTCCACTGAGGAATTTTCTAGTGATGTGACAGGACTGCAGCAGTGCCGCCCTCAAGTCCTTGCGCGATCAGGTATTCCAAGCATCTTTACAGCCCTCAGACAACGCCGTTTGCGCTGGCTTGGACATGTTCGCCGGATGGAGGACAAGCGCATCCCGAAAGTCATCCTCTATGGTCAACTCGCGACTGGCACACGAAAAACTGGTCGCCCCCACCTCCGTTACATAGATGTAATAAAACGTGACCTCAAATCAGTGAACATCAATACTGACAATTGGGAAGACATAGCTCTAGACCGCAACAGGTGGAGAGAGACAGTGACAAAGAAAGCTATGGACAGTGAAAGTACATGGGTCTCAGCCCAGGAAGAAAAACGCACAACCCGGAAAACGGCCAGCTCCTCTACTACCGAAGCAAAAGCCAAGGAGACCCTAACTTGCGCTATCTGTGGACGGGAGTGTCTCTCCAAAATAGGGCTCCACAGCCACATGAGGAAATGCGCTCTGAGATGAACCATAGTCGTCCTACGACTGAAGGAGGCCAATGGATGGATATAACATGTGTCAACACTATCAATTATCAATGCCATCCATCAACTTGTCAACACTATCAATTCCATCCATCAACTTGTCAACACTATCAATTATCAATGCCATCCATCAACTTGTCAACACTATCAATTCCATCCATCAACTTGTCAACACTATCAATTCCATCTATCAACTTGTCAACACTATCAATGCTATCTATCAACTTGTCAACACTATAAATTCCATCTATCAACTTGTCAACACTATCAATTCCATCTATCAACTTGTCAACACTATCAATTTCATCTATCAACTTGTCAACGCTATCAATGCCATCTATCAACTCTGTCTTTTATTTCTCATAACACTGTCCTGTTGTTCTATTAACTTTAATCCATCTAGCGACACTATCAACTCATTTTCTATCAAAACTATCAAATTTGTTGATGATTTTATCAATTCTATTTTAATAAATAGAGACCTTATAAGGATGCTTTTTTGTCGTTTAGTCCTGTTAGCAGGTCTACCAATAGTACCAAACCCCCATTGGTTTGATTTGATGCCTTATACCAACTGAATACTAAGAGTCCTAGGACTGACCATTTGAGAAGCGTTACTCTCCAAGCCAACACATCTGTCTTCATGATGAGCACAACTTGATAAGGCCAAGAAAAGTTTCAAGATTGTAAATAGTAAGGAGAGAGCGCCACCTAGCGCCGTCGTCTGATGAAATACGAATTTACTGCTGAATGTTGGAATACAAATCCTGCTTCTATGACGTCATCGAATCTGCAGTTCGGAAACAGTATCTGCGTGACGGGTTTATGGGGTCCCAAAGTGATTACGATCTGGGTACGTTAATGAAGACGTATATCGACTATCGACTAATACTCACATATTGGAAATTGAAAAAGAAAATGTCGCGATATTAGTTGAATAAGTCTTTAAACTAATACTAAACCAAAAGGTCGTGAGATACTGCAGTAAACCCAATAGAGACTGGTTTGATGAGAACAATACCGCAATTCAAGAACTGTTCAAGAAAATGGACAAATACTATCGGTAGACCTAGATTTCAAGTAGACTCATTAGATATAATACATTCACTTACACTAAACATTTTAAATCTATTAGTGTAAGAGTGAAGGGCAAATGGGCTTATTTAGTAAGAATTTGATGTTAGTATATTGAATATCTCCTAATCGACTCCTAAATAACTTTTTGCCGTCCCATTTGCATCATTGTTGTCACTCGCTATTGTCGAAACAAAAAGTAAATTAAAAACAAAAAAAAAGGTTACAAAGACATTTTGTGTGGAAACCCAAACTTAAAATTGGCCCCCGAAGTGGTCCACCTAGAGTCTTCACCAGAATTCCAACACGGGACTTCCTGTTCCAAGTGCTTAACCCCACAGCCACAGCATCTCCATATATTCATTTAGCGTACACTTATATTTTGATAAAATAATAATTATTAACCTTATCCATACATTCGAAATTAATAACTTTACGTATAATAAAGAGAAACTAAAAAAGGTTTATTCTTCTTACAAAATTAGATAAATTGGCAACACGAAAAAAATAATTCTTGATCTAGATTACTTTAGATTTTAGATAGTGAGCTAGCTACAGTTGTATTCAAGTGACTTGACAAGAATGAATATCTCCATTGTCATTTGTCATACAATCTAGACCTAGATCTAGACCTAGTTCTAGATTTTAATCTAGATTCAAGATCTAAGTCTACGTCTAAATCTTGAACTAGATCTAAGTCTAAATCTAGAAATAGATCTAAGTAGCGTAGCCAGGGGGGTGGGGTTCAAACCCTCCCCGAAATAAAATCTCCCGCTTCGGGGGGGGGGGGGGGGGATAGGAATTTAGTGACTGATTTTTTGCTTTGATTCTGTTTATTTGGATATTTTAATACTAAATCATCACTTGCCCCAGCTCAGCTAAGGGAGTTTTGAGTTTAAAACCCCTAGCAGGGGGTTTTGTTGTCAAATCCCTACTTCTATAAAACAAAAACAAACAAAAAAAGAATGCAAACGACAATCCCCAAATTCCATTTTAAAACCCCCTCCGAAAGTAACGATAAAACCATCTCTTCAATATCTGTGGCATTTTACGTCTCGAGAGACGATCTTTTGCTTTGCAACTGAGTGACCTCTCCATTGCTGGGGGAAAGCCTGGGCGGTAAATTTGCGAGTGCTGGGCTTCAATAAAAGACTATCCATGCATTAGTCACAAGATTGATTGAGCGTAGCAAAGAGGGGTTTGTATTTAAAACCCCCGCCAGCGGGTTTAGAGCTAAAAACCCTTTCTTCAATATAAAAAAGCAAATTACACACTAAAAATTCTATGAGCGTAGCCAAAGGGTTTTTGAGTTTAAACCCCGCTTCAGTTGGATTTGAAGCTAAAAATACCTCTTCAATATAAAAAAAGCAAATAGCTCACTCAAAAGTCTATGATCGTAGCCATAGGGAGCTTTGAGTTCAAACCCCCCTTCAGCGGGGTTTGAAGCTAAAAAAAATATCTCTTCAATATAAAAAAAAGCAAATTGCACACTCAAAATTCTATGAACGTAGCCAAGCCAAGGGAGGGAGGGGTTGAGTTTAAATCTACTCCTCCAGAGACTTTGTTTTAAACCCATCTTGATGGTTATGAATTTGAATATCCAATACAGAGTTTTGAAGTTGTAAACCTCTATCTTCAATTTTATTCTAAAGCAAACGACAGTATCAAATTATATGAGCCTAGCTAATGGGGTTTTATATTTTAAAAAAACAACGAACTCCACAGATTTTTTAGTTTAAAACCCCTCAACAAATGATTTTGACGATAAAAACTTCCCTTTTCGATATAAAATCTAAAGCAAACTACAGTCACCTAATTCCAAGAGCGTAGCCAAGAGAGGTTACACATTTCTACTAGACTATATGTGGCTCAACAATAATGGCTAAGACGGATAGGAGTCAGTTATAGAGATCGGGTCTCAATCAAGGAAATCCTATGCCGAACTGGGAGTCGACACCTTAGTAAGGTTGTGACAGAGCGTCGCGTGAGGTTTGCGGGACATGTACTCCGACAAAATGAATTATGCATAATAAGAGTTGCGATGACATGGAGGCCATTACGAGGAAAGCGAAAACAGGGACATCATAGTACAAATTGGCTAAACACTTTCATCGAGGTCCTCAGAGCAGGTTGGAAGAGGCTTCAGAAATTGACAGATTTTTGTGGAAGCAGATTGCCACCCAATGCGCTGAACGACGCTGGAGGATAAGAAGTCAGTAAGAATAGTACATAAGGTTTTTAAAATAAAACTTTTTAATAGCAGGATAATGCACTGTAGATACCTCAGAATATGCATTTTGTTGGCATTTAATACCTGAAATACTGGGGGAGCTCACTGTTGGCAATGGCGGGGAGTCTACAATTTTTCCACTAACTCAATAAACGACTACCGAAAGAATGGTGGGGCAGAATGTAATAGAGATTAATTATGTACACACACACGCGCACGCACACATACATACTGTTATGACATGATTAGGAATTAGTTATTTGTTTCGGGAATAAGGGGAAAGTTTTACTTAGCGACAAATGACGTAACAGATCTTTAAAAAAACAAGAACGCTCTTAGTGACGCTAGAAAGAGGATGCTTTGTGTAGAGCAGTAGAATATAGATACGGATTAACGGACATAGCTGACATAGGACGATTCCCTTCTTAGTAATTAAATGGATTTGTAAACAGCATCAGCGTCGACTACATATTTTGTTTGTTTCGGCTTTTCGCCGGTGTTACTGAAGTAGTTTTGAGTTCGGTATTACCTCCAGTCAGACGTAGATCTACACTAGATCTATCTACAAGCATCAACACCGCGCAGAAGCCTGAACAACGTGGCGACCCCCGACTCGGAGCTTACTGGCAGCAACATCAAGAAGAATAGAAGCCCTCTGTTAGGAGGAGGCAGAAGTTAACGTCATCGGCCTAGTCTGCAGCTAGACCCTGATTATACAGCCTCGTCGGCGAAGGAAAGCCAGTAAGACCCTGGACTCGTAGACATAGGAGGTAACGAAATATAGATCTAGATCTACAGTTGTGATTTGTAAATGCCCATACTTGTGGCATCGTATTGAAGCTTCTATCGAGAAGGCTACAGTTTTGTGGAGGGAAGAAAACCGTCCTGTCGATTCCGTACTGAAGAGATATCGCCTGCCCGGCATAGTGAGAACGAACGTGAAGGTCACCTTCTGCAAGGCCAAGATCGACCGTTGGAGTCACGCCAAAGAACTCTTGACGTAGGAGACATCGTACTGCCTACGGCACTTAAGTACAGTAGTGCTAATTTGATCTACAGCTCGGCTGAATTCTGTGCTACACTTTAGATAGCCAGATAGCCGGTAGTTTAGCACTGGACGTTGACTTTGTCACTGGGTCAATAGTTGGACCGTTCCAGGTTCACTTTGGACAGACGACCACTTGGAACCACCGTACCTGCGTCGGAACTAGCAGCCGGAACCAGACTCTACGCCACCGACGAACCGGAGCCAGACGACAGATCACCGTGAACACCAGAACCAGACGCCGTACCACCGAAGAACCGAAGCCATTGCAGACCAGTACCGAAGGACCTTGGAGAGCCGAAACGTTCGTTGTTCTTGTCTCACCGCTAGGGAAGACATCGCCGTGAGCCTTGCCGCCGGGACAGACATTAGCGTAGGAAGAGTGGACCCGAGACTGACTGTGGAGTTATCGCCGCTTCTTAGACAGATAAGTCAAGTGTTATTTAACTACTTTCTCCTTAGAATAATTAGAGTCTGTAGGGAAGTGACCACTCGCTGGATTATCACTACCAGGTTAAATCGTGGTGGATTGGGGATATCCTTAAAATTAGGTGTAATCTAGCAAGAGGTCCATATATATGTTTAGCTGTTAATGCGTCCTGTATGTGAGTGTGAATCATTTAGTTAAGCATTTTTTTTTAGTAACGTCATGTATTAATTGTTTGCAATACTCCCGTCTTAAGTCTTACTGTCAGACGAAAGTCTCATTCATTAAAACTAGATCTATAGTTTGGTGTTTATCGTATTTAAGTTTATTTTCATAGTTTATTTGTATGAGTTGTAAGTTATATACACTCCTGGCTGTGAAAGCAGGTAAGAAGTAACTAAGATCTAGCGTAATCTAGACTAGATCTGGGGAACAATCGAGGTGAAGCCTGATTGCCCATTTGTAATTTTTGGTATTTGTAAATAGACAGGTTGGTCTATTTACCGGCCACTCGTGTTGAGTAACACGTTGTCGGTTGAGGGTGCGTGTGTCGCACAGCGTATTCAGTCGGGTTAAAGTGTAGCCTACACACTTGTACCAAGGATACTAAGTGTATCTTGAGAAAGGGTAGAAGTGGTTATTAGTCTAAGTTGGTAGTTAGACGCCAAGGGTTTTGTTTGTTGGTATAAGAGGTACCATATCGTAGGATAAAGTAACAAATAAGGAATATGGCAACTACTTCAGGTTACGACCTAGAAGAATTTAGAAAAAAACTAATTCAGGAAGCCAAGACAGAATTGGAACTGCGAGGCAAAGAACTAACGGCCTATGTGCAGCAGATGGTGGCGGCGGAAGCAGAACGCTTGGAGAGAGAGAAAGCTAGAGGCAGAGAAAAGGAAAAAGAGGAAGCAGAGCGCTTGGAGAAGGAGAGGATTAGAGAAGCAGAACGCCTAGAGAGAGAGAAGGTTAGAGAAACTGAAAGAGCCAGAGAAAAAGAAAAAGAAGAGGCAGACCGTGTAGAACGGGAAAAAGTCAGAGAAGCGGAACGCATCGAGAGGGAGAAGAAAGAAGAGGCGGACAGAAAAGTGAGAATTCAAGTTGAGCAGATGAGGATAGAGGCTGGTGTAAGTGTGCCCATTGAAGGGAACAGCAACAATAGCGCCAATATAGAAAGCCATGGTAGCGCCGCATGGATGAAAAAGAAAATACAACCTTTTGCGGAAGACAAGGACGACATCGGCGACTATCTGAAACGCTTTGAAATTAAACTAGCAAAGTTTAATGTCCAAGAGAGGGAGTGGTCCGAAATCTTGTTGGACTTCGTGCATGGTAAAGCCCTCACGATTTGCCAGAACCACGACCACTCGATGCAAAACAGCTATCAGGTGCTAAAGAAGGAACTGCTAAACGCATACGGGCACAACGCGGCAACATTCCGAAAGAAGTATTACGAAAACACTCCATCCAGCCAAGTTGATCCACAAACAACTATCAACGCAGAGAAGGACTTCTTCACTAAATGGCTCGGATTCGAGAATGTGGAGAACACCTACGAGGGGTTGAGGAACTTTATTCTGATTGACAATTTCATCAATAAGTGCGACCCTCAGCTACAGTCTTTTATAAAAGAAAGAAACCCTAAGGTAATTGAAGACTTGGTAGAAATTATGAGGATCTTTAAGAATGCGTACCCAAACAACCCACTTTCAGTTATAGACCACAAAAAAGTTATTGACCTGGTAAATTATGTAAAGGGAAATGATAGCAATGATAGGGAGTATTGTAGAAGGAATGATGTTAGTGATAGGGACACCTATGGTAGGAGAAATGATAGGTCCAGGGAACGTGGGAACATTGGTCAAGAAAGTTATGATAGGAGAATAGATAGACCTAGGGAGGTTACATGTTTTAACTGTCAGGAAAAGGGACACATGGCATACCAGTGTAAGAAACATAGGGGGAATAGAGCTGGCAATATGAATACACAGGATAATAGTGGCACTAGTGATAGGAGAGGTAATCAAGGAAACCGTAGACAAGAGAGGGATAATCGGTCACCAGATAGGGTTAATTTTGTAAGGAGCATCCAAGACAGGGATCGTGATAGTAGGGATAGTGAACCAGATGAAGAAATTAACTACGTTGATTGTGGGGAAGATAGATTTAAATTATATCCGGGCATGATAAATAATAAACAGATAAAGGTGATCCGGGACACAGCTAGCAGTACACTCGCGGTTAGAGGGGGATTAGTTAAGTCCAATGATTATTTAGGCTATACCAGATCAGTCAGATTGGCAGACGGCGCAGTTAAGAGGTTCGAAGCGTGCAAAGTGTTCCTTCGATCTCCATTGTATACAGGGTATTGTGAAGGGGTAGCCATGCCGAGATTATCTAGAGATGTTTTACTTGGAAATGTAGCAGGTGTCAGAGCCGCTTCTGATAAACAGGTTAGAAGTTGGAAAAGCAGATATGGCAACAGGAGGCGAAACAAACCTAGAAAGGACAGAATTTGTTATAACTGCCATAAACAGGGGCACATCGCTATAGACTGTTGGAGTAGGGCAGAACAGTCTGAACAGAAGATTGCGAGTTCGGATAGGAGGCACAGGTCTATATCCGATGACTGTGGTAGCGGTAATCGCAAGGCATACCAAGGTAGAAGGCCGCAAGCGGGCTATAGTGATGTAAGAAGAGATGTAAACTCCAGTTGGAGAGAACAAATGTATGGGTCGTGTAGATAGCCTGTGAAACATAACACTATACAACCGTAGTGTGTAAATAAGGATTGGTTTGATATTTGAAGTGTTTATTCTTAATTAATTGACTTACCTAGTAGTCATAGCTAGGCAGTTATTATGTTGTTGTAGTATTAGTTAGTATTAGATTGACTCATGTTAGTTATTTATTATGTATGAATATGTATGAATTGTATGTATGGAGGTATGAATAGATAGGGCATTTATAAGGCGACGAGGTATTGATACCAAGGGAAAGTAAGTTTTATAAGTTATTCCTTGTTGTTGATCATGATCATACATCAGTAAAGAGTTAGGTCGCGCTGGGACAAGTAAGTGGAGAGAGGAAATAAAATACACTTGTAAATGCCCGAACGAACGTTAGGTGTATAGTGGGAGAACGATTATTGATAAATGATAATTTGTCATATTAGGTAAAATGTCTGTCCTGACGTGTGAGGGAAAGTGGTGTAACCTTTGGAACATGATGTGATAAAGTATAGCTAGACACCTATGTCTGCGGTCACCTATGGCACATCACATTGGACAGTATCACGTTGTGACATTTGAGGGAAATAAGTGTTCAGATCAACTTGAGTTTGGGACAATGATGAAGAAGTTGGAACCGAAATCAAGACTCAAGTTGTGTTGTCTTTTATGTTTCCCTACATTTTGGCCCTTGCACAATGTAAGACTAAGACAGTAGATAAAAAATTGACTGGCAATTTTTTTTAGCGGGAGGGGGAGGAGTTGTTATGACATGATTAGGAATTAGTTATTTGTTTCGGGAATAAGGGGAAAGTTTTACTTAGCGACAAATGACGTAACAGATCTTTAAAAAAACAAGAACGCTCTTAGTGACGCTAGAAAGAGGATGCTTTGTGTAGAGCAGTAGAATATAGATACGGATTAACGGACATAGCTGACATAGGACGATTCCCTTCTTAGTAATTAAATGGATTTGTAAACAGCATCAGCGTCGACTACATATTTTGTTTGTTTCGGCTTTTCGCCGGTGTTACTGAAGTAGTTTTGAGTTCGGTATTACCTCCAGTCAGACGTAGATCTACACTAGATCTATCTACAAGCATCAACACCGCGCAGAAGCCTGAACAGTACACACGCACACACCTATATATATTTTTTGCGGGGGGAGGTAGAAAAATTCCGAAAAAAACTACTAGACCAAGGCCAATGTTATAATCAGGAATAGTAGGCCTTTTGTTACTTTGCTGTTCGTATCCGATTTATTTCATTTCTACTGTTTACATAATAAATAAATCTGCACCCCTACTCTGTCAGGAGATAAATTATTGCCTTAATAATTAAAATTGTTTTTAAATTATTTATATATTTACAATATATATATATATATATATATATATATATATATATATATATATATATATATATATATATATATATATATATATATATATATATATATATATATGTCGTCGGATGAAATTGCGAATACGGGCGCCAACAACGGCAAAGACAGAAATTGTGCAGATGGCTTCGTGGGCAACAGGCTCCCTGCCTTCTGTGGCTTTCACCGATCGACCTCCACCTGAACTGTCAAACCTCCACTGCACTGTTTCTTTTTGGGATGAAAAACTCTAAGAAGGGGGCAATGATATAACTCTATTCAGGCTAGTGCAGAAGGTGCGCACTTCCTGAAACCAGACTAGAAAGGTCCTCAGAGCAGGTTAGAAGAGGCTTCGGAAATTGACAGATTTTTGTGGAAGCAGATTGCCACCCAATGCGCTGAACGACGCTGGAGGATAAGAAGTCAGTAAGAATAGTACATAAGGTTTTTAAAATAAAACTTTTTAATAGCAGGATAATGCACTGTAGATCTTCTTTTTTGAAGTAACGTCTGTATTATATAAGATATATAAGATAGAAAGGATGTTTACATTAGAAGAAGAACGATTTCCGCCGAAATGAAGAGACTGTGCTATAATGTATTTATGATGTCCTGTGATTAAACATCCTTGTCTCGTTGAGTCGTCTCACTTAAGTTATTACAATATATATATATACATATATATATATATATATATATATATATATATTTATAAATATATATATATATATATATATATATATCTGGGCTCTATTTAGTCTTATTTAGACTGACAAGTATATAAATAATGGGGATATGTCAAAACTGCGCGCTATAAAGGTAGTTCTATTTTTTTAAACTAATAATTATAAAGGAAGTTCATATCAAAATTCTTTAAAAAAAAAAAACATTTCAATCAGTATTCCATTCCATGAGTTAGTTAATAAATGAAAAATATATTTATAATTATCCGTTCACACTTTTTCCATTATGACCTTAAATGCAATTTTTTTTTAAACCACTGCGCGAATCTATGAATGAAGCTTGAGTTATTAATGAAGAAGTCTGTGACCTTTTTAAAAAACTTACCTCCCATGAAGTTTTTCATTGAAACGTTGTGTATTTTTTTTTTAAATCTGTTTGCATAGATACTTGTAAGGATTAGATGGTTCACTTTCGGAAAAGAAAAAAGTAGCCGTTGCATCAGAACTTTGAATGATCTAAAATATCATGATGTCCGATTTTCATTTTCTCCTCTAGTTTCTGAGATCTAAACGGGACTTTCAATGAATATACGGAGATGCTGTAGACCTACACCAAAAGGCCTACTATTCCTAATTATTAACATTGGCCTGGGTCTAGTAGTTTTAAGATTTAATATGTAAAGTCAAACGAATTTTAGTCTAGATTCTATATCAAAATCTAGATCAAGACTTAGACTTAATTACGTGTAACATGTTATTAATTTTGAATGTATAGATAAGGTTAATAATTATTATTTAAAAATATAAGTGTACGCTAAATGAATATATGGAGATGCTGTGGCTGAGGGGTAAAGCATTTGGAACAGGAAGTCCCGTGTTCGAATTCTTATGAAGACTCTAGGTGGACCACTTCGGGGGCCAATTTAGAGTTTGTGTTTCCACACAAACTGTCGTTGAAACCTTGTTTCGTTTGGCTTTTCTTCCAGACCTTAGCTTCAATGTTTTGACTTTTCTTCGGCATCTCAGTTCAATCTATATTATATTTTGACCTTTTGGTTAGTTTAATTTTCTTTTTTTTCTTTTTTTGCAACCTTTAACCTTAATGCAAGCAATGTACAGTATCAGACTGCCTATCATCTTGTTCATTATTACTTTTCACTAACTAATACTAGCCTGCAGGGACCCGAGCATTGAGCCCTATGTGCCTATGTCGTTACTTTTTGTCTAAAAAAAAAAAAGGAAGATGTAAAGAAAAGAAAGATTACATTCTTGTGCTGTGCCCTGGCCCAACGACTATCTTTACTTATTGAAGCCTATTACAAAAAAAAATAATTCTTAAATTAAGTTGAATGCAAATGTTACTTTCAATATTAATACTATAAAATATATACAAAAGTTAAAGACCAGACTCTTAATCTTTTGAATGCATAGTTTTGAAAGCATGAGGCCAACTATCCAAAGTATAACAGTCTAGTTGAACCACGCACGACTGTCTAGTGGCGACTGGACAAAGCTAGCCGGGGCAAGCAGGGATTGTTAGAAGCATCCATTAATGGAATCACATTGGCCAAATGGAAGAGTCATGGACCGTGGCTCAGAAATCAGCTCTGCTCTACGTCACAACGCCGCTTTTCATTGGTCGCACGGCGCACGCCTCGTCTCCATGGAGATGCTTAGACGCCGAGCTGTTACCACCAGGGGATAAATATTTCAAAGAATATTGCTTGGGGTGGGGGTGGGGGAAGTGAGTACGGGGGATCTAGAGAGATGTTACAAAAAGGGGGGTGGAGAAAAGAGAGGAGGGGATGAAAGAGAATTAACTTTGGTTGTGTATGACACACACTTATTTCTTAAAACCACTAGAGACCAATGGGGAAAAAATAACTACTAGGGGAGGGAAATGAGGGGTGGGGGTCATTGCTGTTGGAAAAAAAAAATTCCGTTTGGGGAGGGGCAGAGACTTCACAAGAAACAAGGAACAATAGTTTGTTGTGGTTTTTTTTTCTACCAAAGAGGTTTAATGTGGTATTTGAGTGTGGGAGGGAGGGGCAAGGAAGGGGCAAATGGGCTGGGAGCCACCACACCATCACGTGATTAAGGGGGTGTGGCGAAGTGAGGGCTATTTTGGCCGAACCGAGAGCTTTCCGTGGGAGGCCGAGTAAGTATATGAGGTCCAGGTCTTCAGTAGCATCCCCCAAGAGTTGCAGTGTACCTAGAGCATCAACAGCAGAGGTGTGACAGAGAACAGAACTCAACTAGGATAGACAACAGGGCAACAGTTTGAACTACACCAACAGGCAACTTTAAGGTAAAAGAAAACATTTCTATTCTATTCAAAAGTAAAAGCGTAAATATTGTTTTTTTTTATAAAAGTGCAATATCAAATGTTTGATGTTTTGTTGTTATGTAGTGCTGTTCATTGGTGGAACGTCTCCATTCATTCTATTATAAAAAAAAACTCCAAAATATTTTTTAAAAATTAGAAAAAAACATTTCTTACTTTTTATTTGGATACATCCATATTGTTTTACTGGACACACAAATGCACACACACATAGACGAAAGCTTTAACCATACACACATAAACCTTTGTAAAAGAAGTAGTCAAATTTTTAGTTAGCACGATTTTTTGATTGAATATTTTTCTTTATAACTTTATTTTTTTATAGCTTTCTGAATTTGAATTAATTTTAAAATAAAAGTTTGTTAGCTAATCAGATATTAATTTTGATCAAGAAACAAGCGTAGAAGTAAACATTGCGATGTTCTGTAAGATGTTAACGTAGAGAACAAACACAGAGAGTGTAGCCATCTTGTTTCTCGCTGACATTATTGTTAGTGGCCTAAGCCAGTGTTTCCCAAACTGTGTTCAGCATCCCTAGTGTTCCACAAAGTCTGAATAGGTGTTCCACGAACTACTGGAATAATTACTTAGTAGGCCACCACGTGAATAAATGTCTCTAAAAAATAAGCAAAGTGTTCCGCTAAATACTCGGAACGTACGAAGTGTTCCACTAAATACTCGGAACGTACGAAGTGTTCCGCTAGATACTCGGAAAATGCGAAGTGTTCCGCTAAATACTCGGAATGTGCGAAGGGTTCCGCTAAATACTCGGAATGTGCGAAGTGTTCCGCTAAATACTCGGAACGTACGAAGTGTTCCGCTAAATACTCGGAATGTGCGAAGTGTTCCGCTAAAAACTCGGAATGTGCGAAGTGTTCCACTAAATACTCGGAATGTGCGAAGTGTTCCGTTCAGGAAGAAGTTTGGGAGACACTGGTCTACTCCTTACTCGTCTGTAGTTAATAAAACAAAACTAGAGACGATCTACCATTGAGTAGTAGTCCGAGCATTTAAAAGTAACTAGACTAGAGGTACTCTATGACTGGAGGATCCCTATTACGTGGTCTCTTGGGCTATGTTTATTTGATTGGATGTCCACGTGATACTGTGATTGTTTTGAGAGTTGATCTCGGGGAATGTTTCGAGTGAATGCTGTCAATAAACCATAAATTATCCTTGTTGACGTTTGGTTAGTACTTGTCAGTAGAGCTGCAGACATTCTTTCAACAGAGTATTGGGGAAAGAAATATTTTAGTTCATTGGAGAAAGAAACGCATTAGTTCATTGGGGTAAACAAACACATTAGTTCATATGGAAAAATATTTTACTAGAACTCAAGTAATAGTAACACTAATTTCAGGAGATCGTCTTAATTCAAGACCCAATCACACGCAGATGTCAACAAAATGACTGGTTCTTCAAAACCTCGTCTAATGAAATCACATACAATTTAGCAGACGACAATCAAAGCCAAGCGTTAGTTGTAATATCTATGAAAGAAAAAGGAATATATAAAAAAATGAGGGCAGACAAATAAATGGAAATATTTCTAAAGGAAATTGTTTCTTTCATTTTAATAATGCTCCAGGGTTGTCTTTTATATATATATATATTTTTTGTTTCGCCCTGTCTGATTGCCGTGTCGATGCTGATAGCACAGAATTGAAAGTGACTCCCCGTAGATCCGCCCCAGAAATAGAAGATGACGCTCGCTCCATAAGCCGGGAGGTGGTCGAGAGGTGGTCGAAGGCGGCAGTGCAGTGTTTGCAATGATGTTTTCATCTAATTATATATGGATCGCTGTTGGTTTTAATAGAATCTTTGAATGGAGGGCTGGGAAATGATTGGAACGTGGGTGGCCTCGATACCAGCATATCGTTTGCTCATTGTACGAGTTATGGAGCTTGAAGATTTCCCCGGGATAAAAATGCACGAAAGCATGTGTTTCTAAATATAGCTCGGAGATAAAAACCTTAGAATCGCAGGAAAATGATAATCTATTGAGTTGGGCTTAAAGTAGTCTCTAGATTAGGAATGGGATTAGATCTAAAGATACAAAGAAATATATGTCAATGAAAAAGAAAGTAGTAAACTCAAATGTATTGTGTCTTCTTACTCTTTCTCTTATCTCTCTTCTTCTCTCTCTCTCCTTCTCTCTCTTTATCTGTCTCTCACTCTCTCTCCTTATGTGCTAGGTAACAAATCCCCACTATTTACCCAAAAAGTGAAATGTTCGTGTTTCTTGAAACAAACTTAAATCTGTTTTCCCTATCACGTGATTTCAACATTTCAAATGTGATCTTCACCAGAATTCGTGTCATTACGTCTCAATGTACTGTATCATTTGGCCACCATACCCCCCCCCCCCTCAGTTTTCTTACCATAGCGACTCAGTTTCTAAATGATATCCTTGACACGTACAATAGATGCAAAGGGTTGGTTTCTTTCGATTGTCAGAGTGTATAATGAATGTTTTAAAGAACTCAAAATTTCAGAGGTCGACTGGGAATGATCCTTTGATGTTGACACCAGTCTGACATCATACTGGCCACGTTCTCAAAGTGTGGGCCGGGTCGCACACGACATTGCATCATGGACTTCAGGCAAATCTGATCTAAAAACAAAATTTCCGTCGACTTAATCATTCTTCAGTTCATGGATCAGGAGGCCATTCACACAATAGACACAAAAGTAAAAATAATAATGCGTAATGTACGATAATATTACGATAAATACGCTTAATAAAGATATACTTATACTACTCAATTGTCAGGGACACTTCAGAGTATCGGCCCTTACCCCCACGTTACTTTACTAAATTTAACCTGCCGTTTAGAATAGGAGGAATAATGAGCTGTAGATGTCAGGAGAATGCGTTTCTGCAGTGAAGACCCCCTAGCTGTCAAGAGAAAGACACCAACGTGACGTTTCCCCCGAAAGGTTGAGAAGCGCTTCTCTAATTGTAATATAGACTTTTTGTTATTCTTTGATATGCGTTTATACATAGGGTTAAGATTTACTGAGCGTTAGGGATACGGTTTGGACCAAAATCCCGACCTCCAAAATATAGTTCTGGATCCGCTAGTGCAAACGACTTTAATTAGCTTTCTCTGAATGTTTCACTTGAAATGAAAATGAAAACTATTTTTGCGTGAGACAAATGTTTTATTTCATTTGTCTGTTTTCAAGAGCGTTGTTAGAAAACCGGCTATTATATTTTTAAATCTCCAAACCTACAAAAGAGGAATTGAATATAGCAAAGTTAACAACGACTTCAGATAAAATATATGAATTATATAGGCAGAAATGAATTTAGTGGGGTCAATAGATCTATACATTTTGCATTCACATTAGTTTAAGATTACATTGAACAGGTTAATTTTAACTCATTCAGTGCGGAGTTTCAGCGAGCAACTTGGTTTATAATATTTATTTCACTATCTTTTTATGCCAAACTTTTTTATTTTTCTCCTTTTTTTTTCATTTTCCGGATGCGGGAGTGATTGATCTTTATTTTGGTTGTAAATTCGATGCATTACTTAGTTTATTTCTCGGGACCCAAAAAATATAAATTATACAATTTTTTAGTGTATTTGTTCATATTTTATGAAATTTGAAGTGATTAAATTTGTTTAGTATTATGATTTTTCAATATTTAAGAATAAAATTTTTAATTAAAAGGTTTAATCTTTCAGTATATCTATTTTAAACGAATTAATTAGTCAAGAAAAATATTTTTTTCATTAATTTTAAACTAAGCTCAGTTTAAAATTAATGAAAAAATATTTTTCTTGAGTAATTAATTTTATTTACTATACTTTTGTAGCCCATTCATTTGCCTTTAAAATAAGATTGAATATGTTAGATTATTTAATCAAATAAAAAGTTTTGTTAGTTTTAGTAACTCTACCCCTCTTGAAAATTTAAGTTCATACCGGAAAACTCCATTTTTTTCGATCAAAATAATTCGTACTGAAAGAGGAGAAATGTTTATCACAAAGCTTCTATCAATTCCCTCTGTCTGTCTGTTTGGTAAAAACTGTGTACACTTTATCTCTTGCATAACCATTCTCGGATCAAGTGGAAACTTCCACCAATTATTCATTGACATAGACAAAACATGAATCAATAAAAAAGTAACCAATTAGACAATTACTTACTAGTAATTCATTATTTTATGTAATAGCGACAAAGGTCACTAATATTTCAGTATTTACATATATTGCTAACTTTGTTGGGTTTAATTCCCTTAAATAATTGTTAACGCTATTTCTCCGTTACGCATATTTAGTTTATACTTTAGACAATTATTTATTGTACCTAACAAAACATAAGTCAAAAAACAAAATACTCAATTAGTCAATTAAATATTTGTAATTAATTATTTTGTTTGATATCGAATAAGAAAATAACTTGTACATTATTGGTAGATATAGGAAGGAGCTCTTTCACTTTAGATTTGTTTTTTTTAAAGGTTTTAAAAATATTTTGCATTTTTTTATTCGCACATATACATACAGGCGGCCACTGTGGGTCCGTTGTTTCGTAA
Organism: Biomphalaria pfeifferi; assembly: GCA_030265305.1. NCBI lineage: Eukaryota > Metazoa > Mollusca > Gastropoda > Planorbidae > Biomphalaria > Biomphalaria pfeifferi. The sequence goes on along the minus strand of JASAOG010000020.1, from coordinate 6,263,586 downwards.
GCAATGTAGGTCAAGGGGCAGATAATTTCGTAAACAACGTATACAAGGAATATTTCAACAGCATCGCTTTTCGTTTTTGATCCTATCACTAGAGACTTATTAAAGAAGTATTTGTTACCAGTTTACCTTTGGTTTAAGAAAAAAATCACAGAGAACGTTAATGTATAGTAATTAGAAAAACAGAAATGATAACTAAAAACTATAACCACACACCTATCTTAAAAAAAAAAAAAGTAAAGTTCCCCTTTCAGGCCTTGTGGTCTATGGGTCTCTAGATATAGACGTAATTCGATCCTGTGGCCTACGGTTATATCTTACTGTATACAAAATATACATTTACAATGACTGCCTGCAATGGCAATGTCACTTACCCACACGACATACAGCACAAACCCCGCTAATCTTCGTAATCACAAAGGTCCACTTACTCACGAGGTCTTGCTTGTCCTCTTACAAAGTCCTGCTTGTCGTCTTACTCACGAGGCCGTGCTTGTTCTCTTACATACGTGGTCCTGCTTGTCCTCTTTCTGAATAGTCAGTGGAAACATTGCAGGATCTTTTTTTGGTGCATGTAGACATAACAATGGACAAATAGCAAATCACAAACAGAAACGATAAAAACAGACAGAAAACACAAAAATAGGAGCTGTGAAAACTAATGAAGGAAACCAATCCAGCCACACACCCTGCCTCACATACACAACTGTATACATATATTTCCTAAACATCTTCTAACATTAAGAGAAAGAAATACTTCAAATAAACTTCAGCCAGAGATTTTTATCGCATTACATTTGTTAAGTCATGTTTAAATATTCAATGATCCATAGACCGGTCTAAGGAGGTGGATGGGGGGGGGGGGGGGGGGGGGGTAAGGGTTGTTTGCCTGGTCACATTGTAAATGAAACGATTGAACAATGGAATACGTCAAGATCTGTGACGTCACAATGCGATGACGCAATAATTGACGTTTTTCGTTTAATGATCATTAAAGCTCATAATTAATCGGAACATTATTTAGTCTTAGAGACTCTATCAGATCAAAAAAGAGTCAACACAGTACGTGAACAAAATGTCCATTCACTTATTAGACTTATGTATGCAAGAGTCCAATCCAAACTTTTGGGAACGACCATTTTAAATGAATTTTGTGTGTGTGTGAAAAAAAACTTTGCGCCCATCTCACCCCCCCCCCCCCCGCCCTCACTTTACTCAAACCTTTTTTTTAATCCCGAGGAAATACCCCAATATCTTAACCAGACTTCTGCCGGTAGGAGGTCAACCAATTGACCATCCAGTCTATAGTCTATATCCATTCAAATAAAGATATTCTCATCAATCAATGTTGACATTGCAATAGAGAATATTTCCTATTATTTTCATAGCAGAGAAAGAAGCAATCCTATGTGAGTTTGACTTTGATTAGATCTGATGTCCCAATGTCCGATGTATGAGGAAGAATCTTGTTTAAATCAAATAAATAACAGAATCTCTATGCACGAATTAAGATACTTTTAATCAGCAAGTACATTTCATGGAAAGATTGGAAACACACTATATATATATATATATATATAACACTAAACATATTATAATACTGCTAATTCAATAACAAAGTCACAAAAGTAAACTGGACATATTGACCAATCAGACTGATCTATCAACCCTGTACAAAACTTGTCTCTAAATATAACAATTTGTCGAAGCGGAAATAATCTAAAAACTTTTCTTTTTTTTTTTTGTTATCTCCCTTTCATTCTCCGCTCTTCTCTTTAGAGGGTTGAAAGCAAAGTGTGAATCAACTTCCTGTTTATTCTACTCTGTGGTAGCCTTGACAAATATATTTGTTTAGGATTTCCCAGGAAATATTCGCAAATATGGTCAATGTCTCAATATCGCTTCCAAGTGTTCAATCTAGATCGAAATCTTACAACAAAATGATCTGAGTGTGCTCTCACAGTCTTGGTGACGAGGCTCGAATCCAACATTGCACAGATCAAGGGAAACAACAACAATATGTAATTTTTAACACTGTCTAAATTAAGATCTAGAAATCTAGGTCTAGTTGTTTTTTTTCTTTTTTAAATAAGCTAGATCTGGGGGGGGGGGGGGGGGGAAAGATGTGTACATTAATCGTGTTCTTGTGTGGTATGCGCTCTCGGCTGTCATCTCGATGGATCCGGTTCGAACTCTGCCTGCCGTTATCAAACGCCGTCCTTTATGAAGTTTGGCCTAGACTGTAAACATCTTCATTTCTGAATGAGCATCGGGAAAATGTCACACAAAACACCCAGTGTGGAATACATCCAGTGTGGAATACATCCAGTGTGGAATACAACCAGTGTGGAATACAACCAGTGCAGAATACAACCAGTGTGGAATACAACCAGTGCGGAATACAACCAGTGTGGAATACAACCAGTGTGGAATACAACCAGTGTGGAATACAACCGTGTGGAATACAACCAGTGTGGAATACAACCGTGTGGAATACAACCAGTGTGGAATACAACCAGTGTGGAATACAGAATCTACGTATATACGATAACATAATATAAAGAAGAAAAACGAGATTCAGTGACTTTTCTAAAATAGGTTCAACTGTTGAGAACTGATTCATCTGAATTCGACCTGGAACGCTTCAGATCAGCAGCACTTTGACTAACAAATCATTTCGTCCACTGCTAATAACACTATTAAAGGTTATCGACCTCCATTATAGAAGAGCTCGAGACAAAGCATCAATGTAGAATGTCAACTGCAGGAAGCAACAATGTGTGAAGTCAAAACTTGGCCAAGAGAATCAAACAATAAGTTCAAACAGAAAAGACTGCATAATCAACTCAAGGCACTTTCGAAAGGGGAGAGTAATGCATATTGCTTAACGAGCATATCTTAATGATCTTTTATGTCATAATTTTTTTTGTTCGAAATAGAATCAATGAAGCGTAGGTGAAAGTGAAGGGGGGAGTCCGGAAGAAATAGAAAAATGTCTGAAGCTTCTGGAAATGTTCAAAACTTTTCTGTTGTTTTGTATTTGCCTTTTCTTAAAAAATTCTTGAAGTGTGTGCCTGCGTGCGTGTGTGTGTACACATATGATGTGCTTGCGTTCTACAAGAATAATGGTCATAACATGAATGTAGCGTGTTTGTAGATTAACTATCTTATTATTAATGGATCAGAGACTAAACGGCCAGACAATTCTTCCTTAGCAACCATCCATTCTTTGTTCCCGTTGTGTTTCCCGCCAACAGGCGGCGGTCAGTGCTATGACCAGGAAAGAAAGGAAGCTTAAGTGGCGCAAAACATTACAAACAGGGGACATTACTCTTTGATGTTCTCGTCTTCTGCATTCTTTGACTCAAAAATACAATTCGAAGTTTATGACGTGGCCTTGACCTTCAGTACTGAGGCTTCCATTGATTTAATTTATCCATTGTTAAAGTTTGTATCACGTTTTGAAAGATATATTGTTGCATAGATCGCAGAGAAGCAAACTACTTATCACAACTAAATTTGTACCTTTACCTATCCCTTAGTCTATTGGATCGTTGGGGCGCCATGCAAGACTCGTCGACCATCTTTCTCCATCCATTTCTCTCTCTCTTTTCTCTTAGTTAGAACCTCTTTCAATGGCAGGCCCGTCCATACTTTGATGTTGTCCTCCCATCTATTTCTCTGTCTGTCTCTTCTTCTTTTTCCTGGTACTGTTCACTGAAGTCTTGCGAGCACCGAAGATCTTGCAATATGGTCATAGATTTTAAGCTTTCGTTTTTTCTACGCTAGTTAGCAGGTCATCCTGGGGTCCATTCGCTGCAGTAACCTTGTCTCTGATCTCTTGGTTTGTGATGCGGTCTTTGAATGTAATACCTAGGATCCTTCTGTAGCATCTCAATTCCATTGCTAGGAACCTCTTCTCTAGCTCTGCAGTCAGCGTCCAAGACTCACAAGCATATAAAAATGTGGCCATGACCAGGGAGCGCATCAGTCTGATTTTGGTGCCGAGGGCCAAGCCCTTGTCTTTCCATATTATTTTAAGTTTTGAAAGGGCTGCTGTGGACTGTGCTTTTCGGTCCAGTAGTTCAGGTCTCGTTTACAACTAAATACAAGAGGTTAAACAAGTGAAAAAAAAATGTATCTATACCCATGTTCCTAATGTCAAACTTCTTCGATAGATCTGCTGTATGTTTATCTTTAGATTTTTGTGTGCTTCGGTCGACATTCATTCATCAATACGATTTAATAGTAGTCAAATAAAAGTAAGGATTTCCTATCGGACCTTGCAACCGGACAAAGATCTGTTTCTGTGGCCTACGGTTAACGAGGGTGTCAGGCGCCATAAAGATCCCGAAGTTACAAATCCCAGGATTCGGTCCGGGACCGCTCCCCGCACCTCCCCCCCCCCTTCCGCTCTTTTCCCGTCAAAAAACAAATCATTAATAAAAAAAAACTCCGTTTCCTAGTTTGCCTAGGCATTCTGTAGAATGACTATTTCTGCGTCAGGCAAGGTAAAAAAAAGTCTTATTTAGAAAGATATTTATAAAATAAATATAAATGAATGAAAAAATAAACAAATAAACAACAGGATTTCTTAAGACTAAAAAATACTTTTTAGACCCATGTTTTTATATCCTATGCTAAGTGCTATTCTAATTTTTGAATAATCAACAACAAAATTTTAATCTACAAATTTTAAAATAATAATATAAATTTGTAATATTATAACTGTTTACACACAACAGCAAATTGAATCAAACTAATTCATAAACAAATGCTGCTCTTATTTTGAAGTATATAGATTTATAGAAGCAAAGAAAAGTCTCTACATATTCTATTTATTGCATTCCAAATTTTCCTTTGCTTGTATAAATTATCTTATGTTAAGAAAAAACTCTGTGAGACCCACTGAGGCTTACCAGGCACGTTTAAACCCATAAAAGGACAATAAAAGAAAAACAAGGCAACGTGAACGTGAAAAAACTAGACACGTATTAAGGATTTAATGACAAATGTAAGTCCTAGACTGTCAAATTAATTATGTTTATAAGCACTTTTTTTTTCAATGGCGAAATATGTTTTAATATTTCAGACCAAAAAATGAATTGCGCTGAAGCCTTGTTTAACATAATCAATGAACTTCTTGTGTTTTCTGCGGTCATCCCAACAAAACATGTCATCAGCTTTGTCAATATGTAGTCAAGTGATTCCTTCTTAGTAGTGGTATTGACCTTGGTTGTAGAATAGACCTTATTGTTGTCTTTCACCTTTCATATACACACACATCGAAACATCTTTTGTATCAACTTTTTACCTGGTACAAATAAATGACAAAAGACATGCACACTTAGACAGGCGTAATTAAACACACTCCACACTTTCAAGAACAAGACTCAATTTGTTTGATAAGTGGCGATTAGAAATATTATTCCAGGAAATTTATATTATTAATAAAATACTTTAAATCATCTTTTAAAGCTGTTGTAGTCATTCTATAAAATGCCTAGGCAAAATGGAGAAATCATTTCTCACTTCGGCTGGTCGTTTTGGGCTTTCGCACATTTGCTCATTCAAAAGTTTGACTGTACGTGAGATCCCACAATGATCATTCTTGTTTAAATTTCGACTCAACACTAGATTTAACAATTAGATTTAACAATTAGATTTAACAATTAGATTTAACAATTAGATTTAACAATTAGATTTAACAATTAGATTTAACAATTAGATTTAACAATTAGATTTAACAATTAGATTTAACAATTAGATTTAACAATTAGATTTAACAATTAGATTTAACAATTAGATTTAACTAACAATTAGATTTAACTAACAATTAGATTTAACTAACAATTAGATTTAACAATTAGATTTAACAATTAGATTTAACTAACAATTAGATTTAACAATTAGATTTAACAATTAGATTTAACAATTAGATTTAACAATTAGATTTAACAATTAGATTTAACTAACAATTAGATTTAACAATTAGATTTAACTAACAATTAGATTTAACAATTAGATTTAACAATTAGATTTAACTAACAATTAGATTTAACAATTAGATTTAACAATTAGATTTAACTAACAATTAGATTTAACAATTAGATTTAACAATTAGATTTAACTAACAATTAGATTTAACAATTAGATTTAACAATTAGATTTAACTAACAATTAGATTTAACAATTAGATTTAACAATTAGATTTAACTAACAATTAGATTTAACAATTAGATTTAACAATTAGATTTAACTAACAATTAGATTTAACTAACAATTAGATTTAACAATTAGATTTAACAAACAATTAGATTTAACTAACAATTAGATTTAACAATTAGATTTAACTAACAATTAGATTTAACAATTAGATTTAACAATTAGATTTAACTAACAATTAGATTTAACAATTAGATTTAACAATTAGATTTAACTAACAATTAGATTTAACAATTAGATTTAACAATTAGATTTAACTAACAATTAGATTTAACAATTAGATTTAACAATTAGATTTAACTAACAATTAGATTTAACAATTAGATTTAACAATCAGATTTAACTAACAATTAGATTTAACAATTAGATTTAACTAACAATTAGATTTAACTAACAATTAGATTTAACAATTAGATTTAACTAACAATTAGATTTAACAATTAGATTTAACAATTAGATTTAACTAACAATTAGATTTAACAATTAGATTTAACAATTAGATTTAACTAACAATTAGATTTAACAATTAGATTTAACTAACAATTAGATTTAACTAACAATTAGATTTAACAATTAGATTTAACTAACAATTAGATTTAACAATTAGATTTAACAATTAGATTTAACTAACAATTAGATTTAACTAACAATTAGATTTAACAATTAGATTTAACTAACAATTAGATTTAACTAACAATTAGATTTAACAATTAGATTTAACTAACAATTAGATTTAACAATTAGATTTAACAATTAGATTTAACAATTAGATTTAACTAACAATTAGATTTAACAATTAGATTTAACAATTAGATTTAACTAACAATTAGAAGAAACGTAGAGATGACGACCAAATAGTTCTTGAAATAAAACCGACAAGAAATAAAAGTATGAAACATATTTTATTGCGCATTTTCTTGTTGATATGCCGGTGCAAAATCTCGACTATATGGGACTCGTGTTTGTATTTGCATTTTTAAAACTGCAAATCCATAATAATTATTTTTTTTTGGGGGGGGGGGGGGGTGAACAAACGAATTTACAGTTTCTTTAATGAGCATTGAAATGTTCAGTATTGGAAAAGGGACCATTTAAAAAAATGAGAAAAAACAAATGGTCCTCTTGTCCAGTCTATGTCTATGGTCCAAACTAAAACAGGCCACCAAAACCTAGAAAAGTGAATGTGGAAGACTAAGACCCATTCATTTTTAAATCTGCGACTAGCTGGTACATTGGACCTAATGACATTGGACTCTAAGCCTCGTTCTCAAATTTTTATCTCTTCTCTTGCCTCGGTACATTTCTTGGGCAAGTGTTATCTGTTCATTGTGCTATGGAACATTTTACAGATGACTGATATTGATCCAGGAGGGCTGCACTGTGTTTTAGGCGGGAACTAGCAGACGTTTTGCAGAGTGTGCAGATGTTTCTGATTCTCCGTGATTAGATGACATGACAAGGAAAATACAAATAAAAACATTAACGTGACGTCTAGTTAGACAACACATAAACATAATATTGCGTCTTTACAAATAACATTTGTGGCAATGTTTACGAAAAGATACCATCATACCCGTGTAGCGAAACGCACTAATATCGAGTATGCACATAGCTTCTAAGGCCCATTTCCTCGTCTGCCTGCATTATAACACCCCACTCACACACACACACACAATACTCACATGAACTTTTAAATGAACAAGACTGGAAGGATTAGTCCTCCCGTAGAACCTTGGCGAGAAACTCCGCTGCTAGGCGTAGCGCCTTACATTTGATAATCAGACTGATCTAAGGATAATCCCTTACAATTTTGTAGATCTACGGGAGAATTAGATTTAAGGACTAGTTTTAGATCTTTAGATAAACATAAATAATAATAATAACTGAAACGAATGGAAGGGAATACAATTTTGTACGTTAGAGATTTAAATGTTGGCTTTCAAAAACATATTAGGTCGAAACTGCAAACACAAATATTGTTTGGTAAACTTAATCGCTGCGATTTCAATCTTGAAATGTCTTTGTTGTTCTAGACTTAAGTATTATAATAACAGGTTAAAAGTTCGTATTTCTGTCGTCCTCTGGAAGTGGGAGAATTAGTGATGATCAGTCATTAGGATTTTATATTATTATTTGTTTGACGTCTAAAAATATATTGATGACTGAGCTAATCGTTCGATATATCTTTATGATGATGCTACATTTAAAAATAAATCATTTTTTATTCTTAAGCTACTAAGACACTGAAAAATAAAGTCAATCACTCTAAAAGAATTGTATACTGTATTAAAGCCTCTTATTCTGCCAATTGTTTTTCCCGATTCGGCCAGGGCTTCTTTTTAAATAGCTTTTACCACTAGCAAGCCTAGCTGCCGAATGTTACTATCCCCCAGCAGTTTTAGCGACCCCCTTATGGAGAGCCACTATTGTTTTAGGGCTATCTGTCTGTCCGTTTGTCAACTTATTAGCCTGCCTGCCCGTCTGTCACATTGAGATTCCGATTTTACTATTGTCTGTATCGTGCTGTAGGTGCTTAAGCTACTTTTTGTTTTCTGAAAACGTATCCATTTATTTCTAAAATTATATCTACTAGTTCACATGCGTGTAAGCCATTTTGTTAAAGCAAGATAGACACGCAGTTCTATTTATTGAATAGCTTTTGAAGGCTCTCTATTATTCTCTACTCTGAAGAGATCTCGAAGTGAACAAAGAATCTTATTACAAAAGTCTGTTCAATCTTGTATTTACTTTAACTCTTTCTCTCCTAATTGACGATATCATCGTTGATTTGATCTCATTAATTTAAAATAATTTTTATAAACTTTATTTTGTGTTTTAAAAAGAACATGTATCCCCCTTTAATTCTATACCAAATAGAACATTTTCTGATAACAAACCACAAAGCTATTGAAGCTAGATCATAACGTCGAAACATGGAAAAATAATTACGGAATGAAGAATTAAAGAGGCCGTTATTGTCAATCAGATTCATGTATGTACATACATGAATCTGATTGACAATAACGGCCTCTTTAACTCTTCATTCCGTAATTATGTGACATAATGTAAGAGTAAGACTGACACATAGGGGCCACCGTCAAGTTTGTGTAACATGAACTCTCTTGATCATCTTGCAACCTGCTTTAAGCGTGTAAATGTCTTATGTTGTAATATGATCAGTTTATCGTGCACTTTTTTTTAACCTGGCGCAACCCTGGGTCAACCTGACTTATCTAAAATAATTTCACCAGAATATTGAAACGATGTCAGTGGATTGAAGAAAAAAATTCTTTAATGAATTCATTTATATCGATGTCTATGTAGTAAATAAACCATTTGTAGACCAATCTACGTTAGAGTTGAATCTTACTTTTTCTTTCCTTCCTCTCTCTCTTTTTCTTTCTATTTCTTCCACCCACTCCTCTCTCTCTCTCTCTCTCTGTCACGCCCCACTCCCTGTTCTACTTTTCAGACAAGGAAAATTCCTTTGTAAAGGTCACTGGTGCAAATGTATTGATATTACATTTCATTCAAATCTCCATTGAGCCTCAACTAAACCTACTCAAAACCTACTCACCAAATCTGGCACGACCATACGGTCTCTTCGCTTCATTACATTCTCTGATCAAATCCTAGAGACTTCACTGCTGCTGGCCACTGGTCCGTAGATACAAATCAATGTCAATGATGTAAACATTTGAAATAAAATATTACTTGACCTTAGAGGGCACCTAAACTCTTTTTTTTTTCTCAGAAGATTGAAATAAGCATGACGGGAAGACAGGGGAAACAATTCCGTAATTTACATATTATAAATTAATACAGTTTTCAATTGAAAAGTATTATCCAATAAGAAAATGAACATGTCAATATTCAAAGCTAATTCTTACTAACAAGATGAAATCAAGGGGGAATAAGTAATATTCAATCAACAGTTACTTTTGACTTTAGGTTCAATGGTCAACTCAACATTCCTATTTTAGTTGACATTAAAAAATTTAAAGGAAAAAAGTGTAGAACGAGGATTGAACCCACGATATTCGCGCTATTCTATTTGCAAAATTTTAACTTGAAATCATCGATCCAATATTTTAGATTTTTGTGTTTTCTAATTAACTTTTAGACTTTTTACCACCTACCTCTCACCTACCTCTCCCCTTCCATCGTCCAACCATGAAGAAAGTGTAAAGTTAATACTAGGATTTAAAAAAAAAAAATACAAACTCATTCGGAATAATTGTGTTTATATTCGAGCAATGCTTGGCGGCCTGGTCGTGTGGTGTGTGCTAGGGACGTTGGTCTCGATGGTCACACTTTCGAATCCAGTCTCCCGCCAACCCCCGCCGTCCTATGGGAGGTTTTGACCAGTAGTTATCTTCAAATCTGAAGGAACCTCCGCAACAAAACATTCAAAATATGACAAGTGGGCGGTGTGAGGTGGCTGAAGAATGTATGCTATATGATAGAATAATATAATAAAAATAAAAATGCTTATTATAAAAAGATTTTTTTAAATATAAATTATCGTCATAACATGAACCTTTACCCGCCCCACCTTCCAATATATTATTGACGAGATATCAGAAACTGGCATAACAAAAAATAATGCATATTCGTGTGAACCAAAGTCGTATCCAGGTATCATTTTGTTTTTGGAAGTGAAGCATGCTGTTTGTCTTTGAATGTGGAAAGGGCTTAGTTGTTCAAAGTTCATGGTCAGTAATAAAAGGTTTAAGTTACAATATCGTATATATTTTCACCTCCATGTGGAGGATTTAGTGATGAGTCGGTAAGTTGAGTAAGTGAGTTGAATGAGTTGAGTGAGTTAAATAAGTTGAGTGAGTGAGTTGAATGGGTTGAGTGAGTGAGTGAGCAATAGATTTGTAGATGTTAAAATGACACAAAAACTTTATATTAAAAATCTAACGTTGCGTCCATAAAGATGCACAAAAAAGTAGGATAAGCTTTTAATACTAGCCACCCCCATGGTCTTTGTACCAAAGTCTATCCACATCTCTCTGCACTGAGTCATTCCTCCCCTCTCATTATATAATATTTGTGTCATTGTTAAAAGAGTTTTTGTTTGTTTGTTCTTTCAGATTTACTAGACGTTTAAAGAAAAACTTGAGCAAGACATTTCAAAGTGAATTCAAACTTACACACAGCAACAAAATGGAACTCACACTTTTGCAAGCAACAGTCACTCTGGCAGTACTTGTACTCGTCGTCGGAGGGGAGAAACAAGTAAGTCATATGGACACTAATTCTAAACATCGTGGTATGTCACTAAAATGTCGTTATAGACATCGTGGTATGTCACTAAAATGTCGTTATAGACATCGTGGTATGTCACTAAAATGTCGTTATAGACATCGTGGTATGTCACTAAAATGTCGTTATAGACATCGTGGTATGTCACTAAAATATCGTTATAGATATCGTGGTATGTCACTAAAATGTCGTTATAGATATCATGGTATGTCACTAAAATGTCGTTATAGACATTCTGGCACCATCTGGCTCCAGAAAATGTTTTTATCTTCCATGTATTTTCATACCGCATCTATTATGTTATGGAAGGCTCTAGTCCAATCTCATTGTTGGATATATCGTGGAGGAGTGGGCCAACGTTTCCATGTATAAATGTATAACTTCTTAAAAGATGCTTACCTAGATATGTATGCTTCTAAGACTTGTGATATCCTACTTGTTACTGTATATTGAACTTTTATAAAGTGGTTATCTTTCTTAGATTTTTTTCTCCTTTACATAAGTATTATGAGATTTGGGCTATTTAATTTTAATCTGCAGGTTGTTTTTTTTATACAACACTTCTATCAACTCACTCTGTCTGTCTGTCTGTCTGTCTGTTAAAAAGTTTGAACACGATATTTCTCTCACATTCATTCTTGGATCAAGTTGAAATTCACACGATTATTCATTGGCATAGTCAAGACGTGAATCAATACAAAAAAAAAAAAAAAGTAACGGATAAGTCAATTAATTACTGGTTATTTATTATTTTGTTCGATACCAACAAGGGAAAGTAATCCTCCTTCAATGTTCACAGATATGGCTATATTTGTTGGATTTCGTCCCTTTAAAAATACTTTCTAACGCTATTTCTCCCGCACGCATTCTCCGCTCAAGTTGATACTACAATTCTTTATTGTACCTAACAAGACATGAATAACAAAAATTGTCAATCAAATATTGGTAATTCATTATTCTGTTTGAAATTGAATTATGGAAATAACTTTTTAAAGGATTTTTATTTACTTGTTTATATTTATCCTCACCGCAACATTTATGTTCTGGACCAAATCGACCTGACTAATTGAAGCAATAAACTTAGCTAATTAAATATCTTTCTGTGAACTACGCTATATAGAAAGTCAAATGCTTTGAAACAGTAGTGGTCGTGCTTGTTTCAAAAATCAAAGGTCAGACAAAACTTTTGTTTTCGTCATTATATTTTCCTATCCATTTATTTTCAACTTTTCAAGCAGCTCGCATTCAATCGTGTGCCTAGAGCTGAACAAGAAATCCTTCTCCCAGATCGATGTCTACCCCTCCAATAGTGCACAGTCAACATGTAAAACGTGGGCCTAATATAGAGACAATAATACAAATTAAGACTGCTTAGCTGCATGATTTTAGTTCAGAAAAAAATAAGAATTTATTTCTATGTAGACTTTGTTTGCCTGCAATGCCTAGATAAGTAAAATGCTCAATGTAGAAGATATCCCGCCCTAGTTGCTGCAGTCTCATGTAACAATGTTTAAATAAGGAGCCAGATTTTTTACAATTTATTCTCGAGAAAAAAAATGCAAATTAAACATTTAACAACTATCAAGAAATTCAATCTAAAGACATTTCGTTGAGCTGATGTGCTGCCAATTGTAAGAGTTTTCACTGTCTTCACGACCTATTAATATACATAGTTTAGCGTCTTGAATGAAATAAGTTGTCTGATTGCTTCTTCAGGAAGTTGGTATCTTTGAACTGCAATGACTTCATCGAAAGTGAAGAAAAAAAAAAGAACCTGACGTTTTTAATTGGTCGATATCCATTTAGCAGACGTGAAAAAAACTGATAAACTGAATTGTCACAGATTTTAATCGTCTGCCCAAGAGACGCATTAACTGGCAAGTTTCTTCCCCCCATAGCAGTTTCTAATGACGTCATCAGCAGTGACACCGGTTCGCTTCGTTGCGGCCGTGTGCCAGATTTTTTGTTGAGACATTGTTGCCTGAAGATTTCTTTTTAGCGACATTTCTGACTGTATTGTGGCATTTTGGTTTTAATTTGTTTTCTGAAGAGTTCAAGTATTTACTAAGTAGCAGGAAACAATGAGCTCTGTTTAAACAGCTCAACCTTGGTTTCCCTCGGGGGAAATGTCTAGTCAAGTGTCCGGTTAATGAAGCAGTTAAAGAAACATCGATCCCAGGGTTCCGATGCTGGTTCAGGGTTATCGAACAGTTCATGAGGCATCAACGCCTCCGAGAGCCTTTCCTATAGCGAGTAATCTCCCCGGAGCTATCCCACTACGTTTGACTCAAAGTTTGTTCACTAAAAAGAATAAAAACATTTTGGATGATTATCGATATTAGTGAAAGAATTACTACGTGACAAGTGAGGTACCTTTGCGCGTGTGTGTGTGTGTGACCATGTCTGTGTGTGCCCATGTGTGTGTGTGCCCTTGTGAGTTGATCTGTTAGTGTGCGTGTATTTGTCAATGCCTGTAAGTGAATGAAGTGCTAACATTCATCTTTGTTTGGATTAGAGCTCGTTCTGTAACGAGGCTTTGTTTAGGTGTCATCCAATTATGACGTCCGCACGAAGAGCTATTGAATATTGAACTAGACTACAGATTTGTATTTCTAAGTTACCGTTCAATTTTTATTTCTTTTAAAAAGTAACGTCTGTCCTAAAGTTTCTAAATGTGCGCATTCTCGTACCAATTTTGGGGCGTTTATCTCTTCTTTTAGGTTTGTAAACCTTTCTGGAGTTAATTCGACTAGATTTAGATACCAAGACAAAACAAAAAGTTCAAAAACACAAAGAATAACAAACACAGAGAATAACAAACACAAAGAATAACAAACACAGAGAATAACAAACACAGAGAATAACAAACACAGAGAATAACAAACACAGAGAATAACAAACACAGAGAATTACAAACACAGAGAATTACAAACACAGAGAATTAATTAAAAACACAGAGAATTACAAACACAGATTATTCATGCAGTGACTCATGATCAGCTAGACACGCAAGAATGTACTTTCGCAGTGTGTTGGGCCAAGTAGATATGAGTTTCCATTGTACAATGTTGTTAGGTTTATCTGGGTATCAACTAGAAACACGATGCTATTTATTTATTACCCACTTCTAACTCATCGTAGTTAAGATTTTTTTTTAAAACGAAACAATTTGGATCCAACTTTTTTGAATTTACTTTTTAAACGTTTCCTTGAGAGAAGAAGGAGCGCACAACTTTTTTGTTTTGTGTTTGTAGAGAAATCTGAATAGAATTTTTAGAAATATTTTATGACAGCTACGATCAAATTTATTAGTAAAAAAAAAAAATTAGATCTTCAAAGATCTTCAAAGATCAGTTTCAATCACTTTGACATTTGTAACCAACACAAAAAGTACGAAACAATTGTTCGAGTTTTGTAAATCATAGGATGTAGAAGTACCAGCAGTACACATTGGCAACACCTGTTGATTTGTTCCCAGGCTTTACATTGTTTATTATGGCCGGAACACTCTTCTTTTGACTTGTACTAAACTGGCCACACTCTAACGATCGTACTAAAATTAGTGTATATCTGTTACTATGAAATTGTACGGCCCGCTCTCTTATTCCCCCCCTCTCTCTCTCTCTCTTCGCTTTCTGGAACACCCATTTTTTTTTTACATGCACATCGTAATTTCTCAGACAAAGACATTTGACTTGACTTGGAAACACCCGCATTTGAATGTAGCGAAATGACAATACATCTAGATTTATCTTATTAATGCTTTTAGGAATGTTGTTGTTCTTGTTTCTCTCTCTCCCTCTCTCTCTCTCTCACTCTCTCTCTCTCTCTCTCTCTCTCTTCTCTCTCTCTCTCTTTCTCTCTCTCTCTCTCTCAAAAAAAAAAGAAAAGAAAAGAAGACCTTTACATCATCTGCCCTCTAGACCACAAGTTCTGAAAGTGATTTTTTTTCTTAAAATTAAATTTGATTTACATCTTTTCACTTTGAACTCTACTTCAGCGGGAATCCCCGCACTCGACTCAATTGTGTTTTTACATTTAGTACAGAGGTAAATGAATAAATAAACGCACATGAACATTATGTAGACATCTCGAGCTGGACTATTCACAAAATAATTTGATTGCTCCAAGTTTACTGGAAACACTTTTTGCAATAATAAAACACAGTAAATAAAAGAATGAGAAATTATAGACTATCCATCATGTACCTTCATGAAGAATTGATTAAAAAAAAATAGTTTTTTTATCCAACTTGTTAGATTCAGTATAAAACACAATAAACTTGCATATATGTAACCCTGCGGGACCAAGTGAAACAAAGAACGTCTGGGCCACGAGGCCTTCATCAGCTGCAAAACAAACAAAAAAGACAAACAAATAACACAAAATAGGCTTAAGTGAACTTATCTGTCTGATGTTGTTCTCTTCAAATACCTTAGAATTCAGCCAATATATCATTAGACAGTCTGACGCTACAGTATTGTAATAGCTTGAAATGACAGTATTGCTATTGACTTTTATGTGAAAACTTAATTATACTCATACTAATTAGGACAGTGTCTATTCCTTTGTATATTCACGCACACTTGGTCTGATGTCTGTGTAACAAGCCAGAAAAGAAAACATCAAATGATTATTAAAATCGAATTAGCATATATGAAAATCATGTTGATTTTTAAAAGGAAGATCCATTTGATAACTAGCTAACTGGTATGATCAATCACTACTTATTCTAGCGTCATCAAATGATGAGACATTTACAACTCTTTACATATATTAGTGTCCCTGTCCAATGGCTACCAGCGATATTTATGGACAACTGAATAATACTTCGGAGGCTGGTGTTGGAGTAAGCAGGAAAGGGGAAACAACTGGCATTGATAGTTTCCTAGTTGGGATGTTTACGTTGAATAAATAATGGTGAGTTGCTTCCCTTAGTAGAGTGGGCGCTAAAAAAGCGTGACTGGGACCAACAACCAAAAATGTTTGTTAATCCTCACTGTTTGTGTTTATACTATTGACCTCGTGTTCATCTCTAAAGACAACCTTATCGATTCCGTTATATATCACAGCACACGGTACACTTAGTTATAGGTCTAGCGTGATGGATAACTTTATGGTCTAAACGGGTAACAGACTGAATATTCAGTTGTAGAGAAACATCTAATGTGTACAAATGACATCAATAGGCATTAATATTGTTAACAGTTACCTCTCTCTGTTTGGCGACGGAGACTTACATTATTGTGTTGTTATTCTTTGTTATATCATTGTTGGTTACATCAATAATTGTCATATGTTCTGTAATATATATACAGAGTTGTTTTTTTGTGACGGTACCGGCACCTTTTTGAATGTGGGGAAAAAGTAATACTTTTCTTGTATTTTAACGTTTATTATTAATTTTTTAGGCAATCCATCACTGATCACTGTGTACCGGTGTACGGTTATGTCACTTGCTTCTTATTAATAATATATATATATATAATTTGTAAAGAAGGCAATAAACAAAAAGAGGTGGAAATTATTTTGCTTATTTAGAGTTTCTCTACTTTTAGTTTCCACGATGAGGGAACGTTTTCTTTTTAAATTGATTTACTTTAGAAACTTAGATTTTTTTTTGGACTGGGGTATGAGACTTTTTGTCTGCTAATAATTTGATTTTATGTAGGGAAAGGCAAAAAAAAAATAAAAAAATTTAACAATAATAATAATCTTTATTGTTCGTGAGGAAATTTGTCTTACAATTTGTGCATTACACCAAACAAAACATTATAACTATAAAAAAACAAAAATGTACATTCACACCAGACTCATAATGTACATGTAAAAAGTTTTATAGCAGATTGTTTCTATTTAATGATTTGATTACCAGGAGAGGTTTTTTTTGTGCGTCTGTTTGTCTTTGCTGTCCGTGTCTTGTATGTCTTGTGATGGTCAAATCACAAATCCTGACACAAAACACAAAAAGGTGATTTTTTTATTTCTAGAATCTCGTTTTAGCTTTTTTTTATAGATGTCTCCAACAGCGGCCCAAATGGAGGTGGTGTTGTTTTGGCCAATGACTTTACCAGCAGCATTTAGGATTTTGTGAAGTTTATTTTTTTTTAATGTTCAGATTGCCATACCAGACAGTCATATTGAAACTTTAAATATAGCAGATGAGATCGTGATAAAACATAGCCAAGGCAATTTCGCTAACATTAAACGAGGACAGTTTTCTCAGTAATCGTAATCTTTGCTGCCCTTTTTTACAGATAAAATCAGTATTTGCAGTAAAATTTAGTTTATTTCTAGGATACTAACAAAGTATTTAAAAGTTTGCACTATTTTAATAGTCTCTCGAACAACAGACATTTACGCTAATCCCTGCGAAAATTGATTATCATTTGCTTAAGATTATAGAAGATTTGCAACAGATTCAAAAGTTTGATGGTTTGAAGTTATTTTCTCAAAAAAAAAGTTCATAAATTAGGTTTTGTATTAATTAGACTCAAAGCTAATTGTATTTATTTTTCAAACACTCGGGTGGATTTTACCAGTATCATGTGCCTCTAAAACATCTTACCAACAGCATGGAGTGAATGGATAAAGTTGAATAGCCTCTATGTCAGGGGAGGTAATGTAGAGTGATATTCAAAACTCTAAAGGAAGGCAATGAGGAAGATAATAAGGAGTAATATTCAACAGAAAAATTTTGGAAAGACATTTATTTGTTTTGGCCGGTAAATAAATTGAAAGACCCAAGAAAAGTTAACCCACACAGATTGTAAGTCTCAAGGGAAAGGAAAGAGTTATCGAACCTGTTATATGTCGCCCGATTTCACATTCTGCTTAACGCTGGCTTGACCATCAGTAGAATTCTTATGCCAGTGGACATTGGATGACCACGACGTAAAACGATCAGGCTCCTTCCTCGCGCCATTTCAACCAGTCGTTTGGTTTGATGTTCTAGAATGGTCTGCAAAGGTCAAAAACAGCAAAGATCTGAAAGTCTAGGACTGACAGTGTGTATCTCGTAAAGACACAAGAAGAGCCATTCAGTTCTTTAGCATTAAGCACAGTACATACAGAGTTTACCTCAACCAATTGTATTTCTCCATCCGACACGCTAATCAGTTCAGGGAACTAACAAAATAACACCATGTAATATCTTCGTAGAATTACGTCAGAGACAAATAAAACCGTTTCAGTATTTCTTACTAGCACTATCTCATTGTATTTACGACACTTCGGATATCTTTGGACAATAAACACACATTTACATTCATTGTTCATTGCATCTTCGCTTTAGTTCTCAATTGTTTCTCAGATTTAGAGTTCGTTCTTAATCTTTGACATTTTCTTTATTAGGCTTCTTAGTGTTTAAAAACAAAAGTAAAGTTCCCCTGTGGTCTATAGGGCAAAAGGGCTAAAGGTCATCTGATTCTGTGGCTTACGGTTAAAGAGGGTGTCATGTGGCCAGCACAACGACCCACCGCCTTTACTTTCCCCAACTAAAGTCAGTTACCCATTAGAGCTGGGTGGACTCAGAGGCGCCCAAAGATCCCGAAAAAAAAATTCCAGTCTTCACAAGGATTCGAACCCGGGACACCGATTCAGAAGCCAAGCGCTTTACCGCTCAGCCACCGCGTCCCTTAGTGTTTAGCATTCATTAACTCTTGACTCGCGCGAGCTGGCATTCATTAACTCTTGACTCTCACCAGTTAGCAGTCATTAACTCTTAACGCTCACCAGCTAACATTCATTATCTCTTGACTCTCACCAGTTAGCAGTCATTAATTCTTGACTCTCATAAGGTTGTAGTAAATCTTTCAAGATATCATTTACAATTTCAATTAGAGATTTGTCAGGTCAAAGTAGATCCCAGTTATTCAATCTTTGTTTACACTTTGATTTTTAAAGACATTCTGATTTCTTTCTTTAAGCAGTCAAATAGAGAAAGAAAGAAAAAGAAAAGAAAGTGCTATGACGAAATAGGGTGACGCTATAATGGAACATTTTTTTAAAAAGGAAAGAAACAATCGAAATAATAAAGCTTATAATGAGTGTGACATTGTATCCCATAGTTTGTATCCATCAGGCAATTCATTTGAAATTTCAGACTAAAAATAATACATTGCTGTGATAGGAAGTATTTTTATTCATTGTTTTATTAGTGCAACGTTTATGCTTATCATGCTCAGTGCGATATGGACCAGTTGAAGCGGGGAGGGGTAGGTGTATTTAGAAGAAGGTTTCTGTGCTGCATTTTCAAAAACATTTTTTTAACTGCTCGAACTCGAGTCTTCAGGATAGAAGTTCGAAGTGTTTTTTGAACAGAACTATTCATGTACTTAGACAAATAGAAGATTTTACAGTACACACCGGCTACGCCCATGAATTTTTTTCCTAACTTTTTATTGTTTATTCTGGCCGAATTTGTTCCTAGGCTTTATATCGTTGTTGTTTTTTAAGGCCGGAACACCGTCTTCTTTTCTTTTCCTTTTTTTAATTTTAATGAACGGATCACATTTTAAAACATCAACCTACACACACACACATCCATGTTTAGCTCGGGATTGAGTTGAGATCTGCTAGAATACAATGTGTTGCTCTTTTTCCTTCTCTCTATTGATCGCTCTTTTGTTTCTTTAACCTGCGCAGAGCGTAACTTCTTCCGCATAGATTTGGAAAGACCCGCTTCATAATGCACCTCCCACACATACACGCTATTATATTTTGGGCCCGTTGATTTTAGTAGCACTTTTATTTATCTGCTATCTCCCGCTAGGGTGTATGGGGTATCTAGGAGGGGTAGCACCTCTAGTGGACAAGCAGTCGTACCCTCTTTTTGAGGGTAGCTTGGCTCACTCTTGGTCCCCACTCGGTACCCAACTCTCACCTGTGGCTCCCAGAAGCTGTAGCATGCGCAGCGGCCACACCCCGGAAACGGCTTTGACTGGCCGGCTAATTCAGGTAGAGGGTATCTGACGTGTCCATGGCACTCTGGTACACTGAGGTTCTGTCAAACCTAGCATGTGAAGTCTGGACTTGGCGGCCTGTGCGTAACGTCACAAAACTAGTCTAATCGGACAGAATGGCAAGTACAAGCACAGTGCTGAGGAGAACTCAAGAGCAGGACAAGACACACAGAAAGTCTCTGGTCATCCACTGAACCCAAACTTGTCCCCGGACGTCTTGACCAAATCTTGCTTCCGGAAAAGGACGGGCTTTAGGGCGAGAGAGTGAGGTCGACGTGTTGCGCGAATCCTCCTCACTTTAATCCAAATTCCAGCGCAAGTCACTTGTCATCCCCCCAACACAACCAAACCAAAGTCCTGTGGCGACAGGCAAGCAGTGAAGTGGTAGTAGTGGGCACACTGGAAGCCATAGCTGCAACCCTGCACACAGGCGGCTCAGGCCATATGGTCGTTCACCACTGACACAGAGCAGCAGTGGAGTCCGGCAGCCCCCCCCCCCCTTGAGTGGCTGAGCAGCCCTATTTAGGAGTGCACTGCTCACCTCCATAGCATGAGGACAGGGCTAGAAAAAGTGCCCCAAAAATTGCCTGCTCTAAACTACCCTAGCCAGCCTACCAGAGTTGGCGGGAACCCTACTCAAGCGGTCGAAATTCAAAGAAAAAGACGAGGATAGTTCCTCTTACCATAGGCGCATGGAATGTACGCACACTTCTTGACAACGACACATCTTATAGACCACAAAGACGAACTGAACTAGTAGCCAGGGAGCTCCACAGATACAACATAGACATAGCAGCACTAAGCGAGACTCGGCTTGCAGATGAAGGTGAACTCTGCGAAAGAGGAGCTGGATATACATTCTTCTGGAGCGGTAGAACCACTGAAGTACAACGTGAATCTGCAGTCGGCTTTGCCATAAAAACACCAATAGTATCTAAACTAGTCGAGCCTCCCAAAGGAATTAGTGATAGGCTTATGACCCTAAAGCTGCCTTTACAAAACGGAAAGAAACATATTTCTATTGTTAGCTGTTACGCACCCACCATGACCAACCCAGATGATGTCATAGCAAAGTTCTACGAAGAACTAAACTCCACCTTACTTGATATTCCAAAAACAGAAAAGCTACTCATTCTCGGTGACTTCAACCCAAGAGTCGGCTCTGACCATCTCATCTGGGAAGGAGTCTTAGGCAAATTTGGGATAGGTCAATGCAGCAGCAACGGATTATTACTACTCCAGACCTGTGCTGAACACAAGCTGCTCATATGGAACACAATATTCAGTCTTCCAATGAGAAAGCGAACTTCCTGGATGCATCCCCGCTCAAGACACTGGCACCTCATAGATTACGTCATCACCAGACAATCTGACCGTCAGGACATACGTGTCACCAAATCTTGCTGTGGTGCAGAATGTGGAACAGACCACCGCCTCATCATCACAAAACTAAACATCCGTATTCAACCAAAGAGACGTCCACAAAAATCTAAACCCCTAAAAAGGCTAAACACGGCCAGACTAGCAGATGACAAAACTGAAAAGTCGCTTGCAGATGCGATAGAGAACTGCCTCAAGTCCACCCCTCTAACTGAATCAAATGTAGATAAAAGCTGGGAAAACTTCAAAGAAGCTATCTATAGCACTGCATTAAACATACTCCGTCCTATGGAGAGAAAGCATCAGGACTGGTTTGATGAAAACAGTACTGAGATCAGAAAACTATTAGACAAAAAGCACAAGCTCCACAAATTGTATCTGAACAACCCAAACTCCCAGTCGACTAAAGATGCATTCACTAACATCCGCAAAAATGTGCAAAAACAGCTACGCCAAATGCAAGATACCTGGCTTAGCAAGAAAGTGGAAAAAATACAGGAATTTGCTGACAAGCACGATATGAAGAACTTCTACCATGCCATAAACGAAATCTATGGACCCACAAAGTCAGGCTCATCCCCTCTATTAAATGCTGATGGGACAATCCTATTGACAGATAATGGAAGAAATCCTAAAACGCTGGGCAGAGCACTTCGAAAAGGTTCTCAATACACCTTCCATCATAAATGAAGCGGCCATAGACAGGCTACAGCAAGTACCAATAAATGAAAAAATGGATGACCCCCCTATGCTAAAGGAAACCGATCTTGCCATTCAACAGCTCGCAAGCGGAAAAGCCCCAGGAGCTGACTCCATTCCCGCAGAGGTCTACAAAAAGGGTGGATTAGCCATGATTGAAAGACTTCATAAGCTCTTCTTAATTATGTGGGAAAAAGAGTCAATACCACAAGACTTTAAAGATGCCACAAAATTCGTGTGTGTCACAACAAAGGAATATCTCTTCTCTCTATTGCTGGGAAAATTCTTGCACGCATCCTACTAAATCGGCTCATGCAACATATAGAATATGGTCTACTACCAGAAAGCCAGTGCGGCTTCAGAAAAGAGCGTGGAACCATTGACATGATCTTTGCAGCAAGGCAGCTCCAGGAAAAATGCCAAGAACAAAATGCTGACCTGTTCTCAATATATGTCGACTTAACAAAGGCATTCGACACTGTTATCAGAGAAGGACTCTGGAAGATCATGTCAAAGTATGGCTGTCCACAAAAATTCATAACCATGGTGAGACTTTTTCATGATGGCATGAAGGCTCGTGTCCAAGAAAGTGGAGAACCATCAGAGCCCATCGAAGTATCTAACGGGGTAAAACAAGGCTGTGTCCTAGCACTTACACTGTTCAGTATCATATTCTCCGCTATGCTGACAGATGCATTCACAAATAGAGAAAACAACAGGATAAATATATCATACAGATTTGATGGTGGCCTATTCAACCCGAGGCGGCTTAAAGCAAACTCAAAAAAAAAATGCAACAGTAATCAGAGACTTGCTATTTGCTGACGACTGTGCCCTAAATGCCTGCTCTAAAAATGATCTGCAGAGCATCTTCAGTGACTTCTCAAGAGCATGCTCAGACTTTGGCCTTACCATCAATACGAACAAGACTGAAGTCTTATATCTACCTGCTCCTGTGAAAGCCTACTCGGATCCAAGCATCACTATAAATGAACAAGATATAAACGCAGTGGACAAATTCACATATCTTGGCAGCACACTCTCCAGAAATGGAAAAATCAATAGTGAAATCGACCTGCGTATCGCAAAGGCCAGTGCATCCTATAGCGGACTGTCTACAAATGTCTGGAACAGACGTGGTATAACCACAAACACAAAGCTAGGGGTCTACAGAGCCGTCATCCTCCCTACATTGCTCTATGCCTCAGAAACATGGACAGTGTACATGCAAAGAAACTAAACCACTTCCACATGACATGTCTGAGAAAAATACTAAATGTCAAATGGCAAGAGAAAATACCAGATACAGAAGTCCTTCGAAGAGCGTGTCTGCAAAGCATCCACACAATCCTGATGCAGTCCCAGCTGCGATGGGCAGGTCACGTCTACAGAATGGAAGACCACCGCATCCCTAAACGACTCTTGTATGGCCAACTAAGCGAAGAAAAGCGCTCGCAAGGTGGTCAAAGAAAGCGCTTCAGGGACACCCTCAAAGCTTCTATGAAGGCGTTCAGTATAGACCCGGGCACCTGGGAGACAGAGGCACATGACAGAGCATCATGGCGTCGCGCTGTGAAAACTGGCGCACAGGTTGCTGAGGAAAAAAGAACAACGCTGGCAGAAGAAAAACGCCAGAAAAGAAAAGCAAGGCAAACGACACTAGCTCCAGCTGGAATAACCTGCCAAATGTGCGGCCAAACATTCCGGGCTCACACAGGTCTCACCAGCCACATGAGGAGGCATAAAACCCCAGTGCGAAGCCCTCAGCCCCCTGGATGACAAAGTGGTCATCATCGAACCACGATGGACGAACTATATCTCCCGCTAACCACAAAAAGTTAGATCTACGTACACATTCCCGGTTCCCCTTTCTCTTGGTCTTTTGTTCTCTACATAAAAAGAATTATCAATTTGGTTTTATTAATTGTAATCGTTTATCTGATCACTTTTGAATACAGTGAAATGACAATAGATCTAGAACATAAACTTATATATACTACAAGACAGGAAACAGGAAATAAATATCCGCGACTAATCGTTTAGAGAGTAGGTTAGTTTTGTTAGCTAAATATATTGTGTATAGTTTTAGTGACGGTACAAGTAGTGACGTAGTAGGACAGACTAATGACGTAGTAGACTTAGGCAAACAAGAGACCAACATGGCGTTATGTTAGAAGTAGGTTGTGTTTTGAATAGTAGTTGAATAGTAATTAGATATAGTGACGTTTTAGGAAGACTGGACGGATTTCCCAGTGGTTAATAAAGTATCATTTTATAGAACTGAATGTTGTTATCAACTATATTCAATTTGTAATGTTCTGTGGCTAATGTTAAGTAATAATTGATACATAGTCGAAGTCAGATTAGATTTGCCCATTTTGAAGAAAGTTGGATCAAGGCGTTGTTTTGTAAAGTAGTTAAAAGCAGTAAAGTTGTTTGTTTTTTTCAACCCTAACCTATGTAACAAATAATTTTATTTTTTAGATGTAGATCTAGTAATTGATTATCAAAAATAAACAAAAAAATCACAATTTAGTGTTGCATTCAGTCTTTTGATAAAAAGATTTTGTATATAAAAATTGAAAAATAATAATTATGAGACGAGAGTAACTCTTATTTTTGATGTTCAGTTACAGGGTGAAATAAAATATTTCGTTTATTAATACTTCTGTACACCGGATAAAGTAAAAAGCGCACAACTTTTTTTTATTTGCCTCCGTGTGTGAAACCTCCAATATGTTTGTAAAAACTCAACTTTGAATCTTTGGCTTAAAGTCCACAGGAAATATTTGGTCTGAATTTGTATTTGGACACACCTATGAATTAGTGACATCATTTCTTAGATCAAGATCTAGGTAAAAACAAATTCATGCAATGTTGAATTATAAACCTTTGAAGGGAATCGGAAATGAGGTAATGCCATAGACATAAATAAATATAGACTGGAAAAAGGAAATAACTTCATGTAAATTGAAAACATGTATATCTATTGTTGTCGGAAATCCGAATTCTGAAAAGTTGCATGATCTTCAGTCTTAGAGATTAAACAAAACTACACTGCTGTATAATAAAGTTCACAAAATTGCAAGTCACAAATTTTCGTTTCATAAAACTCTTTTATCGGCCAGTCTATATTTATTGATGTCTATGGGTAATGCATAATAAAAATAAGTCAACTTAGGGACAAAATGCTTTAAAAATAAGGAATGCGTGATATTTTTAAAAACGTTACCTGTGTAGTCTGCGGCCTTTGGGGGAAATAACGAAAATAAACTACAAAAGGTTTAATAGAAAGCTTGCGGTTTGTCGCGAATAGCAGTCCAAAAGTTGCGATTCTGTCAAAAACCGTTCTTAGTGAACACCTTGAAGGTAAAAGGAACCTGTGTATTCTGTACAACGGAAGCATGTAAAATCTTACTACTTTTTTTTATTTGCTTTCGTGTGTAAAACTATTCAAAATGTTTGTAAAAACTCAACTTTGAATCTTTGGCTTAAAGTCCACAGGAAATATTTGGTATGAACACAATTATATTTGGACACACCTATGAATTAATGGACATGAGAGGGGTATTGTGGGTGTTTGAATTAGATTAATCTGCACGGATCCTACAGCAATGCCCATTGTCAGTCCACTAACTGACGAGCTATTTAAGCCTCACCTTATGGCCATCATCACGCCACGATAAATCCATTTTATTTGAGCAACTAAAGGGAACTTGTAATATAACCTTTGACCTACCCGGTCACGTTCTTGAGCTTAACTTGTGACTTGTGCAAATCTGTTCAAACATCCAGGCACTGTGTCAGCCCTCACAAGGTGCCCCACATCTCTAGGTACTCACTCTGTGTGACCTTTAACCCTGAAATGATTACGAATGTATTACACAAGTTTTGTTAGATTAAATTGTTAACTCTGGAGGCAATACTTAGCTCATTTATTTCTAAGATCCTCCCCCCAGAGATCTTAAAAACTAGAATCTATAGCTTTCTCTTTCTGTCTCTCTCTCTCTCTCTCTCTCTTTCTCTGGTGTGGTATATTTATATGTAATTTGTTTCTTTCCTCTAAGTAAACAGAACCTATTGATTCCTATAAGCCACTAGAGACCAGACACGTCTCACGCCACCAGATGGTCAACATTGCCTTCAAGATGTAACTGTTAGACAAACATTTGTTCAAAAACGTACCTCGTGTCCTGTCTAGTCTGAAGTTTTCTTGACCGACGCCAACTACTCAATGCGTCTCAATTTTATCTGGCAATATCATTGACTCAAACTTTACACTTAATGGCCTAGTTGACTTTTGCTCACAGTGTGATTTTTTTTTTACAAATTCCAACTGACCGTTATAATATTGAGTTTTCTTTCCTAGACTTCCTCTCCATTTCCATCAGGCCTCAGCCAGCTCTGCTTCAAAAAGATTCTTCCAAAACTTGAAACGAACTAGAGCTGATGTTTGGATATTAAGGAACAATATTTCTACCAGTGCAGACATCAACAGAATTTCCGAGCTGTATCTGAGATTTCACAATCTGATTATTTGTCTTGTCTCGCGGCTTAAGTCTGTCGTAGATTTCGATTGTCAGACTGTAATCGGTCTTATTTTCTTAGACTCGGACGGATGAAATTTGTTGAATGGTCTTTCTTGTTTTTCTTTCTCTTGATTCTTTCCTCACCTCATGGATGTACAGCCGACAATATCAACGACAGTGTTTCTAAATCTAAGATAATGTACCCCAGGGAGAATTGTCCCTTACTTTGAAAGGCAAGAAATGACTTTGTGTTTATATATTTGAGAATGTGACATTTTCACATTTTAAAAATGTATTTTACCTTGAACTTGTCCTTGGCCAACGAAACACTTGTCAAACTCCACACATAATTTCCTCTGGAGTTCCACATAAAACAGACGATTGTATAGAATATAGAACTCCTTCTTGCAGGTGTACGTATCCGAAGATTTTAAGAAAAAAGGAAATTCATAGATTCCTTAAAGGTCATGGTCATTGTATATTTTTGTCCTCGACTCCGATACCAAATCAAAATGTGTTTGAAAAACAAAATTCTTCTTGGTTAGTCTCTATATCGAAAACTATTCATTATTATTAGTATAAAAGCATGACGAATATATTAAGAATCTCAGTATGTTTCTAGTATAGTTTAAAGCATGTATGTAAACATTTTGTTCAAAAATAAATAAAACAAAATATTGGTATGAACAAAATGTAATACTATATTAAGTATTTTCTGCTACATAAGACCTTTACAGGACAATTTAGTGAATTAGATAATCATTTAATAACATCAGTTAGGCCACGTTCACACTGAACCATATCTTTATAACAATCAGTTCATTATATAAATATGAATATTAACAATGAAATAATCACAACATCAATAAATCTCCATATCCTGTGCTATCATGTCGTCAGAACAATTGAATGTCGGCAACAGTTTACACGTCTCTTCTTTTTGCAAGGGTGGAGACAGGCTTGTGGTTGTTGATAGGTTGTGGTTGTTGATAGGCTTGTGGTTGTTGATAGGCTTGTGGTTGTTGATAGGCTTGTGGTTGTTGATAGGTTGTGGTTGTTGATAGGTTGTGGTTGTTGATAGGCTTGTGGTTGTTGATAGGCTTGTGGTTGTTGATAGGTTGTGGTTGTTGATAGGTTGTGGTTGTTGATAGGCTTGTGGTTGTTGATAGGTTGTGGTTGTTGATAGGCTTGTGGTTGTTGATAGGTTGTGGTTGTTGATAGGCTTGTGGTTGTTGATAGGCTTGTGGTTGTTGATAGGCTTGTGGTTGTTGATAGGCTTGTGGTTGTTGATAGGCTTGTGGTTGTTGATAGGCTTGTGGTTGTTGATAGGCTTGTGGTTGTTGATAGGCTTGTGGTTGTTGATAGGTTGTGGTTGTTGATAGGTTGTGGTTGTTGATAGGCTTCTGGTTGTTGATAGGTTGTGGTTGTTGATAGGCTTGTGGTTGTTGATAGGTTGTGGTTGTTGATAGGTTGTGGTTGTTGATAGGTTGTGGTTGTTGATAGGCTTGTGGTTGTTGATAGGTTGTGGTTGTTGATAGGCTTGTGGTTGTTGATAGGTTGTGGTTGTTGATAGGCTTGTGGTTGTTGATAGGTTTTGGTTGTTGATAGGCTTGTGGTTGTTGATAGGCTTGTGGTTGTTGATAGGCTTGTGGTTGTTGATAGGCTTGTGGTTGTTGATAGGCTTGTGGTTGTTGATAGGTTGTGGTTGTTGATAGGTTGTGGTTGTTGATAGGTTGTGGTTGTTGATAGGTTGTGGTTGTTGATAGGTTGTGGTTGTTGATAGGCTTGTGGTTGTTGATAGGTTGTGGTTGTTGATAGGTTGTGGTTGTTGATAGGTTGTGGTTGTTGATAGGCTTGTGGTTGTTGATAGGCTTGTGGTTGTTGATAGGCTTGTGGTTGTTGATAGGCTTGTGGTTGTTGATAGGTTGTGGTTGTTGATAGGTTGTGGTTGTTGATAGGCTTGTGGTTGTTGATAGGCTTGTGGTTGTTGATAGGCTTGTGGTTGTTGATAGGTTGTGGTTGTTGATAGGTTGTGGTTGTTGATAGGCTTGTGGTTGTTGATAGGCTTGTGGTTGTTGATAGGCTTGTGGTTGTTGATAGGTTGTGGTTGTTGATAGGTTGTAGTTGTTGATAGGCTTGTGGTTGTTGATAGGTTGTAGTTGTTGATAGGCTTGTGGTTGTTGATAGGCTTGTGGTTGTTGATAGGCTTGTGGTTGTTGATAGGTTGTGGTTGTTGATAGGTTGTGGTTGTTGATAGGTTGTGGTTGTTGATAGGTTGTGGTTGTTGATAGGCTTCTGGTTGTTGATAGGTTGTGGTTGTTGATAGGCTTGTGGTTGTTGATAGGTTGTGGTTGTTGATAGGTTGTGGTTGTTGATAGGCTTGTGGTTGTTGATAGGTTGTGGTTGTTGATAGGCTTGTGGTTGTTGATAGGTTGTGGTTGTTGATAGGCTTGTGGTTGTTGATAGGTTGTGGTTGTTGATAGGCTTGTGGTTGTTGATAGGCTTGTGGTTGTTGATAGGTTGTGGTTGTTGATAGGCTTGTGGTTGTTGATAGGTTGTGGTTGTTGATAGGCTTGTGGTTGTTGATAGGTTGTGGTTGTTGATAGGCTTGTGGTTGTTGATAGGCTTGTGGTTGTTGATAGGCTTGTGGTTGTTGATAGGTTGTGGTTGTTGATAGGTTGTGGTTGTTGATAGGTTGTGGTTGTTGATAGGTTGTGGTTGTTGATAGGTTGTGGTTGTTGATAGGTTGTGGTTGTTGATAGGCTTGTGGTTGTTGATAGGCTTGTGGTTGTTGATAGGCTTGTGGTTGTTGATAGGCTTGTGGTTGTTGATAGGCTTGTGGTTGTTGATAGGTTGTAGTTTTTGATAGGCTTGTGGTTGTTGATAGGTTGTGGTTGTTGAAAAGCTTGTGGTTGTTGATAGGCTTGTGGTTGTTGATAGGCTTGTGGTTGTTGATAGGTTGTGGTTGTTGATAGGTTGTGGTTGTTGATAGGTTGTGGTTGTTGATAGCTTGTGGTTGTTGATAGGCTTGTGGTTGTTGATAGGCTTGTGGTTGTTGATAGGCTTGTGGTTGTTGATAGGCTTGTGGTTGTTGATAGGTTGTGGTTGTTGATAGGTTGTGGTTGTTGATAGGCTTGTGGTTGTTGATAGGCTTGTGGTTGTTGATAGGCTTGTGGTTGTTGATAGGCTTGTGGTTGTTGATAGGTTGTGGTTGTTGATAGGTTGTGGTTGTTGATAGGCTTGTGGTTGTTGATAGGCTTGTGGTTGTTGATAGGCTTGTGGTTGTTGATAGGCTGTGGTTGTTGATAGGCTTGTGGTTGTTGATAGGTTGTGGTTGTTGATAGGCTTGTGGTTGTTGATAGGTTGTAGTTGTTGATAGGCTTGTGGTTGTTGATAGGTTGTAGTTGTTGATAAGCTTGTGGTTGTTGATAGGCTTGTGGTTGTTGATAGGCTTGTGGTTGTTGATAGGCTTGTGGTTGTTGATAGGCTTGTGGTTGTTGATAGGCTTGTGGTTGTTGATAGGTTGTAGTTTTTGATAGGCTTGTGGTTGTTGATAGGTTGTGGTTGTTGAAAAGCTTGTGGTTGTTGATAGGCTTGTGGTTGTTGATAGGCTTGTGGTTGTTGATAGGTTGTAGTTGTTGATAGGCTTGTGGTTGTTGATAGGCTTGTGGTTGTTGATAGGTTGTAGTTGTTGATAGGCTTGTGGTTGTTGATAGGCTTGTGGTTGTTGATAGGCTTGTGGTTGTTGATAGGCTTGTGGTTGTTGATAGGTTGTGGTTGTTGAGAGGTTGTGGTTGTTGATAGGTTGTAGTTGTTGATAGGCTTGTGGTTGTTGATAGGTTGTGGTTGTTGAGAGGTTGTGGTTGTTGATAGGTTGTAGTTGTTGATAGGTTGTAGTTGTTGATAGGTTGTGGTTGTTGATAGGTTCTGGTTCTTAGTTTCTGATATTGTTTATGAAAATATTGAAACCTGCCTTTTTACCTGCCTGAGCGATCCACTTAGGGGGCTGATTTTGAGTTTTTGTTTCCACACAAATTATCTTTGTAATCGTGTTTTATCTACTAAAATACAGACGTGACTTCAACAAAGATGATTACGTCCTGCGTCATGCATATGAACAAATGACCTAAATTCTGCCAAGTCACTGGTTTTCCTGGCTATCTCACTCAACCCATTCTATGGTCTAGGGAAGAAGGAGCATTTGTACAAATTTGTCCTAGAATATGGAATATGTAGAGGAATAGAGTCGGGACCTTGTGTATAATAAACCTGTGCGATTAGAAATATTTTTACCAATTGTTTTTGTTTAGCTTTCGTCTATCTGAATGCGCTATGATCCTATCACTTGTCTGGACCATTTGGGAAAGGGGGATTATGAAGGCTGTATTTGTGAATGTTTACAGGATCGTTTTTTTAATGCATAAAAAATGTTCAATCAGGGTTCCAGAGTACTCAAGGGACTAATTCAACTTATACATCTGTCAAGTACAAATTCTTTCCCTTGTTCAAGTTACTAAGCAAAATAATTAATCACCAATAGTTAATTAAGTAATTATTGTTTTCTTTTGTTGATTCTTGTATTGTCAGGTAAAAGAAATAATTGTGCGAATTATCAGCTTAATCCGAGATTGGGTGTGAGAGAAATATGTGTACATTTTTTTAGCATACATATAGACAGAGTTGATATAAGCTATTTAAAGAAATATATAATAATGGTTCTGACAATATTTGTGGGGAAGTGGCGTTTTAATGCTGACAGGTTTTACAGAGATAGAAGTTTCCAATAAAAATAAACCTGAAAAATGTGAAAAGCCGTGTCCCTATCTCACTGGCGGATCCAGAACTTCGGAGTGGGGAGGGGGCGATTTTTTTCCAAACCCTAACCCTAACCCCAGTAAACCCTAACCCTAAGCATAAACGCGCTTACAGTATATATATAACTCTCAAAGTTATGCATATATTAGAATGTTTTAAAAAGCAGTGTTTCTCAACCTTCGGCGAAAAAAGCAGACAAAAACAGCAACATTGAGGCCTTTCTCTTGACAGATTAGGGGTCTGGAGGAGCGCTGTAAGCTCCCCCGATCGGGATCGGGGCGAAGCCCCGACGCCAAAATTGTTTTATTGCTTTCTTCACTGCAGAACCGCATTCTCGTGACATCCACAGGTCATTATTTATGCTATTAAAAAAAAAGGATCTTTTGAATAATGTTTTACTTGAAAATATTCTAATATGAATTTTCTAGGCCCTTACTACCTTGCAAATACAACCGATTTGTTCTTTGAAAAAATAAGATATCTCACATATTATTTCGATTAAGGCTTTGAGGACCGCAACCGAAAAAAAAAACAGCCATGTTGAGGCTTTTCCCTAGATAGCTAGGAGGTCTGAGGCCTTTCTCTTGACAACTAGGGGGTCTGGGGGTCTGAGGCCTTTCTCTTGACAACTAGGGGGTCTGGGGGTCTGAGGCCTTTCTCTTGACAACTAGGGGGTCTGGGGGTCTGAGGCCTTTCTCTTGACAACTAGGGGGTCTGGGGGTCTGAGGCCTTTCTCTTGACAACTAGGGGGTCTGGGGGAGCGCTGTAAGCTCCCCTATTGAGGATCGGGGCGAAGCATTCTTCACCGCAGAAACGCATTTTCCTGACATCTACAGCTTATTATTCATCCTATTAAGATTTACTTGAAAAATATTCTAATATGATTTTACATGCTCTTACTACATCGCAAATACAACCGATATGAATAACTTTGAGGAACGCCGCCGAATAAACATCTATTCGAAAAATAATATTTAAAAAAAAAAAAACTCATTTGTAAGTGATACATTTTGTTCAATAGGCATGTTTGTAATTTGGTTTGTTACAGAACTATAATGTAAAGCTCTAAAAAAAAACATTTTGGAAATGGAAGGAGAAATTAAGTGAACCAATTCGATTTTACTCTAAATTTTTTCATTTTTAGTATTCAAGCATAAATTGTGAGTTATTGTCCCAAATATTTTTTTTACAACAGAAAAGTATTAGTTTGAGTAAAGGTTGAAAAGATGACTAGGAAAATAATATTTGGGCTCAAAACTCATCTCAATTGTTACTCTTATTATGAAAAATTTCGTATGAATTCTAAATTTTCCAAAAAAAAGTCTTTATAAAATAACTAAGATGAATTCGTGTGCCATGACATAAACTCTGTCGCCACATTTGACTTTTCTGTTTTAAAACGTCATCTTTTCATCCGACATTATTTACAAATGGATTAAAACAATATATAGCTTATATTATATAGATATTCAACTAATTTAGTTCAAAAACTATTTTTTCTCCATAACAATAGGACCGCCCCACCCCATTCAGAGGTCTAGAGTGGGAAGGGCAGCAGAAGCAATCGCCCCCCCCCCCCTCCACCTCACCGAATCGGCTAAGATACCAGAAGAGTAGCAACATAATATAAAAATTATATTGTAATTCAACTAAATTTGTTCACAAACTATGAAATCCTAATTAAAAGTAAGACCGCCCCCCCCCACTCAAAGGGCTTAGGTTGGAAGGGCTGCAGCTGTATTTGCCCCCCCCCCCCCACACCCAATCGGCTAACAGGGGAACAACATAATATAAAGATCGGTTAAAATATCAATAACAAGTTTTAATTATATAGATATAGATAAAAGCTGTGATTTCTACAAATAAATTGGACCGCCCCCCCACTCGAAAGTTTATAGTGGGGGGGGGGCGGGATTGATGTCATCGCCAACTCCCCATCCCACCAAATCGGCCAACATACTACAGGGGGGGGGGCGAAATACTCTAAAAATAGGTTGAAATATAAATGATTAGTATATATTATAAACATAACTAATAAATTCGTATACAAATTGTGTCGGCCGAGTGGTGGGGGAGGGCGATCGCCCCTACCGCCCCCCCCCCCCTGGATCCGCCAGTGCCTATCTGACTAGTCCATTGCAGCTATAAAACCAAGGGCTAACCAAAAAAAAAATCATTAACCAAAGCGTATGTGTGCGTGTGTATGTGTGTGTGAGGGGGGTCACAATTTTATATTTATATATACTA
The DNA here is from genome assembly GCA_030265305.1 of Biomphalaria pfeifferi. Taxonomy (NCBI): domain Eukaryota; kingdom Metazoa; phylum Mollusca; class Gastropoda; family Planorbidae; genus Biomphalaria; species Biomphalaria pfeifferi. Next base: position 6,229,460 of record JASAOG010000020.1, on the reverse strand, counting down.
TATCTAGATTGGACATGGAGAGTTTTTAACACTACAAAAAAATGTCGTGAAATTTTTTTAGAAAGTTGGATCAAGGCGTTGTTTTGTAAAGTAGTTAAAAGAAGTTGTTTTTTTTCAACCCTAACCTAGATCTAGATCTAGTAATTGAAAATAAAAAATAATAGTACTCTCGTCTCATAATTATTATTTTGCATTTTTTAGATACATAATCTAGAAAGATCTAGGTAATCAATCTATTTAAATATACATAACATGATTTAAATCAACATGAATTATTTCCACCTAGGATTTTTGAAACATTATCTCAATGGAAACAAACAGGAAATGCCTTTGTTTCATATATTTGCGCGAATATCCGAGAAATGATTTTGCATTATTTCTAAACTTTAAAAACTAAAGATCATTACTTTTCTAAGACAGAAAAGATTGATTGGGGCGACTCCCCTTAGAGCCTGAAAAAAGAGTTTACATACATAAAAATCTATATATGTATAGGTTTGTGAATCAATCAATATCGGATATGAATTTATTTCCGGTTTCCAGTCTAGATATATGTCTATGTGTGGACTATAATTGGTATAAAAGATGAAAAAAAAAGATTTGGGTCAAAATATTTTCTTTCAACAATTTATTTCTTACTGTGTACTGTTTGGAGAATTACTGGAGGACATACTTTCAAATATTAATTTAATGGTGTAGGTTGCTTTCAATATATGAAGGTGCGTAGAAACTCGCCCACGCAGGACTCTTGAGCAGAAGACATCACATTCGGCACGTGACTAGCCTGCATCAATAACGTCTCGTGATAGTAAACGGGGCTCGTGATTCTCAACGATCATAGTGTTTTCATTCATTTGGGGCTGTGAGACCACGTGACTTAGGTCGAGGTGTGTGACGTGTACAATGAAGTGCGTGGTGGCTGATATTTTTTTGTGTGTGGGGGGGGGGGGCTCTTTGATGCGATTGAATGTTTAGAGCTTGCTTCTGTTTGTCATAACAATACTGTTGTGTATTTATCTTCTTGTTGTGTGTTGTGAACTGACCTGTTCTTATGTGTCAAAATGTCTTGGTGTCCAGGTCAGCTTGTGTGTGTGTGTGTGTGTGTACTGTGTTATCGTGAACTCTTTTGTCATTCTTGTTCAATAAAGCCTAGGATCAAGACATGTTTTCTTGTAGTGTTTCATTAGGTTACTAGAAATGCCTAATCAAAGAAGTTTACTTCGTCTAACTTGCCAAAAGCTGGACGACTTTTTCTCAGATGAAAGTATTTAGTGTCATGAAAAAAAAAATAAACGAAAACAGGCTTACAAAGAAAATAGTTAGACTAGACTTGTCAAAGCTATACTAGACTTGTCAAAGCTATACTAGACTTGTCAAAGCTAGACTAGACTTGTCAAAGCTATACTAGACTTGTCAAAGCTATACTAGACTTGTCAAAGCTATACTAGACTTAAGCTAGACTAGACTTGTCAAAGCTATACTAGACTTGTCAAAGCTAGACTAGACTTGTCAAAGCTATACTAGACTTGTCAAAGCTATACTAGACTTGTCAAAGCTATACTAGACTTGTCAAAGCTAGACTAGACTTGTCAAAGCTATACTAGACTTGTCAAAGCTAGACTAGACTTGTCAAAGCTATACTAGACTTGTCAAAGCTATACTAGACTTGTCAAAGCTATACTAGACTTGTCAAAGCTATACTAGACTTGTCAAAGCTATACTAGACTTGTCAAAGCTAGACTAGACTTGTCAAAGCTATACTACACTTGTCAAAGCTAGACTAGACTTGTCAAAGCTATACTAGACTTGTCAAAGCTAGACTAGACTTGTCAAAGCTAGACTAGACTTGTCAAAGCTAGACTAGACTTGTCAAAGCTAGACTAGACTTGTCAAAGCTAGACTAGACTTGTCAAAGCTAGACTAGACTTGTCAAAGCTAGACTAGACTTGTCAAAGCTAGACTAGACTTGTCAAAGCTAGACTAGACTTGTCAAAGCTAGACTAGACTAATATTAACTAGACTTGTCAAAGCTATACTAGACTAATATTAACTAGACTTGTCAAAGCTATACTAGACTAATATTAACTAGACTTGTCACAGAGGCTTTATTTCAATTAAAAACATACACACATAAAACAATTTTTAAAAAAACAACTTATAAAAGTCTTATTGTATCAATTAGTTTGGATCAGTCATGTAACTAAATTTGTAATACAATTAGACCAACAACAATAAATCAGTGCGATTGGAAATATTTTTTATTTACTTTCAAGCAGCGACCTATAATTGGGACTAACTCAGCTTAAAACACCAGGTTCAGTCAAGTACAATATCTTTCCCTTGTTCAAAATACCACACAAAATAATTAATTACAAATAGTTAATTAAATAACTTGTTAATCTTTTTTATTGATTCTTGTGTTGTTAGATAAAAGAAATAATTGTGCAAAATTTTAGATTGATTCCAGATTGGATAAGTTTATAACTAAGAGATTGTGCATTTCTTTTTGCAGACACAAAAGCCATACATCGCCTTTCCAAGAATGGGAAGATCAGTAAGTCTTCAACTGTTATATTCTTTTTTTTTAACATTGAATTTTGTCTCTATTCGTAGAACATTCGAGAAAGATTATCATAGAAAGGAAATAGTATTCGTATATAGTTATTATCATGGGCGTAGCCAGGATATTTTTCGGAGGGGGGGGGGTTGGGGGGATTTTTTCTCTCCTCCCCCGCCCCCCCCCCCCCGGCGGAAAAAAAATTATGTATGTGTGTATGTGTACATGATCTTTATTACATTCTGACCCTTCATTCTTTTGGAAGACGCTTATTGTGTCCTAGAATGTTTCTTCCTGGAGTTAGTGGGAAAATTGTAGACTCCCCACCGTTGACAGCAAGGGGGTCTGGGGGGGCGCTTGGAGCTCCTCCAGCGCGGGGCGAAGCCCCGCCGCCAAGCACTATTTCTGGTATTGAAAGCCAACAAAATGAATATTCTGAGGTATCTACAGTACATTTTCCTGCTTTTAAAAAGTTTTATTTCAAGAACCTAAAAGGCTATTCTTACTGCCTTACTGGCGCCAAGTTGTACTAGGATATCATCGCAACCCTTAGTATGCGTAATTCATTTTGTCGGAAAACATGTCCCGCAAACCTCATGCGACGCTCTGTCACAACCTTACTAAGACGTCGACTCCCAATTCGGCATAGGATTTCCTTGATTTAGACCCGATCTCTATAACTGACTCCTAAATTCTGTCTTAGCCATCTTTGTTGAGCCACATTTAGTGTTTTTCAATGTCGGCAGATGACTATTCAACGCACTTTATTAATGGAGCCCCGCCACTGGTAGAAATGTGTAACCTCTCTTGAATACGCTCTTGGAATTAGGTGACTGTAGCTTGCTTTAGATTTTATATCGAAAAGGGAATTTTTATCGTCAAAATGATCTGTTGTGGATTTTAAACTAAAAAATCTCTGGAGTTATTTTTTTTTTAAATTCAAAACCCCATTTAGCTACGGTGATAGAATTTGGTAACTGTAGTTTGCTTTATAAGAATATTGAAGATTGAGGTTTTCAACCTCAAAACTCTCTGTATGGGGATTTTAAACTCAAAACCATCTGGAGGGGTCTTAAAATTTTAAGAAAAACCATCTGTAAGAGAAGGGTTTAAACTCAAAATCCCCAATTGGTTTGGCTACGCTCAAATATTTTTAGTGTATAATTTGTTTTTTTTTTATTAAAGAGGTATTGTTTAAACATCAAACCCCGATGAAAGGGGGTTTAAACTCAAAACCCCTTTTGGCAACTCTCATAGCATTTTGAGTGCGTAATTTGCTTTTTTTATATTGAAGAAATATATTTTTAGCTTCAAACTCCACTGGAGGGGAGTTTAAACTCAAAACCCCTTTGACTACACTCATAGAATATTGAGTGTATAATTTGCTTCGTTTTTAATATTAAAGAGATATTTTTTTACCTTCAAACCCCGCTGAAAGTGGTTTAAACTCAAAACTGAGTCAAAACCCATTTACCTATGCTCATAACATTTTGAGTGCGTAATTTGCTTTATTTTATATTGAAGAAGTATTTTTTAGCTTCAAACCCTACTGAAAAAGGGGGGGGGGGGGGTAAACTCAAAACCCTTTTTTGTTTTTAGAAGAGAGGGATTTAACTGCAAAAATCCCTGGTAGAGGGTTTTAAACTCAACCCCCCCCCCCCCTGGTAGGAGGTTTTAAACTCAAAACCCCCCTGGTAGAGTTTTTTAAAACTCAAAACCCCTTGGCTGCTCTGGGGCAAGTAATGGTATAGTATTAAAATGACACCTAAAATAAACAAAATCAAAGCAAAAAATGAGTTACTGAATTCCATTTCGGGCGGGGGGGGGGGGGGGGGGGGGGGGGGTTTGAACCCCAAGAACCCCCCCCCCCCCCCCGGCTAAGCCCATGGTTATGATAAACATCGTAGAGACTATAGACATTTATTATTATAGTAATACCACAATAAATAATCCATCAGCGTTGTTATCCCGCAGTTCAAATCCCTTTCAAGGAATCATTGAGGTAGTCACTCATTTAGAATTGCCATAGAACCCTCTCTCTCTCTCTCTCTCTCTCTCTCTCTCTCTCTCTCTCAGCAACCATTTTGGTTCATCTTTTTTTTTTTTTATTTATTTAGTCGTTTCTTTTTGTCGGACTCCATATTTTGTATTTCTATTGACAGCCTCGAGCACAGAAATGGATGGATGCATATAACTTGTTGAAATATTTTTTTTAAAAAATTAGGGCCGGGCCAGGTGAAGCCCTAGGCATGATCATTACCCTCTTTCGAATACTTTGTTCATGTAAAAAATACTATAAATAAGTATTTGTAAAAGAATTAGTCATATTTATAAAAAAAAATAGACTATATTGAAAATTTAATGTAATTTTCATTCTTATTCATTTTATATTTCTATGCTTGAGGAGGCCTGCCCTGTGTGGCAGTATAGTCTGTACTGCGGAAAATCTATTCAATAACATTTTCTGTGTCAACACTTGAAAGATTCAGTCAATGTAATGAGTTGAATTTCAACGTATTTGTTAGATACCAAATAACCCAGAAAGAAAAAAAAACCAAGACTAAAACTAAAACTACGTTTGCCAAGCTCTAGAACACTTTCAAATAAAAAACTGAAACACTTGCTGTCTATGTGAATATGTAATCAGCACATTTTAGGAAAGTCCAAACAAGTCTTTAGACATAAGTGCAATGTACGCTCTTCAATCCAAACCAGTGTCTATAGATATTTCTTTCTAAAAATATTCGCTCCATTTACAAATGGCTTGTCCTAATGTTGCCATTCGCTAAGCAGGCCAGTTTCAGCACTTGGCCATCTTTTCTGTGATCAATATAAATAGCCAGTTTCATTCTTACAGGAAATACAGAAGAAACCACAGCTGCCATTGAATTTCATTGTGCCCAGAAAACGGGCAATGCCCAAAGGATTTATAATTCCCAGAAAACGGGCAGAAGATGACAATGTAGTGCTTGGAGTTACTTCTCTTGTATTTACTATTTTGTCGTAGTTGTGGCTGCATGGACTAACACTGTCATTAGCACTACTTTTAGGACTAACACTGTCATTAGCACTACTTTTAGGAGTAAACAAGAAATATTTGTTTTCGTTAGGACTGTTTAGGATCTAAGTTTTATGTATTTTATTCATTTTTTTTTTGCAAACTAAAATATTGCACAAAATATTGTCGGCTAATCTAAATTTTACATAATATAAAAAATAGTGTGAAATATATTTCTGCAATAACTAAACAAAAAAGTGTTTTGTTATAGAAAACAGATAATAAATCTTATTTTTATAGAAACAAAAAATGAAAATGTTATAACTTTGCATCATTTCTAATATAAAGTATACGATGTCATTCACTTTAGCTTTATGTTTAGACATGTCATTTACTATAAAAAGTTAGCTAATGTCATTAACTCTGACGTTTTCTTTACATGTCATTAACATTAGTACTATGTTGAAAAATGCCATAAACAGTAACATTATATCTAAATGTCATTAACACTAACACCATGTTGACATCGCATTCTTCACTGACTATAGAACGAAAAGGAAGCATCGCTGTAGAAAGTGAGGACTGGTTGAGGAAAGAATTTTATCTTTGAATTTCAAACTATAACTAGAGTGTTTTTACATATAATAAGATTAGTATTAACATAATATGACATTTAAAAAAACAGCAACATATATATAGCTCCATCCAAAAGTTTGCACCACTTTGGCATATTAGGCATAGCATTCTTAGGCATAGCATTATTAGGCATAGCATTCTTAGGCATAGCGATAACAAACCTTAAGACATATCACCAAAGTCTACACAATCATGTCACCAATAGTACAACAATGTCTACACAATCATGTCACCAGTAGTACAACAATGTCTACACAATCATGTCACCAGTAGTACAACAATGTCTACACAATCATGTCACCAGTAGTACAACAATGTCTACACAAAGATATCACCAGTAGTACAACAATGTCAACACAATCATGTCACCAGTAGTACAACAATGTCTACACCATCATGTCACCAGTAGTACAACAATGTCTACACCATCATGTCACCAGTAGTACAACAATGTCTACACAATCATGTCACCAGTAGTACAACAATGTCTACACAATCATGTCACCAGTAGTACAACAATGTCTACACAAAGATGTCACCAGTAGTACAACAATTTCTACACAAAGATATCACCAGTAGTACAACAATGTCTACACAATCATGTCACCAGCAGTACAACAATGTCTACACAATCATGTCACCAGTAGTACAACAATGTCTACACAATCATGTCACCAGTAGTACAACAATGTCTACACAAAGATGTCACCAGTAGTACAACAATTTCTACACAATCATGTCACCAGTAGTACAACAATGTCTACACAAAGATGTCACCAGTAGTACAACAATTTCTACACAAAGATATCACCAGTAGTACAACAATGTTTACACAATCATGTCACCAGAAGTACAACAATGTGTACACAATCATGTCACCAGTAGTACAACAATGTGTACACAATCATATCACCAGTAGTACAACAATGTCTACACAAACATGTCACCAGTAATACAACAATGTCTGCACAGTCATGTCCCCAGTAGTACAGCAATGTCTACACAATCATGTCACCAGTAGTACAACAATGTCTACACAATCATGTCACCAGTAGTACAACAATGTCTACACAATCATGTCCCCAGTAGTATAACGATGTCTACACAATCATGTCACCAGTAGTACAACAATGTCACCACAATCATGTCACCAGTAGTACAACAATGTCTACACAATCATGTCACCAGTACTAACAGTATCGTCGTTGTTTGTTGTCAGCAGTCCGCACAAATTTCCTTTGTCTCACGTGCACTGCCAATGTGTTCGTTTATCAAGGTCTCAGGTGTGTATTAGCACACGGCACTTGTACGTCCTAAAAATGTGTAGCAGCACACGGCATATGTGTACAAATGTGTAGTAGCACATGTGCAAGTCATGTGTGTATTCAAAGTCATGTGTTACACGTCAAACTGTTTGCCCAGCTCTTCCTAGACCAATCGTTAGAGAAGGCCTCAACACGGACTGGCGACGTCGCAACCTGTGGGAAGTTTAGACCAATAGCTCGTTGCCACGTCACAGGTCTGACATCTCAACCTCGGACGTGGCACCGAACTATTTGTCTAGACCGCTCGCATCACGTTGCAGGTCAGTGTTCAGGCCTTCTAAGACGGTTATGGCTCTTCTTGCTGGCCACTTTAATGACACTTAACATTCAAAGTTCATGGGGTTTATTTTCTTGACACGAATGGAGCTTCGGTCCACTAATCTAACTTACCTTGTTCATTTTTTATAAAGTTTTTTTCTCATATTATTTTCCAATGTTATAAACATTTATTTTCACGTTTATTATTTGCATTTATTACAATACGTCTATTCCATTCATTCCTGCGTGGAAACTAAAAAATAAAAACTTTTAGGGTGGAAACCTAAAAAAACCTGGGTAGACAGGATCTCGAAAATGGCTCTAACGATTTTCCTAGAAATTTGACAGTCGATATGTATCATTGAGAAAAGAATTACTAACTTCTTGGCCATACTAAGAAAACTATAGTTTAACCGTTATAAATTTTGAAAGTAAACAAAGAAATAAATTTAAATTTGACTAGAGAACTTGAAAATATTTTCTTGAACAGATTATAAATATTCGGGTATTACCGCATATAGGCCGTATTCATTTAAAGGTTCAATAAATAAATGTTCCGGATCTGTATCAAGGCCTATAAATAGACTATACTAAAGTGGAGTAGATCTATACCATCTATACATTCCCTTTACCAGGAAGATTAAGGGGAGAAATGGGCCGGAATGGAAAATTTTCTTTTTTTTTATTAGACATTACAAATATACTTTGGGAGGATTTACTAATAGAATAGAAATAAGACATATTTATATATCCATTATCAGACAAGTATTAACATTAACTATCTACATACAACTAATGTAAAAAAAAAATACATGTAACAGTAGCTCATACTATAAAACTGAGTAAATTTTAATTTTAGAGAACCAGATGGAATACCCTAAACCTTTTTTTTTCCAAGAAAAAAAAAAGAATAAATAAATTATCATGCGCTACAATTCAACATAGGTATTAAATTGTAATGGAAATTAGTGACACTTTAAAAACTGAAGCATTCCATAACCTTTGATTTCATTGGTTGTTATAAACAATGAGAACAACTGTATTAAACGTAGCGACATCTTGTGATGGCAATGTTCAAGGAAAAAATAATCAAGTTGCAAAAATCACTGATCGTTTCATAAAAGTAAATCTCATAAAATTAAATTTTTTTAAAATAGTTTTTTTTCCCTGTTCTTTGTCCGACTCACCATGCTGTGGCTATGTTCTAGAACCGGAACTTGACTAACAGCCTTCGTTTCATACTGCTAAACTGTTGAGCACAATGCTATGATTAGTTGGCTCTTGTCCTAACATTTAGTAATGACTAACATTAATTTATGATAAATAGAATAGTCGTACATTGATACTAACAAAGTATTGAACATATAACATTTTGTGCACAATTTAACAACTAATTATAATTCATTTGTAGATTTAAATTATGTTGGCCTTTTACATATCCATGCTGTACGGTTATACATATGGTATTAATTTGAAAGTATTACCATAATTAAATATATTTTCTTCAATATGTACAATATTAATGAGGGTAAAGTTTAAATAAATAGAAGATACAATATTGACAGTTCTTTAAAAGAATAATTAACAATCATACCGAAAAGGTTCATCTCTATTCATTCACGTTATACGGTTTTCTATTTATATCTAAATATGTAGAAGTTAGGAATTATGAAATAATTATTAAAGCCTATATTTAGATTAGAGCTCTTGAGAGAACTATTCTAGTCTATGTGTACCAATTCTTTCTACCCTTATCTAAAGCAGGGTTACCTCGCTTTTCCGAGAATGGGCAGATCGCAACTGAAGCCAGAGACTTTCTTTGACAACGGCGCATGCTGTGGGGTTGGAGTCAAAGCGGAATATTTCGTTAGCCAAGATGGAAAGGAAGTCATTCGATCGTCATGCGCACCGCATCTCGTCTGCTGTGAAGGACTAAGGGAGATCAATGATGAGAAAACCGACGGAGTCTACTTCTCCCTATGTATTCCTGATACTCCATTAGCTGAAAAGTCAGTAAGTTATGAGACCACAAGGGCGTCACTAGATAATTAGCCTCCCGAGGTTTTTATAATAAGATTTTAATAAACTCTATGAAATTAATTTCCCATGGGGTGTTATTTTGGAAAATATTATCAAACAAATATCTCAAGGTCATTAACTCCTTTTATTTCATTTTCTTACAGGGTGTTCGCTCTTCAGAAATTCTGAGCAGTTTAAAACGTCTCTTGGAGAAGTAATGTGTTGATTTGTTTTGTTTCTATTTGCTCAGATAAACTTTTGACTTTTTAGATTATATCCACATGACTCTTTTAGTTCTGTCACATAGAACTGACAAATAGTTTAATGGCATTGCTCACACATCCACACATATTTCCATAGTTCCACACTCCTACACAGTCACAATCTCCACACACATTTTCATACATATTCATATCCACACCAAAAGAAAAAATAAAACTACACTAACTAAAATTGCAATAAGTTATTGTTCTGGGAATACGCGCTAAAAATAAATAAATGAATTAATAATAACTGCCTTTGTTTGTTTCTTTGTGTGGTATCTTGTTCCATTTACGCCTATGTCACCCGATTTTAACTTCATCCAAGAAATTATAAGACATACCATGGGCGTAGCCAGGAGGGGGAGTTTGGGGTTTAAACCCGCAAAGATGGGGGGAATTTGTGACAATTTTTTATTTTTATTTTAGGTGAGATTTTAATGTTAAACTACCACTTGACCAGCGCAATTAAGGGAGGGAGTTGAATTTAAAATCCCTCTCCAGTCTTTCCACTAACTCCAGGAAGAACCTATTCTACGGTACGGTACGATAAACGTCTACAGAAAGAATGAAGATAAATAAAGATTTATTAAGTACACACACACACATATATATATATATATACACATACGGGGGGGGGGGGGGGGATCCGAAGCTGTCTATTTAATCATGTGGTCGCTGGAACGTTGACTTGGATCCAACGTTAACTAATTTCTTGGACGTGGTCATGACAATATGGCCACAAGCATTGCCGTCGTAACGTAATGTTACGTAGTACAAGGGGAGATGTCATGGTGAAAAGCAATTTTGTAGAATTCTGAAAGAGCCAATAAGATTGAAACTGTAAAGAAAGAAAACAAGTTTGTCCCTGGTAGTGTTCCGGGTTTACTAGTCGCCATGCCATTCTGACCTACCTTGAGTCTAGAGCTTCAGTTTTTAATCGAAACATGAATGGCAGTCCTAATGTATTTTATAAACAATGCCTGAGTTTAGGTAGTGGCAGCCCTTGACAGGATGTTTGTGAAGGTCTGTGCCCTCGTAAAACTTCACTGTAAACGCGGTACGCCATATTTATAAATCTTAAAGTACGCCGATGTTATATTCGTGAATTGAAGAAAGAAAAAGAGTAATGGTACATTGAATATTATTTCATTGTTTTCCAGACATTTTATAGGCATATTTTATTTAAAATTTTATTTTGGGCTGTTGAAAATCGGGTCCTCACCAAGGCTGCAGGAGACATTTGAGACCCAAAGGAAAGCCTTTAGTGAAGACAGGCACAGAAGACGGAAAGAAAACTTAAATTGTCTGCTGGAGATGTGGAAAAATATATAGGTCGCAACTGGGTTTGCGTAGTCAGGTGAGTCACTGCACTCATCCTTCGAAATCGAAGACATTCCATTAGTGTAGGTATAAAGAAATGATACATGGATATAATTGGGTGTTAATGGCAATTATGTTTATTAATAAACTGTCAATAATGAATGAAACTGTCCATTTAAAAAAAAGATTGAAGAGCTTTAAGAGATATGATCCTGGCTGAGAGTGTTCTCTCTTAAGTACAAGAAAGTCAGCTGTTTTTTTTTTTTTTTTTTTTTTGCATAAAATGAGCAGCTACTTGGGCAAGTAGATGTTTTAGATTGTAGCCGTGTCATGGTTGTGCAGATGGTGTTCAGTTGACCGGCTTCTAGCCGAAGTCTTCCATTGTTTGACCATTAAACTAATATTAATAATAAGGCTTGTCTTCGATACCGTAGATTAATGAGGAATGCAGTATTTCCCATGGCTACGTATCCTCAGCTGTGACCTACATATTTTGCCACATCCAGGGCAAGCATAACCATTGTCAGCCGGTGGTCGATTTAGATTCTCTTTTCGTCGTCTACGTCTGTTCTCGCCAGCGGATTTTCTTTTGGTAGACTTAAACCTATTCAGTTCCATAGAACATAGGTTCTTTATTGTTCTTTATTGTTCTTTATTAATTGCTCGAACGTATTTGTGGAGCTCAAAACTACAACAAAAAAAGAGAAGCTGGGTCTAAGTGAACAACTAAAAGTGTCGAGAAATTCAAGGCTCTGAAGGCTGAAAAAAAAAAAAGAACCAGGAAGAAATGCCTCTAAATTCTAAAATGATTACAAATAATTTGTAAACTCTGCGAAAGAATAATTGGATACATAAAAAAGTAGAAACAAAATTCTTTCGTATTTTACTGTCAGGAGCTGAAGAGAAAATCACTTCCTATTTCTGTTGCACTTCAATGACAATACACACTGGATACGCTAGTTGATTTGTTCACAGACTTCATCTTGCTACTATGACTAGAACATTCCCAATTTAGTCTTTTTATTTTTGAGCTTCCAATAAACAAGTCAAATTTTAATGATCCCCTAACATCAGGGGCGGACTGGGTATCAAAATCGGCCCGGGCATTACCATATAAGCGCCCACAAATGGCATGTCATATATTTTCGGTGGGGAAGGGGATTTTTACCCCACTCCGCAATTTATATATATATATATATATATATATATATATATATATATATATTATTGTGTGTGTATATGTAATTAATCTTCATTACATTTTGATCTTTCATTCTTTCAAAGTTTTTTCTAGCCTAGAATACTCTCTTCCTATAATTAGTGCAAAGACAGTACACACCGCCAAAAGGCAGCTAGGGAGTCCGGGGGAACGATGCGAGCTACCCCCAGTGGGGTCCGGGGCGAAGCTCCGGATTCAAGCATTATTTCCGTTATTTTAAACTTTAAAAAAATGCATATTCTGAGGTATCTACGGTGCAATTAGCCTGCTAGTCTTCCGCTAAAAAAATTCAAAAGCAAAATGTGCTATTCAATGGAGTCCAGCGACTGGGAGAAAATGGTATAGGAATATGAGACAAGCTCCCCGCAATTAGCTCTATTCTCGGCCACTTATAGCGAGTGGGACCCAGAAACGGGAACGGAGCGCTGTGTACACGGCCCAGTCAACCGATATGACTGTCTACCGTTGAGAGCCCTCAGACAGGACAGGGTAAAGAGCCCCATGTCCAGCCCTGGTAGTTGGATAAAAGCCTTTCTAACCACAAAGGGGATAATGGCGCCTACAGCGCCGACGCCTTACTGGACTTCACTGAAGGTAGAAAATGGTAAAATGCTTTAGTTTTTGTATTGGAGGGGAAAGGGAAACCACAAAACCCCTTTTGGCTACGCTCATGAAATTTGGTGACTGTAGTTTGCTTAAGTTTGCTGCACTTGGGCAGTGAGTAAAGTTTCCCTTTCAGACAATGAGGTCTGTGGCAAGTGATGGTTTGAAGATCCTTCCCTCTCGGCTAAGCCCATGTGTTATATTATAGGTGTAAGCCTAATTCTCTTCAAAATAGATAAAATTTGATAACGCATCGAAAACTGAATATATGCATTCGTAGGATTACATAATTTATTCTATTTATACATTAATGTAATCTGAAAACTATAAACAATACAATAGCAACCTAATGAGTTTAAAGCTTTTTGGTATTACTTATAGATTACAGAAAAAAAAAAGAGATTGTTACGTCTTACGCATTTCATGTGTCAATCTAGTCAGCATGTTGATCTGTGACTTAAAATATGCTAAATCATTGGTTTTCCTGGCTGACTCAGACTGTCTCAGACAACCCATTCCATTAAGAGATAAGAGAAAGCAGAACGGTTAGAGAGACACTTACTTAATGCTTCCTCCTAGTACATTCTCAAATATATATGAATATACCATGACCCATTATTTATAATATAAATCTCCTTTCATTAAATATCCGATGTGACAGCGCAATATAAATTGTTGTAATTATTGTAATAATTTTCATCATTAATGACATCATACTAAGCATAAGTTTTCCTTTATTTATGATAGTATAAAAATTGATTTAGATCTAGATTTATTTTTTAATTAAATAATTTTTTTGTAAGCCTTAAGTGTAGTATTTTTAGATCTATGTTATTAAAAAAAAACAAAAAGAAATTTACTTTTTTCTTTTCAAATCGCAGAAAGTAGAGCTTTATACCCATATTGAGCTGTGAATTAGTTGGGTGGTTTGCAATTTCGGGGCTGTGTGTGTTAAGATAATTTCCATTAAGTATTGTTAAAGAGCTAATTGTCGCGACGATCTTTTTTTTTTTTTTTGCTGCGTTATATCAATGTTTTCTAACTTAACCTCTCTCATCCCTCTTTTTGTTTAAATTTCATTGGAACCATTAAAAGACGGGGGAGGGAAGGAGCAAAAAATAATGGGAGTGCCATTAAAAGGCCCATGCCGACCAGCGAAATGATTAGGCCAAACACAATCTCGAAGACATCAAAGCAGTCCATGCCGCTCGTGCATAGCAGAAAGTACGGTCTAACGTTTGCAAATGATAATAAGTACAGTGTATAGTCACAGGGTATTTTTGTTTTGTGTGGATATTCTTGTTGAATTTCAAACAATATTAATTGTAATAAGAATTTAAAAAAAACAACAACAAGAAAACGTGTTCGAGCCTTTGTGTCTTGGTGCTGTCCCTTTTTTTTTAAGTTGTCTGCATTGAAATTTTTTTTTCTTTGGTTGCGACTAAACCGGCCCATTTGGTACCGGCCCACCGGTACAAATTAAAAATAAGTCGACTTAGGGAAAAAAAAAGAAGGAAAATATGCTTTAATGTGAATCTTTCAAAACCCCGTCTTAACAAGCACCTAAGTGGTAGAAGGAACTTGTATACGAAATTACACGTAATAATTCTTATGCTAGTTTATTAGATATCTTGATACTTAATTCAGTCAGTATATCAATCAGTGGTATTTTACAAATATAAAATAGAAAACATAAATCAATATAGTATGCAACACAATAGGACTATTAGACAATGCGATATAATAAGCAATGCAATAGGCCTATAATAGACAATACAAAACATTACGTTACAAGATGGCACAATATAAACCAATGCTCAGAAGCAGATAATGAAATATTTCTTCAACTCTGGAATAATGTGGCTTGAGTGAAAGAGCTCTTCATCGCTGAACAGAGTATCTCAAGCTTGAATCGTCTTACATTTTCTTTTAGGAGAGTTGATGTCAATTTTCTTGCTATTTGAGACTCGCTGGTAAATGCTGCTAATAGTGGTCGTGCTGTCATATATAGCTCTCATTATCAATTGTCTACTCTACACAAACGATGGAATTTTTAAATCTCCTACAGCAGTGTTTACCAAACCATTTCCTTAACGGAACAAAAAGATTCACCAAGACTGAAATTCTGGCTCAAGGCGTGATAGAAGTATTCGTGGTAAGTATCAAAATCACACCCTTACGGTGGTGCTGGGATTTACCTTTACATATCCCTTAGTCTGTTGGACAGTTGGGGCACCATGCAAGATTTGTCGACCGTCTTTTTCCCATTCCTGTCTTTTGCTTAAGTTAGGACCTCTTTCAATGGCACGCCCGTCCATTCTTTTATGTTGTCTTCCCTTCGCTTTTTTTTGTCTGCCTCTTCTTCTTTTTCCTGGTTCTGTTGCCTGAAGGAAGGGTCCTTCAGAGATCAACAGCCTAAATTTAGAGTTTGAAGTGACCAAACAAAAAAATGGGAAGATTATGTAACAATGGCTGTCAGTCGTAAGATTTAAGGTATTGGTAAAAAAAAATGCGGGAAAAAAGTTCAAAAAAAAAAGTTCATAAACAGCCTAAATTTTGAGACTTTTAAACTCTCTTTTGTGGAGGCCCCTTTTTATGTGAATCCCCAGGGGCTGTAGGAGACAGGTAGAAGACAAACAGACAGGCGGAAGACAGATAGTTGAAGACACAGACAGACAGATATGTAGAAGACAGACAGACAGGTAGAAGACGGACAGTAGAAGACAAAGACAGACAGACAGGTGGAAAATAGACAGACAGGTAGAAGACAGACAGAAGACAGACAGACGGAACACTAGGCTCATAATCACTAGGTCCCCACTACTGAACAATTCTAGCACGCACTCCAGGACACGAGAATAGGCAACGGACGTGAATAACATCTCTTTTGAAGGAGCGTCTGTGATTCATAAGATTTAGAAGACAGAAGACAAATTATTGAATTTAAAAAAGACAAATCTTGATCTAAATCATTTTTTTACTATTATAATTAATGGCAAACTTTTGCTTAGTATGCTTAGTATGAAATCATTAATGATGGAAATTCTTAAAATAATTATAATAATTTATAGGCTTATAGCGCTGTCACATCCGATATTTAATGAAAGGAGATTTATATTTTCAATAATGGGTCATGGTATATTCATATGCAATTCGCGTTTTTGAGAATGTACTTGTAAGTGCCTCTCTAACCGTTCTGCATTCTCTTCTTTTAATGGAATGGGTTGCCTGAGTCAGCCAGGAAAACCAATGACTTAGCATATTTTAAGTCACAAATCAATATGCATGACTAGATTGACACATGAAATGCGTAGGACGTAACTATTTAATTTTTTGAATTGAAGAAACGTGTGTAATCTATAAGTAATACCAAAAAAGTTTCAAACTCATTAAGGCTGCTATTGTATTGTTTATAGTTTTCAGACTACATGCATGTATAAATAAAATATAAAATACATTATTTAATCCTACGCAAGCATACATCCAGTTTTCGATGCGTTATCAAACTGTATATATTTTGAAGAGAATTAGGCTTACACCTATGGGCGTAGCCAGGAGGATGGGGGATTCAAATTATCACTTGCCTCAGACCTCATAGTCTGAAAAGGAAACTTTACCTAATGCTCCAGTGCAGCCAACTTAAGTAAACTACAGTCATCGAATTTCCTAACCGTATCCATTAGGGGTTTTGTGGTTATCCCCCCCCCCTCCAAAACAAAAACTAAAGCAAAACTATAGTTACCATTTTCTACCAGTCGCTGGACTCCATTAATAAAGTGCAGTGAATAGCAGATTTGGTTTATGATTTTTTTGCGGAAGAGTTGCAAGCTAATTGCACTGTAGATAGGCTACCTCAGAATATGCATTTTTTTAAAGTTTAAAATAACCGAAATAATGCTTGGATCTGGGGCGAAGCCTCGGATCCAGCTGGTGGAGCTCACAGCGCTCCCCCAGACTCCCTAGCTGTTCTAGGTGGCATGTACTGTCTTTCCACTAATTAAAAGAAGAACCTACTCTAGGCTAAACAAAAACGCCCGAAAGAACGAAAAGTCAGAATGTAATGAAGATTAATTACATACATATCAATTGCAGAGGGGGGTAGAAAAATCCCCCCCCCCCACCGAAAAACGCCCATGACATATGTAAATGAGGGTTGAATGGTGTAACGTTGCAGAATGCGAATGTCGTGTAATGCTGGGTTCTTGCTTCCTGAAGTACTCTTGACACGTGACAAGACAAATACTATAAGCTGACTTAAGTCCGTTTCAGCAGACAAATATAAAGTTTTTTTACAACACAATAATAATAATGCTGCACTCCTTGTTAGTGCTACAACTCAAGAAATAATAAACAATCCTATCCGCATAACAGCGGCATCAAATGCATCCAATATATGTTAGAGTCTCTAGATTACAAATCACGTCCGCATCCCAGCGGGTAACAATAAGAACAATTACTACTAGTGACACTGAAACTCCAACTATAGATATCCATTGAAATACGAATAATACTTTAATATTCAATAAGCACATAATGAAATCAACTCTAAAATATTATTAATCAACAATCACCAGTCCATCGACTTTCATGCTATATACATATATATACACCAGTTCAGGAAGCAACGTCCAAACTCAAAGTCAACTTTATTCCTTTACTTCCTGTTTTCTACATCAGGAATTCCACGTGTCTTTTAACCTCTTAACATGACGTGAACATAAATCATGCAATGTCAACTGAGACTGTGACAACATGACGCCATTCATCTGTGGGCCGGTTTATATGGTAATGCCCGGGCCGATTTTGAGACACAGTCCGCCCCTGTTGTAAGGCTTTGTTTCTTTTATTGTCTTTCCTATGGGTATGAAGGTGTCTGGTAAGCTGGGGGCTTTTCTCGACATATAAGATAATTTATAAGGGAAAAAGACCTAGGAAAAGGTTGGAAACGCAATAAAAACGAGTCCAAATAAAATATGTGGTAGACTAGATTTTCGTTTGTTTTATTGGAAGAATTTTTTTCCCTTTCATAATACAAGTAAAGATGAAAACATTATTATATTGATTTTATATTTGTATTTAAGAATAAACTAGCAAAAATAATTTTTAAAACAAGAAAAACTTTTTTAAAAACATTTTTTAAAAAAAGCTTAATTATAATAAGTAGAATTGTATCAATTAGTTTGGATCAGTGAATTAATTAATAATATATTACATTCAACCTAAACATAAAAGATCTGTACGATTAAAAATAGTTTTACCCACTGCTTTTAGCTTTCTCACTGCATTACGCTGGTATCACTTGTCTGAACCAGTTGGGGATGTAAACATGATCGTTTTAGTTGTAAATGTCCACTAAAGGGTGCAAGCTATATCCTCAAGGGGATTAATTCAACTTTTACCACCACATCTGCCAAGTAAATTTAATAAAATACTCTGAGAGACACAAAAATAAAGACACATTCCTCGTCCCATATGCTAGGACAAATTTGTACATATACTCCTTCTTCCCTAGTGCTATTAGAGCATGGAATGGGTTGCCTGAGCTAGCCAGAAAAACCAGTGCCAGAATTTAAGTCATTGGTTAATATGCATGACTAAATGCATGACGCGTAGGACGTAATCATCTTCTTATATAAGATAAGATAAGATAAGTACGATGTCTTTCCTTTGTTCAAGATACCTGAGAGACGAACTCCAATTGGTAACATGGCTGGAAGGATTAGTCCTCCCTTAGAGCCTTGGCAAGAAACTCTGCTGTTAGGCGTAGTGCCTTTAAGCTCCCATACAGGTCAAGTGACTCTGCTGACAAACTATCCCGCAGTTCTCGGAGCTGTGGACACTCTTGCAAGATATGCGCCACTGTTTTCACAGTGTCGGCATCGGGCATCAAAATATGGCTGAACCGTGCAAAGCAAGCACCAACAGGGCTGTGCCCCGTTCTACACTGCACAATGATGAATTGTTCCGACCTTTTTAGCCTCCACCATGGATCGTCGCGGTCAGGGCGACGCAAATGCTGCAAGACTCCTCGGACTTTGTTGGAGCCATCCCAGGATTTCAACCACTTGTCATGTTATCACTCTCGGATTAATGTCGTAGCTTGGTTAAACGTACTTGGGAGCACTTTCGCTGGCCAGCACTCCTTCTCGTGTTAGAGCAGCGGTTCTAAACCTGTTGGACTAACAAATTGTCAGGGGTCGCATAAAAGCATCGAAAATATGGCATTTGTTTTAGGTCTATTTTAATGTCAAAATTGACACATACAAACGTTTTTTTTCTTTGGAATTTACAGTTTTTATTGTTGTTTGAGGATAGATGTTGCAGACAGCTGAATCATAATTAATTTCAAACATTTTTATAGTGACAGCAGAAATAATGTTAACAGTTTAAATTTTATTGCCCATTAATGCATTACGTATCGTTACGCCAGGCCGTATAGTAAAGCTCTGGACTGTTGTCAGCATTAGTAAGACAATTATTTTGTAAGATAACGATGAATTTTAAGGCGCACTTAAGTATTTAATTACCTTCCCTTTGAATAATCGGAAGTGGAAAATTTTGTAATTTGTAAGCCAAAACAAATACGTTTTGAAAAAGGTTGAACAACGCATTCAAAAATTTTAATTTTAATACGTAAACTTTGTATAGAAATGCATAACATTTTGGAAAATATTATCTTTGGATGAACTCCTAAAAGTAACAGGGTAGGAAAGCATGGGCCTCGGGTAGTGGTCTGCTAAGAAATGTTGTTAAACGCAGTGCCTCAGAGCTCCCCCATTCAGTTCAAGTGACCCTTCAGTTGTCTCCCCGCAGCTCTTGGACACTCTCGTAACACATACACCACTGTTTCCTCTGCCTGCCCCATTAGTTTAAGCAGGAATGGAAAAACTCCAGTATTGTATTATTTGTAGCAAAGTCTCTTAAGTCGAATGTATAATGCCGAAAGAACTGTTATGTCATTTTGATAACTAGCAACCGAACTTTGTCGACATGGATACCCAGTAGTTTAGAGGAATGGTTATGCATATTGTTGTAACTTTAGGTTAGGCACTCAACGAAAAGGCATGCAACTCAACACAGTTTAACAGGAAATAATAGTTGTGTTTATTCTCCAGGGCAAACACACAACATCCTTCAGCTTCCTTAGAGTCCTACTACTAAGTATACCAGTCCTTTGCTACTTAATCCGAATGTGGACCAACGACAGCCTTCCCCGCTTCGCTCCAGGTCCCTACTACAACCTTCAGGCAGCACAAAAGTTGGCCCAAACATTCAGGCTCTTCACAATCCCTGATGCACTGTTCTTCTCTCCTTTCTAGTGTCTTCCTGTTTACGTTCACTAGTGCGCTAGTGCGCACCTCAAGCACTGGTGCAAGGCAGGATTACAACAGTATAAATGTTAGAGATTTAAAGATGAGTTTTTCTTTTGCAATCCACTTCAAACGACGACGACAGTATATGGATGTATACAAGAAATTTGGTTCATTTTTGGGAAAAGTCTAAAATATCTTTGAAAAATATCAGTGGTGTCTGCACAGATGGTGCTCCTAGTATGGTAGTATGGTGATCTGGTACAGAATGAGTCACCAAAAGTTTTCGGTACTCAGTTAGTGATTCATCGTCGAATATTAATATCGAAGACAATGTTAACTAAAATAACACAAAGCAATGAAAAGCGTCAGTGCAAGGATCAATTGCAATTACCTTGCGTCTGAAAAAAAATACAAACCTTCCAAAACGAAACTTCTAATTGGCAAACAAAATTAGAGAAAATTAATTAGAGGAAAATGACATTGAACCTGACAAACGAATAGAATGACAATTTCGTGAAAGAACATTTGCTAAAGCTTGCGACAAAATTTCATCCAACTTTCCAAATGAAATTAACGTTCCATATGCACTTGCCAGAACTCCAACGACAGTCAAAGTTGAAGCTGTTTGGAGACAGAAATAGTTGATTGAACTCATTAATACAGATGCAGCAAAGCATGTCCCTAAAATTTCAGTAATCTGGATCAAGCGTTTGCAGTCAAGTCCCAATTAGTCTGTGTTGCACCTTCTTCTTTAATTTAGGGAAATAGATAATTTGCATAACATAATGTTAATTAAAAAGTCTAAATACTGAAACTCGTCGCACGTGTATGAAATGTGAATAAGAAATAGAAAGGTAAATAAATGCAAGACATAAAGATATTATTTCATTTATGTGTAATTTGATGATAAGGAGATACTGTCAGGGAGAGGTATGGCGAGAATGAATGTTAGTTTGATATTTTGGTATGATTGTTATATCCCCTTGTTATGAATACGAAGTGTTGCACGTGTTGTGAACTGAGTGATTAAGTCATCGTTGAATCTGCGAAAGAGTGTGTTAGTCAGTAAGGTCTTGCTCCCGGTCCAGGAAGGTTGGACGTTCACTTCCTGGACGGGTATTTATGCATTTATATATGTGAGCAGGTCAGGCAAGCGCGAGTGGGAGAGACCTATTCTTACTGCTCAACATTAAAATTTACCAACAGTAGGCAGATGTTAGCGCTACTGGGTGGGCTCAATCTGTGCACCTCGGTATGGTTACCAAGGGGCTAGAGTCGCCTAAGTAACCAGACATACTAGCTATACTAACCTAAACTAAATGAAAGCAAGATAACGAAACTTTAGTTTAGGATAAATAAACAAAACGTAACTTTATTTAAATATGCAAAAATAAATTAATAATAAAATATATACACTACAATAAAAACAACTAATACTAACTAAAACCCTCTGAATCTACGCCACTAAAAACCAACCAAACCAACTAACACAAACTGATCAAAACAACTATCTAATTAAAGAGAACTAAATCACTTCCAGACAACTACTATACTAGACCTAGATCTACACAAACACACTACAATAAACTAGTCTAGATCTACAATATTCTACTACTACAACCGATTCATAACTAAAACTAAAACAAGAACACCTTAGTCTTAGTACCTTAATATTAGCATTCACTAGAAACAGACTATAACTAAGTTTACTAAGCCTTGACTAAGGCAATACTAAACTAGATCTAGTATAGAAACAAAATAAATGTAGATCTACAGCAGAGTGATAGCAGTTATGTTCAGCAGAATCATATTCAGTAGAGTAATACTCAATAGCAGCAGCTAAAAGCAGCAATAATAACAGGCTGTCCCAGGTACAGAATAATAAAATAATTAGACGACAGACCACAAAGATCTTCAGCTGTCACACAGACAGATATGGTACTGACCACTGGTCAAATGTACACTCAACTGTTGTTTTTTTTTACAGCATGTAGTACATCACTTTTATACTATCCCGCACTAACCTATATAAATATGCGGAAGTACAATTATAAAATCTGACACTAACCTATAAAAATAAATCTAACCTATACAACAAAAATACATATAAAACTAGCTCAGGGAGCGCAAGCTCACATATACTTATAAGTTGATGGACTGGTATTACTATTTCATAAGAGTGATATAATTGTGTGCTTTATCAAGTATTAAAGTATTATCGATATTCATGAATATAAGGAGTTAGAGTTGATGTATATTAAGTGTTCGTATTTGAGTTAAGCAAGTATTGATGAATTATAATTGAAAATGTATCAAGCAAGTATTATTTGATATTCCAGAAACCCTTAGTGAGCCACAGGAACTAAGTTAAGTAACACAACAAGACAAGAGACAAGCAGCAGCAGCAGTATATATATAAATTGAACCTCTGACAGATACATATATTTCAAGAATGTAATTCCACATTGTTTCATGATTAAACATAAAGGTGTTATCATCAACAACAAGCTTTCATGGGAAGACCACCTTGGAACTCTGACAAAGAAGGCAGCCCAGCGACTCTTTTTTCTATACAAACTCAATAGTTTTAAACTAAGCAAGAAGATCCTTGAGACATTTTACCGCGCGACTATGCAGAGTCTGCTAACATACGGAATAACTTGTTGGCAAGGCAACGCCTCATCTAAACTGTTGCGACGTCTAGAAAAAATAATTAAAAAAGCATCTAAAATAACACTTACAACATTGTCAAATTTAAAGGAGCTTTTTGAACAAAAGTGCCTAAGAAAAATCGGAAAAATCTTGGAAGACAGCGGCCACCCGCTCCATCAGAACTACGACAGGTAGTCGCGAATTGGGCGACTGCTGTTAATCAAAACAAGAACAGAGCGGTACAAAAACTCGTTCGTACCTCACTCGGTCAGACTCTATCACCGCCACTCATTGATCAGGGAACATGAAATGCACCAAGATACCTGTGTGTAGTCGCTGAATGAACTCTTTATGTTGTCTGTTGTATTTGTGTGTATTTTTCTGTTGTGTTGTCTTTATATGAGAAAAGAGTCCTTGTAATCACAACAAATTTCCGTAAGGATCAATAAAGCAGTCTTAGTCTTAGAGCTTTGGCTATGCAAATCATTTTTAAATTATATCTACAATTATAAGTTTGTAACGAAAATAATTTACTGTTGGGGGTCGCGGCATAGTGAGGAATTGTAAAAAAGGTCGCCGAGTAAAAAAGGCTGAGAACTGCTGTACTAGAGCATCTGCCGCCTCGTTAACCACCACGCCCTAGTACGAGGGCACCCACTGTATAAAGATGACAGCTCCAATAAATAGGCGGATGTTATCTACCAAAGGTGTTTCCCCCCCCCCCCCCAACCCCAATGGATTGGAGGCAGTAGCTAGAATCGGTAACCATTACAACAGTAGTGGATGGCTGCCTGGTCGTGCGGTTTGCGCACTGGACTGTCGTTCAAATTTATCAATGGTCCCGAGTTCAAACCCTACCCGCTCCCATCCCCCATCGTCCTCCTGGAGGTTTGGACTAGGAAGTAAACTATCTTCAACTCTGAAGGAACATCCGAAACATGTAAAACATTTTACAAACATAGTCACAACGGTTTCCTTTTTACTGAGTTTTTCCCCTGTTTAAGATACCAAATAAAATTAGTAGTTAAAATAGTTAACTAATTGTTTGTTTTTTTTTCTTATTTATTCTTGTGTTATCAGGTAAAAGAAATAATTGTTCAAAATTTCAGCTTAATCCGAGATTGTGCGTTGGAGAAATAACGTGTACAAAATTTGCCTGACTTAGTCTGTATCATATAAGATAAGACAACTGCTATGCGCTTGAGAGGACCGCTAAAAAAAAACGTTCCTAAAACAATATAGTTCAGTGCAAAATGTGTTCTTTCTTCCTCTCCACATCACAAAAATATGGCCTCGCTTCTAGTTCTACACTTCTAGATCTAGATCTGTATATTATATTAATAGATCTATAGCTTTTAGATCTATAGAATAGATGTAGATCTAATATATATATATATATATATATATATGCTTATATAAGTTATATGGATCTAGAAATACTGCTTAGATTTTAGATCTACTAAGTCTACTCACTTACTTAGTTTAGTCACTACTGCAATTGTAAGAAGAGCTTTTTCGGCTTAATAATAATTTAATAATTTCAAATTTGCAAGGGTAGAGCTTAATTATATGACGACTTAATGTAGATTTGTTGGAGCCTTAGCCTTAGGAGGGGATCTACACTACACTTACTTATACTAACTAGTCTACAGTTAAATTAACTTGTGTTAAATTATTTTTAGTTAGAGTAAGTTTTTAATCCGGACATTACATGAATTCGAACACTCGCTGTTTTTTATGGCCATGATATCTATATTTTAATATATGAAACTAGTGCGCTGTATAATAATAATCATAATGTGCTTGTCCATTTTCCAATGATTCTAACCCAATTTCCTTCCATTTAGGCAATTTAGCTATCTTTTTATGTAAGAAAAAAGAATTTCAAATTTGAAGTCAGGTTGTTGTTTTTTTTCTGTTACCAGGATCATCTTTAGTTTACCTCTTCCTATCATGGTTAAGACTATATTGTCACTATATATATATTTTTTTCGATTGGCTATGTCTATGCTAATGATCCTGGCAATATTTATTCTGTTTTTGGAGCTGATTTATTTGATTCATAAGCCAAGTTGTTTGATTCCATACAAAAAAAAAATAATAGGGTGTTTGAATTATGATTTTCTTACCAAAATTTATTTCAAACAGCCAGTTTTGGACATTGTTATGACATAATTAGGATTTAGTATTTGTTTCGGGAATAAGGGGAAAGTTTTACTTAGTGACAATGACAAGACAGATCTTTAAAAAACAAGAACGCTCTAAGTTATGCTAAACATAGGACCCTTTGTGTAGAACATTAGGAATAACAAATAATAGATATATGCATTTACTAAAAGACATTCTACGGATCCCTTCTTAAGTATTAAAAGTGTTGTGGACTCCATTTATCGATTGTTGGCCTTTCGTCGGTGTTCATGGTCAGCATTGACTTCGGTGTTACCTCATTTGGATTTGTTCCTATTTCAAGGAGCTAAGAAGTACTCATCACCGCGGAAGCGCACAACAATATCAATGTTAATATTCTTATATATTTGTTGTTGTTTTGTGGGGTTTTTTTTATAGAGAATAAATGGACAAATGTTTGGAGTGAGCTTGGTACATTGAATGAAGTTAAATGCCTAGATCTAGACCTACTAGATATAGATTTATATCTATATAGTATATAGAGAGAATATAGAGGATTCAGCTATTTAAACAATAATAACTATCCAAACCTGTACTATACTACAAAAGATCATCTGCATTAGAAATTTATTAAATGAATCATGCAAACGTAAAATGTCTAAAAGTCTGTGTAGAAGTCACTATCCCAGTGACATAATTTTGGTAGAATAAGTGTGTTAATGTTTTTTTTTTGTGTTCGTATTTATGCATAATTTGAAAACATCTTAATGATTTCAAGTGAGGGGCTATGCCTGCTTTTTTTGGGGATCTTAAACTTTAGTTAATGTAAATATAGCATTAAAATCAGAGTTTATTGATGCCTAAATATAGACTGTCTGAAATAAATTATGGTGTCCGGAATCAAATAATGTGGGTCAAATTTGTCTGAATTAAACGAAAACACAGGTCTCTTTGACCTTAAATATAATAACAAATATAGGTTAGGGGTACAAATATAAGTAGTCATCCTTATTCTCCTAAATTATTCTTAAACTAAAGAAGATTTTGACACTTCATTTTCTTTTCTATGTCGAACCATTGACAAATAATGTGCTGTCAAAGTCAAACTTAAAAATTTTGGCCTATAGGTGTCCAAATAGCATACCCTACTCCTCTAGTAATCTAGTTAATCTAGATCTAGTTATAATACTCCTATAGACTAGGATCTAGATCAAGATGTGACTATCTTACTATGTATTAATTATAGAGTCTATAATTAGTATAAATAACCTAGCTTAGTTACTAAGTCAAAATGTTTGTAAAAGGTTTTACATGTTTCGGATGTTCCTTCAGAGTTGAAGATAGTTTACTTCCTAGTCCAAACCTCCTGCAGGACAACGGGGGATGGGAGCGGGCAGGGTTTGAACGAACAACAGTCCAGCGCGCAAACGGCACGACCAGGCAGTCGTCTAAGTTAGATATATTATAATTTTATTTTTTTATGAATATAATTAGATCTAAATCTATATAATTATAAATAATAAATTAGGCTTATGTCTTATGTACTTTGCCAAAAAATTCAAAATAAGTATAGATTATTATAGATCTAGACTCTATCTAGATTCTAACAACAGTAACTAAAACTATCTTTTTCAGTATCTAGTTATATATAGAGTTTGCTGAGAGGTTTACAATAATATAAAATTTATCTTTCAATGTTATATTTATAATTTTATATAGATGTAGGAGCAAAGTTATGCTATTTTATGTGACAGTGATCGAAAATATGAATTTTCGTCTTTAAATCATCATGACTTTATAACCATAATAGATAGAAGCTTGAAATTTGGAACACATATGATATATAATATATATTTGATTATATACCCCATTTATAATATCATTTAATATGATTTTTAATTTTTTCACTTCATCTCACATGTCGCTAACATTCATTCACACTTTAATCCCATTGTTTGTAATTGACTTCGATATCTTTTCTAGAATGCCGTATGGCTTTATATTATTTATGTATATTGTAATAACTTAAGGGAGGCAACTCAATGAGGCAACGATGTTTATTTACAGGACATGACAAATGCAAAAAAAACAACGTCTGCCTTTAGCACAGCTCTAGCTCTTGATTTGGGCCAAACTCCGTTATCTTATTTCTAAAGTCAACATTTTCTCTTACTGTGCGCACCTTCTGCACTAGCTTGGATGGCGGTGTGCATGTCAAGGTTATAACAATATAATGTAAAATAACTCCTTGATAGCATTCTCTCAGCTTGGTTAATCAAAGTTAAGAAGCCATTAAACAATGCATATATCATTTAAATACTTCATATCATCAATAAGAATGGCTAATGTCTAGCACTACAGGTCGCTGCCTCATGGGGTGACTCATCAGTTGAGCCCAAACTTTCCTTAATAAGCTGATTTATTTTTATATTTTCTGTACCTATAGAAAAAAAAATTTCAACGCTACTTTATAAATGAAATATTGATTTTAATATTACTGTCATAGATTGTTATGGTAGTAATCATTTTTCTACTTACCCATTTCGAAAAATAGCCTAATTTGGCATCATTTATAACTGATAACAGCATGTTGCAGTAAGTTTTTTTTTTATTTTGGAGGGCAAAATTTCATTAAAAATTAAAAAAAAGCAAACTTTAAGCATATATCTAGGCCTAAATTTATTTTAAAAAATAATGAGCTTGCTTAAAAGTGATAGTTAATGCAAAATCATAATGCCATGACTTAACTGTAAATGATCTGTCTTTTCAAATTTTCTAAATAAACATGACTTTTATTTGTTGACAATATGGTATCATTCAAAAGCTTAGGAATCCTTCTTTAAGATTATCACAAGGGTTTAAAAAAAATTAAGCAAATGTAAAAACAACTATCAATCAACTAACACCATGGGTTTGGAAGTCTAGTCCTGCTGTTTCAAAACTATATAGCAGCTAGTCTAGCAGTTTATAGGTCAGTAGAGTACCTATTTAAATCTAAATATAATTATTAATAGATTAGATATAGAATCTAGATCTATGTAATATAGTTTGTCAATCAAATTTTCCTTGGTCAAATGGATCGTTTTTTTTTTAGTAATTCAATTGTTTTTATGTTTGGAGCAAAAATCGACATTTCGGGACTGCCATGTCTAATTTTAGATAAGTTCCTGTATTTTTGTTCGTTATCACAGTTTTTTTTAGATTCTCTGTAACCATGTATGTCAAGCTATTGCTTTAACCTCCCCCGCCAACTCACACCCATATAAGGGATGAAGGCTAGATTATAAGCCTGTTTGATCGTAGGCTGATGGGCATGTCAAAAAAAGCTTCCACTCATCAATAGAAAGACATTCTAATCACATTTGTACTGTTAGCTGTTAAAGAAAATTAAAAAAGAGGTGTTCAGGGAATAATAATGGCAAAATCGTAATTAGAAATATTATTGAGATTAATAAATTTAGGATTTGTTCAATGAATAAACATGACCCAGATCGAGATATCTATAATATATAATTTATGAATGAAAGAAAAAAGTATGGGCTGCTAATTTGAAGCCAGACACCATGCCTATACTGCAGTTGTAATAGTAAACATTTTAACATTTTTTATTTAAATGCTTAGAAACATTTATATTTAATTAATTAGTAAACAAACACAACAAACACTATGGCTTGGTTGTCTTGTCATGACTAACTACATGTAGTCTCGACTAGCCTTACACTGCCAGTTTGTTCGAATCAGTCAGACACACAATCTATTTACTTCTTGGGACAGGGAAAGGCTTAGATGAAAATGTTACTTTTTTTCTCGAGTTGGTTATCCAATGCTTTTAGATCTATTTATACAAGTATATATATAACTGTATCATAGATCTGGACTAGGCCGTCACTAAGCCTAACAGCTACTGTAAGAATGAAGCGATACGATTGGTTAAATGTAGTTTCTCTTTCAGTATTGTTGAGGGAAGTGATGTTTGAAATAGCTTAATGCAATCACAAAGAATCCTGTTGTTTTTTTTTAAATGTCAAGAATTTACTAATTTATAAAATATAAATGTTTCTAAGCATTTAAATACAAAATGGTAAAATGTTAGCTATTACAACTTTTCACACAGAATTTAAATGTGTCAATAACTCAAATTTGAAAAACCTTCGGAGTTTCCCTTTAAAAGTCAAAGATTAAAAGGAAGAGTGCATTAGATCTAGAGTTTATCTCAGGTGGCTATGAAAACCTAGCTGTAATCTAAACATTTTGTCACATCTGATGCAGATGAAGCCCTTTATCTGCCAAGTTTAGTTCTCCTAATAAATACATTTGTCTTATTTTATTCCTAGAGAAAATGTGTAACTGTTACTTACTAATAATCTGATTCCAGATAAAAACCACTGATTGGTATGGCATGTCTCCATTTTACATTTTGCAAGCAAAGAGTATTATAACTGATTGAAACCAACAGTAAGTTTCTTGACAGAGTATGTTAAAGTGATCTGATCAATAACAGTTCTAGCAGCTTGAAATTCGAAGGTTGATTAATTCAATTTCTGTTACATATGTGACAAATAAATCATTTTCCTAATTCATGGGAACTCAAAATACAATTTTATGAAAAGCATAAATTTTGTTTATATTTGAGCTAATATGAATT
This sequence comes from Biomphalaria pfeifferi, assembly GCA_030265305.1. NCBI lineage: Eukaryota > Metazoa > Mollusca > Gastropoda > Planorbidae > Biomphalaria > Biomphalaria pfeifferi. The sequence goes on along the minus strand of JASAOG010000020.1, from coordinate 6,199,525 downwards.
ATATACATTTGCACAATATTTTTTTTTTCTTTTCAGGGGTTTTAGTTGACAATGAGTGAAACTAGACAATTCAAAATATGGGATCATGAAAGAAAAGTAAAAAAAGGGGTTGTAGCCTCATCACTAGAAGAGCTTAGAACTAAAGGTAAACACAAAAAGCTATTAGTTAAAAATATATGCCAACTTAATCTAATAACTTCAAGCATGGGCAATTGGATATATTAATCAAAGGCAAAGTTTTGATATTGGATGTGGTACAGTTTAAAGTTTCCAGCTGTTAATTTGTTTAAAGGAAACTGTGTTGAACTGAGAATGCTAGTTAGGGCAATGATAGGCTACACATATAGAGAATAGATTAATAATACAGTTACAATTGTATTAGTTTTAGGATCTAATATTAATAAAAGTGGTTCATAATCACTTCAAATGTGACTTAATAAAATTAAACTTAACATTTCAGAACACTCTTCTTGTTTTTAAACAATTAAATTATTTTTTTTAACACAAATTGTGGGGAGAAGCTGCTAATAATTGTCTCCTAACTCTACTGGCTGCACTAAACTAAATGTCTCCTTGTTCTACAGGATACACTAAACTAATTGTCTCCTTCTTCTACAGGCTGCACTAAACTACATCTAGATGAAACTTCTGTTCATGTAGTGCTAGAGGTGGATGGCACAGAAATTGATGATGAGGATTATTTTTCCTTCTTGCCTAGTGATACTGTCTTGATGCTTCTTCCTGAAGGCTGTGACTGGCATTCCCCAGACTTCTGTAAGTCAAGCATTGAAAACCATCATTTCTAGTTGTGCTGGCTAGCAAGATTTTTTTTTGTCTTTTCATTCATTTCAAATAGAGATATTTTGTAAATCTTTTGTGAATCTTGTTTGAATTAGAAACTAATTATTAGATTAGTAAATTTTGCAAAATGTTGAATTTGTTTAGTATAGATTTTTGTTGCACCAATTGCATAACTTCTTGCTGGTTGTGGTAACATACCCAAAAAAACTAAGACCTAGTAAAACAAACCAAGGACATTCCAATGTAATTACATACCCAAAAAAAACAACTAAGACCTAGTATCTTATCTTATATAATACAGACGTTACTTCAAAAAAGAAGATGATTACGTCCTACGCGTCATGCATTTAGTCATGCATATTAACCAATGACTTAAATTCTGCCAAGTCACTGGTTTTTCTGGCTAGCTCAGAAAACAAACCAAGGACATTCCAATGTAATTATTTTGTGCTCATATCCATTTTATCTTTTAAATCCTTTCTTTTATTTTTATCTGACATTTTATAAACTTGAGAAGTTTTTCTGGATTAATTTATAAACATTTACATTTTATTTCTAGTTTTGATTGACTCTTACTTAAGCAAAAAAAAAATGCAAATCTTTATGTAATTTTTATTTTATTCATAAAATTCAAAATATGATTTTATAAATACACATTCCTTTTTTTTAAAAAAAATAGAATGTTCAGATAAAACTTAAATTTTTAAAAATTCAAGAAAAAGGATAATTTGTTTCCACACTAAACTGATATTTTTATTTTTTTCAAGGTAATTTCATTATTATTATTGAATTTTATAAAAGTATATGTTTTTCTTTATACTACTTAATTTTTGTTTTAAAAAATATAATTTAAATGTAAAAAAAAACTAATTTTTATTTTACTGATGCAACAAAATAACATTTTAGTAGTTGAATATACTCTACTAGCATTAATAATTACAAAAGTAGTTAGTACTCATTTTGAAAAAAAATTACATTCATCTCACTCTGTCTGTGTGGTACTAATTTAGTGCATGTTAATTCTTATTTCTTCCACTTACTATTCTCAGATCAAGTTAAAACTTGGCACAATTATGTAATAATTAATTCATTTAATTTTATTTGGTTGATATAAAAATGTAACCAATTAATTAATTTATTTTGTTTGATATAGAAAAGGGAAATAAATCTTACAGTATTGAGATATGTGCCTGTAATAGTACTTTTTTTTTCTTTTGTATAAGCCTTTGTAACATTTTTATTTTTAACTTTAAGTATTTTGATATTTTGCTCCTTAAACTATGAGAGGATGATTTAATTTTGAGCTAGTACATGTGCCTCTGCAGTCAAACAGTTTATGAATGATGCTCATCACTGTTCATTCCTTTAGTTTTGATCCTGTGTTGAATATTTTAACGAGAGATAGAAATATTTACATGGTAACCCATTGTATGTGATCTACTGTTTCAGACAACAAAAGTGAAGATCATCCTGATGGAACTGATGAGTTTCACTTTGAGTGTGAGTCTGAACATAAATTGGATACTATCCTTGAGAAGATTGAAGCTGATATAACAAAATGTTTCTTGTTAGATGACATTGAAATGCAGGTGAATAGTCTATGCTCTGATGTTTTAAGAGCATTTTTTTTTCTTAGCTGAATTATAATATTTCGTAAAGGGAAATAAATCTCTGGAGTAATCCAAGGTCATTATAAATATTCACATATGAGTGGTTGAGATGACAGCATGATAAAAATAGCTTTATAAATATTATTTTCTTAACTTGGCTAGAAATCTTTGGATGAGTGATAGTCAGTTTTTTAAACGAACTTTTATTTATCTTTGTTACCTCCCCTTACCATTCAAGACTATTTTTACTATAGGAAAATGATGACGAGGAGATCACTAAGAAACATTCGTAATTTGCTACTAAGCCCATCTCTATCCATTTTAATAACACACATCATAGGGGTACCACTGATCTCCTCGTCACTGCTATACAACAATGCAATGACAAAAACACCCGTCTGCAGATCAAAAACAAACTTATTTACATGTCAGGCACCCTCCAACCTAAAAGGATCAATAACCAGCACACTTTTATTTAATATGCGATGGGCACCAACACTACCCCCTTTTTCCCATTCATCTTTGCCTGACATCTCCGCCCCCTACCGATTTCCTGCGCTTTTACACCAGCGTAGCTCATTTCTTTTCTGCCTCGATAGAGAACATCGGACAGATAAGGTAAATTTAGAATATTTTGTTGTTATTGTTAGTCATTTTTTTGTTTGTTTTGTAGTTGATGAAAGCCTTGTGGCCCAAATGTCCCTTGTTTAATTTGGTCCGGCAGGGTTACATATATTCGTATTTTCTATACAGTCGTTTACCCCTGCAGCAGTAAATCTTTGTCTTTTTGAGTTTATATATGCTATAACTTAAATTCTTATATCGAGTCGCCCCACCCCCTATTCTTTAATGCCAAATGCAATCATTTGCAGAAATCATGAAAAGGAGCGAGGACTAACGTTTTCATTCTACCGCCATCTCTCCTTTCCAGATGAAAACATGACGTTTTAAACAGAATAGTCAAATATGGCGACAGAGTTTATGTAATTGCACATCAATTTATCTTAGTTATTTTAAGAAAGACGTTTGGAAAATTTAGAATTCATACGAAATTTCTCATTATAAGAGTAACATTTGAGATGTGTTCTGAACCCAATTATTACTTTCCTAGTCCCTTTTTCCCAACCTTTACTCATACTGATATTTTTCTATTGTATAAAAAAATTTTTGAGTCTATAGCTCACAATATATACTTCAATCCTAAAAATGCAAAAAAAAAATTAGAGTGGAATCTAATTGGTCCGCTTAATTTCTCCTCCCACTTCCGATATTTTTTGTTTAAAATTTGAATTATAGTTCTGTAACAAAACAATGTTACAAACATGCCTATTGAAAAAAATGTATCACTTACAAATGAGCTTTTTTATTTAAATTTTTTGTTTTCTGTGACGATCCTCAAAGTCTTAATCTAAATATAATCTTATCTTTTCAAGGAACAAATCGGTTGTGTTTGCAATGTAGAAAGTGCCTGTAAATTCATTATTCCAAAGGTCCTTTTTTAATAGAATGAATAATGAGTGTAGATGGCAGGAGAATGCGTTTCTACAGTGAAGAATGCAAGGAAACGCTTTTTGCGTGGGGGCTTCGCCCCGGACACCATGGGGGGAACATACAACCCTCCCCTGTCAAGAGAAAGGCTTCAACATGGCTGTTTTTTTGTTTCTTTTTTTAAATTTCTGTTTTTTTTAATTTTTTTTGTTGGCGATCCTCAAAGCCTTAATCTAAATATGTGGGGTATCTTACCTTTTCAAGGAACAAATCGGTTGTATTTGCAATTTATTAAGGGCCTGTAACTTCATAATAGAATATTTTTCAAGTAAAACATTTTCAAAAAGGTCCATTTTGAATAGGATGAATACTGAGCTGCAGATGTGAGGAGAATTCGTTTCTGCTGTGAACAATGCAAGAAAACACTTCTGGCGTCAGGGCTTTCCCCCCAGACCTCACTGGGGGAGCACTGTAAGCTCCCCCAGACCCCATAGCTATCAAGAGAATGGGCTCAACATGGCTGTTTTTGTTGTTTTTTTCGCCAAAGGTTGAGAAACACTTTTTTTTTTCAAAATTCTAATATATACATAATTAATTAATTAATATTTTGTTTATACCAATTAGTTTTAAAAGATGAAAAATTACTAGATAAAAATGTATGGATCAAAATTGAGTTCTTTTATTTGTTGTTTTAATTTCTCCAGCAACTTATTGATGCTAAGCCTGAAGAACTGGCCCCTAAACTAAGGAAATCTATCAGTGTTGTTAAATCAGCTCAAGACTTCTGTCAGCGCCATCTAGATGAGAAATCTGAAGTGAAAGAAGTAGTTCAACTTTTTAAAGCTTACACAGAAGCTGAAAACTATATTTCTTCACAGGAACACAATTCTGGCCTAGTGAAAAGGAAAAGACTTGAGTGATATTATGTACTATTCAATATAGAAAACATACAAAATTGTTATTCACTTAACTTCTAGATTGGAATGGTTAATTGTGATTTGTCATAGTGAGAATGGGTTATAGAATTATATTAATGGCAGCTTTTTTGTTTCAATATGCAAATTTGATATGGCTTTAAGGCTGACATAAACCTGTACATACATTTTGATGACATATTTTTCTTTAAAATATTTGTTAGGAAGAAAGTAGAGAAAAAGACAAGATGTTTTCTTAAGGTTTAACCACATTTCAACAGTGGCTCAGTGCTCACTGGTTAACTAGTGAAATTGTTGTTGTAAATTCAATATTAAAAAATTGTAATTACAGTATTGCTCTATAATGTTTTATTTCTCTGAAATAATTATTTATGTCCTATCTCTGTATTGCTAACATCCTTACTCATTTGGAATACAATACCTGATAAGGCAACATGGGCGATAAGTTGAGAACCTCTTACAAAAGCTTCTTGGCAATCTGGTGTCCATTGAAATTGTTTTCCTCTCAGTCAATTGGTGAAGGGCTCTAGCGATAGTGGAAAAAACTGGGTGCAAAGCTGGGTAATAGCTGCAAAAACTTAAACCCAAGAAGCTTCTGAGCTCATAAAGATTAGTAGGTGTAGGTCAGTGCTTGACCACATCCGTTTTTTTCTGGATCGTGCTTACCCCCGTCTTTGAATACAATATTTCCCAAATATTTAACTTCCCTCTTCGGATTTAGTTTTATTCCCGCACTTCGAATACGCTGCATCACTTCCCTCAAGTTATGTGTGTGTTCATCAAATGTCTTTCCGAAGACTATAACACCATCTTGGTAGACCAGGCAAGCATTCCAATTAAAGCCTCGCAACTCTTGTTCCTTCAGTCTCTCGAAGGTTGCTGGTGCCTTGCACAGCCCAAAAGGCATAACCATAAATTGCCACAGTCCGTTTCCATTGGAGAAAGAGTGTCTAGTATGTCATCGATACGTGGCAGTCGATAGCTGTCTTGTGATGCAAAAACGCAGATAGACATCTTTTTTCTTAACTGGAACATCATGCGAGCACCATGGGCTGTAAGATGGCTCGATGAGTTCTTGTTCCTTCATTTGCTCCAACATATGAGCGTCCTCTTGTTGCTCTGCTAAAGGTAGTCCTGTGGTGTTTGCCAGATTGGTCTAGCGTTGCCTGTATCTATTCTAAGGGTTACCATATTAGTCGGCTGCCATGTTCATTTTCACTGTCTAGCATGATGTCCTTAAACTCTAGCAACAGTTGTTTAGCTTTATCGAATTCTTCCTCTGACAGATCCTCACCCACATCCCCAAGCATTAGATCAACTCGAGAATCACATAACGATGCACTAGCTACATGGGCCATATAAGCCAATGTTCAAAGAGATTCCAAATAATTGGATGAAGTCTAGTCCCAGAATATTGGCAACCAAGAATTCGTGACTGAAAGGTTGGATTGCTATCTCAAACTTTACAGTGGCCTGTCCTAAATTTGGCAAAAGTTCTTCACTAGTTGTTGTGTATAGAATAGCCACTTATTTAATGAATTACGTTATTTTAAATAGGACTAGGATGAATTGTTGATCTTGATGCACCAGTATCTAATAAAATTCTGAAAAAATGAACTCATATTTTCCCTTGTACTCTCAGGACTAGCCTAGGACTTTCTGTGAATCTCGCTGCCAGTCTCCGCCCCAAGAAACGGCAGAATTTAATTTTCCTGGTTCTGAGATTGACCGATAGCTTGCTGGCTACCCAATCCATCTCTTCCTCTCGGACGGCCTGCAAATCTTCGACTACAGTTTCATCGAATATGGCCAGCAGCATTGCAATTCCAGCATTGAACAACCGATCTGTTTTTGTCTGGGTATTTGCTGAGACTGCCGGTCATCTATAGTTTCCACCACTTGTCTGATAATATGCTTGAGGTCCTCCTCCTGAACATTGAGCCCCCGACTGAAATGGGTCGTTTTCGCTGTGTCTTTAGCTGCCTCAAAAGATAAGGTGTTTATCAAAGCATCGCTTGCCTCTCTTTTTTCCACTTAATCTGATAGCCTTCTTTAATTCGGGTCACGAACACCACCAATAAACGCGTCAGTTATGACAACATATGAGATCTCCTGGGTCAAGGTCGGGTAAGCCAAGCGTCCCAATTGTTCGATATCTTCCATCAACTCTTGTAGTGTCTCTCCTGGTTTTTGATGTACCGGTACACTATAAACTTCGTTCATGTGTTCATCCCCAAATCTGAACCTTCCCTCGTAACGCTAGCGTTAATCCAGTTGCCTTTTCCTCGTTTGTACTCCAGTTGTTCACTTTTGCAGCCACCTCAAATTGTCCACAAGACTGTACCACCAAAAATAGATGGCTTGACATTTCCAGTTGCCTCGCTTGACAGTGAATTTAGCCAGCTCGGCTCTTTTTGGTCCTCGTTGCAGAGGACTTGAATCTTTTGCTCCATCTCTAATGTTAGCTTTGACTTCATCCCTTAGCTTACTTCTGAATTCCTCCAGATCATCTTTTTCCTGGCTAGTCACAATTAATTTGCATTGACCGTAGAGGCGCTTTTTTCATTTCACCCAATATTCCGCCGAGATCAGTTTTCACTTCAAACTAGTGAGTGTCCGGGTCGAACCAATCTTCTTTCAAGGCCTCTCTCAGACGGCTAACGGAGGCTTCTTTGTTTCCAGACGCTACGATGTCTCGCCTCTAACACCTTACCGATTTCGTTAATCTGGAGTTCATATACGTGTTGAGTAGGCGAGATCCCACTTCTGACACAAATTGTTATCATGTGGGGGTGGATTAAAGAAAACAACTTAACGATTTTCAGGTCGCCTGTAATCAGTGGATACTCCCAGTAAAAAGAAATAATTTCACAATACTCCTAATAAAATGTACATATCCCGATTCACTTACACCAATTAAAAGAAAATCCTCTGTCTATAAATCAACGATCATCACTCCCGTTCCTTAACACACTTAACAGCAACACAATTCAAAGAGTTCTCACCTGGAAAATGGTTAGCCAGGGGTAGCAAGTCTACAACAAATATGTTGTGTCAATTTTTTTTTCCAATATAAATATTGTTGTGGTGGACTGAAAGGGTTAATGTGTGTACGGCCTACTGATACACACGACTCAGGTCAACGGCTGTCGATAGAAAAGGGACAGTACTGCTAGTTCACGCAAATATGACCCATGTTGTGGTCATGTGATCGAGAGCCTTCACGGACTAGCGACAGTGTGTAACAAGAGACGTTGAGTCCGGGACAGCAAGGACTTGTGGTACCTTGAGTCCTCGAAAATGTAGCTGTACGAGCTAGAGAGAGTAGAAATGTTTAGCTAGGCAGTTCTGTTTAAGAAAACATTTGAATTGATGTAGCCAATTGTGTTGAATTGGCTGTCGATGTATTTGTAATTAAACCGCCACTTTGTTACTTGAAGCTCTTGTTGTCAAGTTCTTGTGTTAGATGTGTTGTTAAGTAGTGTTTGCAGAAGGACTGGTAGAGAAGATCAAGCAAAAAAAAAATGAAATTGAGACTTTAAAAATTTTATTTAAAAAATTTTATTTCATTGTTTCAATGCAACAGATCCAAAGGCAAACACAAATCAATGCATCGAAAATAAAAGTTACTTATTCTGCTGTCTTTTTGTGGTTTGGTCACAAGCACAATTCATTCCAATAGAACAAATGGCAAGCTTTAGTAATGGTAGGTCCAACGAGGATTGCAAATACCCAGATATCTCAACACACAACTTTAGAGCTACATTTAGTTTCTTAATAGTGCACTGGAGATTATTTTGGTCGTTTGCAGTGGTTTTTTTGTTTGTTTTATAAAGCCCCCTTTCACCACCACCCCAAAAAAAAAAAAAAAACAGGTTGCAGTTTGCTACAATTCGACTCAAATCAAACTCAACAAACTAAAGTTACACGAGTCTTGCAATTAACAATCTTCAGAGGACATGAAAATGCAGGCAATAAGTTTTGAGCTATATTCATTGCCTAGTCCCAGGCTCTCCAGTCACACTATTGATGTGTGCAGCTCTGTGTGACAAGTTTATTGTATAATACATTTTACAAAATGACAATAGTGATTAACATTTGCACAGGCTTGTATGTTTGAAACATTCCGTTCACTGACACTTAACCTATATACAAAAATAAAACATAGGGCTGGTTAATTATTTTGTGTTGACACAGCAATCATGGGTTAAAATTATGTGCATTGTTTAAGTACTATTGCCTCTACCTGTAATAATGCATAAGCTTACAAAAAAATGTATAGATTGAGTGAACAATGTATTGAGCAACAAAAATATATAAATACAAAATAAAAAATCCAAAGGTGTGAAAATTGTGTTTTCTTTACTTTTGGGTCGCCTAAATTTTAAAATATCATATAACTAAATGAAAATGGAAGCTATTTCATTGCACATTTCTCTGAGATTATAGCTTTTTACAAACAGATGTATGTTTTCAGAATTTTAGCTACTTTCATTCAAGCGAGTTCAACTGTGAAATGAAAACCTTGAAATTAATCTAGATGTGAGTTTGCAATGGTAGACTTTAACTCTTCTGACTCCTGACATTTTTATATGATGTACTTTTGATAATGAAATAAACTAATCTCACTTAAATCTAGCAACATACTTGAATTTTTATTCCCATATCATTTAAGTATTCCTAATGAAGCTTAGTGTGGTCCTTGAAAACAAGACATTGACAATAGCATTCCAATTTTGTTGTTGCAGTATGCTGATAGATTGATTGAATATCCAATAACAATCTTAGGGACAACACAACAACTATACATGTACAAGTTAGCAAAGGAAAAAAAAAAAAAAAAAAAAAGCAAGTAACAATGTCAGAAATATCTGAATAGTGTCAACAAATACCAAATACAGAACACTACGATCTAAATATCCAGTCAAGTAGTTTTATATAGCATCCAAGATTGTCTCCATTTGAATCTAATTTCAGAACATAACTCAATACACGTTTAGCCAGTACACAATGTACACAAACAGTTTATGCTATTTGTAGCAACTTGAACCAAACAATAGATTGTTATTCCACTACAGAGACCTAAACAAATATTTATAATAAATGTGGAAAAAAGAAGCAGTACAAAAAATATGTACATCAGTGAATTCCCAATGGTGTCACAAATTTAAGTAAAAAAATAAAAATTATTTATATATTTATATATCAGAGCAAATCAGAAAAGGAAGGCACTTCTTGATACTATTGGAGAGTCAAATGAGGGTTTCAATACGAACTCCTCAAGTGTACTGTAAGGGAATAATTTCTCATTCAGATGTCTATACTTTCAACATTTTGTGGGTGACTTTTCCTATGAAATGAATGTATAAAGACAAGTGAAATATGAAAGAGCAGCTTATTTTATAGCTGCAGCAAGGAGGTTAAGAGATGTATGCTCTACACAGTGAAATCAAATTCTTTGAAACTGTAGGAAACTTTCATTTATTTTGTCAACTGTAGGGTCTTTTTAATCAACATTGAAAACTAACAAGTCAAAGTCACAGAAAAACACCTGTGGAAGTTAAAGACAGTGAAAAAAAAAAAAATTGCCTTATTTAAACAAAAAACTGTCTGGAACAAAGTACAAGATTCATTTGCAGGTTGTTTTTTTTTCGCAGATCTAAAGGATGAAAAAATTCTTTTAAATTAGATTTGAATTAAACATTGTGACAAGTTTTTTTTTTTATCTTTACATGAGTGCAAAATAACTAAAACATGTACTAAGTCTTTCATGACATTTAAACAATAGGAGAGTTTGAATGTCAAACAATATCCCAGTAGAATTCAGGACTACAACATTACTGCGCATCTCTTTCTCACATCAATAGAATACAATGTTGACTTTAAAATATCTACTAATTAACCATTATCTACATCCATATATTTTTTGTTATCCATTCAGTGAATCTCAAACTTTGAAATGTTTCAGTGCCTAATGTTCTCATTCAAAGACCAGTTTTGAGCTTAGACAAATGTAATGAGAGAGGAGAAACCTTTGTCTTGACTCAACTTGTGTCATTTTAAAATGAAGAGAATTATCACCACTTAGTCAGAACAAATGGCAGATGGTTGTATAAAACAATTGTCCCCTCAATGGAAGACATTCTCTTTATCAATAACACCTGAGTGCTTCAACTTCTTCCCTCCAGCAGTTTTTCTTTGAATCAATGAATTATCTACTGTAGACAGTGGTGACCTAACGACCCCTTCAGACCATATCAAAGGCCCTGTCTTTTTAACTAAAAGAGATAATTTTGGTGTGTTGGTAACATTGATAGCCTTGTGAGAAGCAGCAGACGCCAACTGGGGAGAAAGGACACTTGGTAACTCTAAAGATGTCCTGGCACTTGTAGATATGACATCTGTAACATACAAGAATAAACAAAACAATTCAGCAAACATTTACTTACATGTACTAGTAATACAAGCTCTGCAAGACAATTTACCATCACAAGCACTATAAGACAATATATTAGCACAAGCACTACAAGACAATCTATTAGCACAATCACTATAAGACAATATATATTAGCACAAGTACTATAAGACAATATAATAGCACAAGCACTATAAGACAATAAATTAGCACAAGTACTATAAGACAATATATTAGCACAAGTACTATAAGACAATATATTAGCACAAGCACTATAAGACAATGGGCTAAAAGTATTATTACACATTTTGTTTACAACACTTACCTGTACTAAGTTGACTTTGAATTGATGGGCTACTAGTAACATCAATAGCTTCCATTTCTGCATCATCTTCCTCCTCACACATGATAGGATCCAAAGAATCAACTTCAAAATTCTGTTGAACGAAAAAGACTTAGACTAAGACTGCTTTATTGATCCTTACGGAAATTTGTTAGATTACAAGGACTCTTTTCTCATATAAAGACAACACAACAGAAAAATACACATAAATACAGATACAACAGACACAACATAAAGAGTTCATTCAGCGACTACACACAGGCATCTTGGTGCTTTTCATGTTCCCTGATCAATGAGTGGCGGCAATATAGTCTGACAGAGTGAGGTACGAACGAGTTTTTGTATCGTTCTGTTCTTATTTTGATTGACAGCAGTCGCCTACTTTGCGACGACCTGATGTAGTTCTGATGGAGCGGGTGGCCGCTGTCTTCCAATATTTTTTCGATTTTCCTTAGACACTTTTGTTCAAAAAGTTCAGTTAAATATGGTAATGTGAGTGTAATTTTATTTTTTATGTTTTCTAGACGTCGCAACAGTTTAGATGAAGCGACGCCTTGCCAACAAGTTATTCCATATGTTAGCAGATTTTGTATAGTCGCGCCGTAAAAAGTATCTAGGACCTTCTTGTTTAGTGTAAAGCTATTGAGTTTGTATAGAAAAAAATATGAATAAAAGCTTTTGGACTAGAAAAGCAGATGAACTACCGTATTTTTCGCCGTATAAGACGCACCCAATTTTAAAGGAGGAAAATCTAGAAAAAAAAGATTCTGAACCAAATACTGTACTAAAATATTTTATATCAACTGTATAAAGTAAACAGAAGTTTAAGAACAATCACGGGCATCCAATCAGCGGGGCGGGGCAGAGTACGGACATCAGTAAGCATTGGCTGGAGGAGGCGGAACCAGGAGGCAGACATGCGGACATTTCAGGGCAGCATGGATTGATCGGGTGCCCGGGAGATATGCAGAGAAGCGGCGAAATTGTGCCCACACTGCCCAGCAAGGAGTGAGACTGCTCCGGGAGACATGAGGAGACGCAGCCTGCGCTGATGGATGGAGGTACCGGCAGTAAGCTCAGCATGATGCCCGTGCAGCACATGGTTAGACTGTCGGGAGGGGGGCATGGCGCGCTATAGGAGGGAGAGGGAAGCCCGAACACACACAGCCTGGCCGTGCAGGGAGGGTCACAGAAGTCACCACAGCCCGCAGTACGTGCCCCAAATCCAGCCCGCAGCACACACTGCATAAGGAAAGGACTGCGAGTAAGCGCCACACAAAGTTGGGGGCAGTTTTAATGCATGTAAAATGTGTATTTGCCGTATAAGACGCACCAACTCCCCCCCCCCCCCCCCCAGTTTTGGAGAAGAAAAAGTGCGTCTTATACGGCGAAAAATACGGTAAATGTTGAAATTGTGTTCAGAAGCTGTGTACAGGTGTTCCAATACAAGACGGAATTTATATAAGACACCAAAATTAAGTTTAAAACAAAATTTAGTTTCTAATTAATGACACATAGTTCTTTCAAATACACTATATTCTCTAATCTAGTGGCACCCTGTTATTGGGGTTTGAGGATTTGAAATAAAATAAGATGTCTGCATATTGTACAGGTGGTTTCAGTGCATCTACCAATATGAAAAGTGGATTTTGTATATTTCTTACTACCTAAGCATTGCAAAGAATAACTAGGTATAGAAGGGAATGATCAAAACTACTTCAGCCAAAGTATTAAATACCCAAATTAGAAAGATATTAATATAGTGCAAATAAATATACAAAAAAGAAATAAATAAACAATAAAAAAATATATTAGCTCTTGGACTCCGGAAAGATGCTCCAACTGTTGATTTTACCAAGCTATAAAGCTCTAATCAATTAAGGCAATGTCAGTGTTTCAAAACTTTTTTTTATTCTCCCGAATATGTTTTTAATTGCTTAAAATATAATCTTGAATAGTTTCCCTTTACTAACATCCAGAATTTCCTTCTTTCAACGAGTTTTTACAATAAAAGATTTTTTGAAAGAGTGGGGTCTTAAAAAGGCTTTATTTTCTTTCGTCTGGATGATGGTGACAATGAGCTCAGAATATTCATTTTAAGTGTTTTTAACTGGTTTTCATATAAAGTTATGTGGAAATATGTATAATATCCTAAATAATATTTTTATTTTCTAAGATCAGGTCTAGATCTAGATCCTGGAGGCTTTTTAGCAGTCGGTAAGTTTTTATTTCTAAATTTCAAACATTAATATAATAATATTTTTTTTTTGCATTATAAAAATTCCTTTATGATACATAAAAAGAGCATGCATTCCTTTTAATTCTATACTAAATATATCATTTTCTAATTTTAAAAAAGTTTTTTTGTCTTATTAAGTAATTTTCTTTTTACAATATCAAATAAGCCATGTGCTGCAGTTATGGAGTGTGTCTGTTTCTATGGTGACGATGGGAAGATAGTGATTGGTTCTGAATGATGCAAGATAGGTGGTATTGTCATCAGCAGTCTTAGGACAGACAACTCCAGAATGTGAGACACAACCCCTGCCAGCCCAATATATCAGTATCGAGCATCTTACTTTAGACTGACAGTCCGTAATTTAAAATGCAAAGAAAAAATGGGTTATGTAGAAGTGTTCGACTCATGGTAAATGAGTCCTGTATATTTTTTTTAAAAATTGATACACAAAATGAAAAGACACACTGTTGATACAAATAATTGCAAAGCAAAAAAAAAAAAAATTCAAATTGCATGAAGCAATGAACTCATCATTCTGAGGAGGACATACTAGATCTAGAAAAAAGATTAGAATAGATTCTGATGATCCTCTAGATCTGGATGTTATCAGTTAAATAGATAATTATATGAATATATTTATATACACAAAGAGATAGAGATCTACAGCTGTACCAGGCCTGTTGAATGAAAGTGGGCATTGAAAGAGGAGTCGACCTAAAAAATGTAGCAATGTTTTTTTTTAATTACATTTTTTTTTAAGTTGCAGGGGAAATGCATATTTTGAAATGAAAACTCAATCATGTATTTGTATATCAAATATGCAAGGTGCATACTGTTATAGGTTTAGTTTAATCTGGAATTTGACGAGACTATAAATAGACTATTTTTAAGGAATGATGGGATAATTTTACAGTTAGTAAGGACTCACTCTTTAATGGCGTAAGCAAGACATCAATTTAGTAGTACTGTTGACATATGGTCTGTACCCCTTCATTATATGTATTAAATACTATTTATCAAGTTACACAGTTTTATCAAGTCATTCATACAATTTAATATATGATGTCTGGTTTAAATCGAACTCCATGAGTTAGTAAGAAAGACTTCATTATAGACCTAGATCTACTTTATTACTTAAACAACCACAACATATTTTGGCGACCCTTCAACGAGGCTAAGAGTTAACCTTGTAGGCCTTTTAACATCGTTGGGCTGAAAAACTGTTGGATCTACCAGTATTTATTTCTTCGCTGGATCTAGTTGAGGTGTAGATTACGGTTTAGACTGCAGCTAGATCGTAATTCTGGACTTAGACATTTTTATTCAGTGAACTTCATCAATCCAATGGTTCTAGGCGTTCTATTCTATAACAATACAAGTAAGCCTCCCTGTATTTAAATGAAATTATTAGAGACTACTACCTGTTTATCTTGAATGTGTCTTATATCAAATGGTTGTCCCCATGAATCAAAACTTAGAGCAGAGTCTGGACTTTGAGAGTAGCCAGTTTCATCTGCTTAAATACAAGATGATAGTTAAATAGAAGTTAAATATTTCATTCAGACAAGAAAGAAAGACACAAATGCTATACAGCTAAACTGAAAATATCTAATAACAGTGTGTAGACTAGATCTAGTAGAGCTAGAAACAGGGTGAATGTACCAACCTAGTTTGTGCCTAATGTTCATCAATGGTGTGACATCAGCTGATTCTATTCCAGATTCTGTCTCAGTGTGATGTGATGCTGGAGAATTGAAGTCAGCAACAAGAGGGGACAATCTTCTATTGGCTGTAAATAATGAAAGTATATCATTTTGACCTAGATCTTGAGTAAATGCTACAGTAAAATGTTGGGTATCAGATACCAGGAAAAGAAGACAAATGAGTCTGTACTTTTACAAGTCAACACTAAGGCTGGAAAAAACTCTTTGATACTGTGAATAGACAAAAGCTTAGCTGGTTTGGCCACATTGAATTGTAAAACATGACTGTCTGTCAAAAGTCATCCTTCTAGGTACAATGAAGGGAACATGAAGAAAGGACAGTCCAAAGAAAAGCTGGCTGGACAATGTGAAAGAATGGATTGATTTGGTTACACAAACTGTCACAGCAACCAAATAATGAAAGTCAAGAGACAGATGAGATTATATTGATAGAAGAGACAATCATAATATTTACATTTTTATTCAGTAATTTCTTTTTTTTTAACATTAAATAATTCAAAAACTAATAGAAAATACAGATTATAAGATAAAACAAAATAAATTAATACACTAAATCTACAAGGACATAGGAATTTAAGTGATATCCTTATTAATTCTGTGTAAATAGTCAATCTTATCCTTTCTCTACTAAAAGTCTAAATGCAAAAAATAGTTATCGAAATTACTGTTTACACAATTAAAAAAAATGATTAAATTAAACCCCCCAAAAAATCATTATAAACAGAAATTATTGAGTTTACTGTTAAGAAGTCCAGCATTGATAGGTGTTCTAGTAAAAGCATCTGTTGGAGAACGAGGATCTTTAATGCGATCAAAGCTTCTTGAAATTTCATCTTCAGTACTGCACAGTTTGAATCGACCATTTTGCTGAACGGGGGTTTTCTCTACAATGATAGGTGTTCTAGTTATGCCTTCTGATGGAGATCTAGGATCTAAGGCCAGTAAGCGTTTCTGATGCAACAGTTTTGTGATTTTTGTTGGAGTGCTCATCTCTGCCCCATCATTAGCTTCAGCAAATTTATCAAGGTATGCTCCCATGTTTGCCCTGTCAGAAAAAATAGTTTCTAAGAGTCATGTGTTAATAGAAGTATCTGATAATGGCATTAATAATATATTTAAATGTTGACTCAGTAAATCAGATAATAAAAAAAAATTTATTTGCTATTTAAATGAGTTTTAAAAACTCTTTATAAATCATAAAAGCAACTGATGAATATATGTTCTTCTAGCATGAACTATTAAAATAACACCCATCCCTTGGATAAGCTTTTTAAAAATATATTTTGTTATATTATACAATCATCAGTAAATATTCTTTAGAAAAAACTGTAGATAAAGAATAGATATAGATCAAAATCTAAATCTCTAAAGAAAGCCTAGAACTAGTCTTATATACATATCTACGTCTACATTATAATGTAATAATTATTTATATATACCTGTATTCTAGCTGATACCCACTAGGATTTAGTTGTTATATATTATGTTATTTATTTAAACTCTTAAACATGTCAATAAAAACGTCCTGCATTTCAACACCCCCCTTACAACAATTTTCTAGCCCTATATGTCATTTTTTAATCTCTTTAATTCTACAAATGAAGGGCTCAAATGAGTATGTGCAAACACTTCTTAGGCCCATCAGTTTGTATCTTGTACCCATGCTACTACTGTTGAAATAGTTGGTATATCATTTTGAACACATTTAAATACATCAGTAAAACGGCCTGGAAATGTCGGGAAATTTTTTATTTTTTTTTTGCTAGAAAATCTGATCAGAAGAAATTTTTGGAAAATTCCCATCACTGATGTAAGAAGTTTCAGAGGAGCAAATGCCGACTCAGACCACCTACTAGTTAAAGCCAAATTTAGACAAAGAATAAGCAAAGAAGAATAAGAACAAGAACACAACATCAATATGATTGTCAAAAACACAAGGTGAATAATAACTAACTATTTCAGAAGACGAAACAGGAATGATATACAGCTAGAACCTCTACAATATCTTGCCTATGCAGATGATATTGCCTTATTGAAAGTAAAGACACCTCTGATATTGCTAGAGCTTTCACAGAACTGGAAGAAGCATCTTGACCAGCATTACTTGAAATGAATGACAAGAAAACCAAGTATGTTCTAATGACAAGAGAAAATCAGGCAGTCAAGAAGAAAAACAACATATCAAAATTACTAACCGCAAGTTTGAAAACATATACAAGTTTAAATATTTAGGAAACATGATACATATTCAAAAAATGAACTAATGACAGATCTATTAGGAATGGCTAGCGGCAGAGGAATCTAGTGAGAGTTTTCTTTAACTTAAAAGCAAGCAAATTTATATATAAATATATATATACGGTATCTAAGAAAACTATCTACAAAACAATCATAAGACCAGTTTTTATGTATATATGCAAGTGAAACCTATATGCTCACAAATAAAAACAGAAAATCTGATAAATACCTGGGAAAGAAAATCCTTAAAAAAAAGTTATGTTGCCAAACATGAGGAAACTGGATGAAGGCCTTGCACCAACCGAGAAATTTACCAGCTAAATGAAGACTCCCCCCCCCCCCTCTTTTAATAGCCCATAGTAACGGAAATAAAAGCAACAGATTATACAGGGCAGATGTAAATGTATACATTTTTACTATGATAAAAAAGAAACTAAATCTAGATTATGATTTATAGTCTAGACTAGATTCATAGTTTCAGTGGAGACACTATCACTAAACGTAAACTAAACTGATGACTGCCAGTTATTTTACTAGATCTAGAGGTCTAGGTCTAGACATATCTATAAATATATTTAAGTCTAAGTACATAATAATAATCTTTATTATCCATTTTTATTAAGGAAATTAGTCTAACACTACTCACTAGATCCCTCTGCCTCTAGTAACAGTTTTTGCATTACATCAAGCAAAAGATCTTTAGAACTATTATTATAGAAAACCATAATTGGCAAAATATAGAATATTGGGTTTACATTCCCATCAGTTTTACCTTTTTTTTAATGAATGTAGCTCAACCCAACAGCTGCCCAAAGAAAATGTCACTCAATCATACTCAACTTAATGTGAATGTGTTATTAAAGTTATTTATGCCAATGACTTTGACTAGCACTAGATTTGACTAGATCTAGCCTCTAGTCTAGTGACGATTGGGCTCTAGTCTAGATATTTATAATGAAATGATATTAATTAGACATCTATTATATATTTAGTATTGACTCTTCACTCTATTACTTATTAAGTTATTTGACTAGTCTATTACTAGACTATCTTTTTTTATGTTATTCTTACTTATCTAGACGCCTTAGACTACTACTTACTTAACTTACATACATATATTAAACATAAATCAAATAAATAAATAATATAAATATATGTATCATTTGTATGTATTAATATATAATATGTATCATTTGTTTCAGCACCTAGCTTCAACTCTATGTGAGTATGTGTACTTAACTTACTAGAAAAAATCTATATCTAGATCTAGTCTAGTAAAGTCTTAAATTTTAAGTTAGACTAGTATTGTAGTCTTAGTAGTATAGTTTAGTCTATATATATATAAATAATATTTAATAGATCTCTATCAATCTGAAGCTTACGGGCTGGGCTATTTACCTGTTTTTAACCTTTCTGTGGACAACCAAACTTTAAAATCATCAATGATCTTTTATAAGCCAATGAAATGAAAGCTGCCAGATTTTTTTCGAGCATTGAGTAGATCTAACGGTGCCAACTTTCATTTTTTTAAATAATACATTTTTTATTTGATTGTAGAAGATCTTGAGACTAGATTTACGTTTTAATTTGTTTATATTGTAGCAAATTAGAGTCATTTTAGCAGATTAAAAAATATTGTTATAATAATTGAGCCTTTGAGGACATTATTGTTTTAAGGGGCTCTGCATAGAAAAACATACATTGGTTTCAGAATAGGATATAGGCCCTACTTATGCTAACTATCGTCCTTATCAGTTTTACATACTCATAATTAAAAGCGTTTTACTGAGATTCTAATTACATATACTACTGTACATGTGTTGATTAGTATTAAGTATTAAAACAACAAATGTAGAAATTGGGCCATACACATTTAATTCATATATCATACGACGCCATCTTGCGCAATCCAGTGGGGGTTAGGGGGAGGGCTAAAACATCAACAACAAAAAATTTAAAACTCACATGTTACGCCGTTCCTCATTGGCACCAGGGCCGATCTTAGGCCACTGCAACCTATGCGGCCGCAGTGGGCCCCGCACTTTCATAGGCCCCGCGCGATGCCCATTCTAGGTGTAAATTATTAAATTAAACCTTTTTAACTTATTATTAAAGGGTTCCAGGAATTCTCCTGAAATTCTAAAATATAAGAAAAAGTCATGAAAATCTCCTGATATTATTAAAATTTTCTGAAAACTGATGCAAATCTTCTTAAAACAGACAAAATTGTCATTTCGGGATGTCATTCAATATGGAAAACGCCAATCCTACTCGCTAGTCGATTTTAAATCTAAAAGGCAAATCTGAATGTTTATCTTCTTTTTGTTGGAAAACTCCTATCTACTGTAGATGGCTCGTAAAGTTAATTTGACAGTGATTTTGTACTATGTAAAGAATGAATAAAATGCAAAGACGAATTTATTTTCTAATACAAAATCTTATTTTCCCCTTATTACAACCCAAATTAGGCCCCGCGCAATCCGTTTCGCATAGGGCCCCGCAACCTGTAGGACCGGCCCTGATTGGCACTTTTATTTTGTTCCGCAAAGTCCGAATTCCGACAAAATAAATCATTATGATTTCATTATTAAAAAGAAAATATTGAATACAAAATTTTTATTGTTTACATTTCGTCTTATTATGGCCTATATTTGTTAAGCTATAATTAAGCGCTAATGCTTCGTTTATTCAATGACAAGGGTCATTTATAATCATGCACATCTTTTTTGAAGTAACGTCTGTATCATATTAGATAAGATATATGAATGACATTCTCTATGAATTTCGTTTTTTTTTTAATGTATATAACTGTGAGCAGGTCAGGGTGCGCTACTGAGTGAGGCCCTTTTTGGTACTTGCTGCTGCTCAACATTTGTTGATTTAAAACAGTAGGCAGATGGTAGCTCTACTGGGTGGGCCCAATCTGTGCACCTCGGTCTGCGACCAAGGGGCTATAGTAGCCTAAGCAACCAGACAGCACAATTAAACTAAACTAAACTAAACTAGCTAACTAAAAATAAAATAACCAACTACAATTATAAAACAAACTTGTATACATTTTATTTACAACCAACTTACAAAGCAATAAAAATATAGGTGAATACGAAAATAAACATAGAAATAAACAAAAACTATATATACACACTACTAAATAATTAATCAACCCTACTTAACTGAACTTAACAACTCCACTAACCAAAACCCTCTGCCGCCTCTGTATCTATGTTGCTAAATCTTCAACTACAAGCACTAACAAACTAACTATTACTAACTAAACCAACCATCAAATAACCTAAATTACCCCAACACTAAACAGTAAGCTACTAGCAGCAGTAAAGCAGAACTACAGCAGACAGTTAGACAGCCGAAATAATGGCAGTTAGGCAATAATAACTGCGGCAGACAGGCCGTAAGGCAGTTAGGCCGTAAGGCAGGAATTATAACAGGCGGTCCCAGCTGAAATTACACTACACAAAAATAACTTTATATAGGCACCACTGTCAGCACTGACCACTGGGCAAGACAAAAGAGAGCTCAACGTGGTTCCGGAGCTAGCTATAACTGGTTAGCGCGAACATATCGGAGAGCATGATGTCACGCTAATTATCTAAAACTAAACTGGATTACCTATTTCCCATAATTTGTACCTAGCCGTACTCAACAATAAAATCTAGCAAATTACTAAAGACACGGACTACACAACATTATATACCAAATTAAACAGCATTAAAAAGAGAATCTTAAAATTTAAATCTACAAAAATACAAAAAGGAAGATAAAAAGTTATTTCTATTTTAAACTCATATGGGGGCTCTATACCGTTTACAGACCTGCACATAAACTGATATTAAAAAAATAACAACCAATCCAACGCTAATGCCAAAGACAAAAATAAGCAGAACTAACCAGGGACAAAAATAGGAAATAACATCCACAGCTCTAAGGCTAGTTAACTATTTTAAAAACTACTTTTCCTCTACGAGTAAAACACAAATAACAGAAAAAGACTAAAACTAGCAGAAAGTTATAAATAGCGGAAACTACAAAATACTCAGCACGGAACCATAAAAATTAAAAAGGACACTAAATTTCAAACATCATAGCCCTGGCCTATATAAATAATATAAATTAGATAAAATTAGGTCAAAAATTAGATCTAGGAGCGCCAGCTCACATAACTAAGCTTACATTTATAAGTAGCGCATAAAAAATTACCCAGGTCAAGTAGAAAATACCTAACACGAACTTTACTAAACGAACGGCAACTTCAAAACAGAAGCATCTATTTAGAGTTTAGAGTGAATTTGACGCAAAGGGTGGTCAAAAATAAAATCATTTATGATAATCTCTTACTCTAATGAATTATATCTACCATAACAGATTGTCTGTAAATGGTTAAAGTTTGTATCGATTTGTTTATAAAGAGCTAAAAAACATTTTCTAATCAACACGGGTAAATCGCGCTCGTTCGAGGCGTAAAATCCTTCTTTGTCTCATTTTATTTTGTAGGCATTGCAGGATGCGCGAGAACGCGCGAAAAGAACCCGTTGTCTATACGGCTTTGTAAAAAATAAGTCAGCGTTCTTTTAGTATAGTTCCATGATTTGATTGAACAATCGTACCTTATTTATATTTATTTTAAAAAAACATAAACAACAAAACATAACAAAACAATGACAAAACATTTAAGATATTAAAAAAAAAAGTTAATAAGCAGATATAGCCTTCACCCTTTAAATAGGAATTTCACCTTGTCAGCTTCTTCAAAGGATCCCTTTAAATGGTTGAAGAGAAATGAGTAGTTTCTTGATTATTGTGTCAGTAGTTTGCTTGTCATGACTTATTATATGACTAATGTTTTTTCTATTTTCTTCTACTATTCTGTAAATTGTCGTCTAATGATTTAAATAAGGTCCTCTCTGTCCAATAAATTGTCAGCTGATGTTTTGGTCTTGTCTTCTATTGTCCAGCGAATTGTCAGCTGATGTCGAGTATAAGATTAAACTATTTAATGTAATAGTATTTTTGTAGAAGGAAAATCATTTGTGAAAATGGTAATTAAGACCATGTTCATTCTCCAATCCATGACAAACGTTTATTGCAGTCTTTTCATTTCCTCAATGCTTCATTATTATATGGTGTCTTGCCAGTAAGTTTCCTCAATCTGAGTTACTTAGAGTCCTAGAGATCTAACTTGATTTAAAGCTACATATGCGTGTCCATTCGCAAACAGCAATGCTTCCAAATCATATCACAACAAATTTTTTACTCCACTGTACTGCCATGCATTTTGTGTATCGTGGAGACTCATTTCTTCTGTGAACTGTAGCAGAACTCTATTTTGCGTCAAAAGTTATTGTACCTCCCGATCAATCTGAGTTGAAGTCAATCGGTGAGTTGAAGTCAATCTAGTTTTGTAGAAGGTTAAAGTATTACGTTACGTTACGTAACGGCTGAAGGGAGAGATGGAGGTTACGATTTGTTACAATGGGAAATTTGGGGAGGGGGGTTGTCGCAACTATCTATGTAGTTGCATAGTTAATATGTTCACGGTTTAATAGCGCCGATTGCGTCAATAGGTGATGACGTCATTCGCGCTATTTTATTTTCTTGTGTACTTGTTGCTCTCCCCTTGTCGCTTCGTCATAAATTTTTCATATGACGTAAAACTTTTTTTCTTAGTCGTTTGGTGCATTCACGCCATATTGCTCGATTGCAGCAGATTGTATCTTGTGAGCTCTTGAATTCTCACTGTGTCTTCGGTACTGGATAGCCTTATTGTTGGCCTTGGTATATATTCTTGAAGGATTATTTTGAACCCTGTTTAGGGTGAGTTTTATTTCACATTGTAAGGTTATTCTTAATATGTATTCGGTCGTATAAATTCGTATTCTGCAGTTAGATTAGAGGAATCTGTTATTTGTCTGTCTATAGGGTCCAGGTTTACGTCTCAGATTTCAGGACTGAGGTTCGAGTCTGAGGTTCCAGATTCCAGATTGGGGTTTTCTATATTTAGACTTCGTGTTACATTTTGACGTTGGGAGTTTTGTTACTACTCTGAACTTTGAATCTTCATCATGGGTGAACATTCGTCCTGGCTAGAAGATACCTATGTTACCTTGAACAGTTTACAGAGTCTTTGTCTTGAAATGGAATGTTGATGAGGTCAATAGCATTTTAACTTGTAAATATACTATTTAAGTATTTAATTGAACCATTTAATACTATATATATGTACTTTATATTTATTTATCATTATCATTGGTCTTATGCCTTTTTTATTGTATCAATATTATTAGATTAAATTTATATTTTTAATTTAAACCATCATACACCTCGTTTATTAGTTTATATACAGCTGTGTGTGTATGGTGTGTCTGTTGGACTGAACCTTGGGTCTAAAAGTAATAATCAAATATAAATCAAACACACAAACTCCTTGCAATTAATATTACTTTTAATACCTAGACAATTTAATAATTCAGTAATGAAATATTTAGACCTGACAGGGTCTGAAGATTTGTTGTGTAACAAAAAACAATTCAAATAAAATATTATTTTTTTTTTAGATCATTTTGTCATTTTAACTCTCGTGTTTATGTTTGTTATGTTATCACATTCTCTTGATCTTACATTATATTTGTAACAGTGGTTCCTTGACTTTCGCGGGTCCGACTCTCACTTATCATGGTGTTGCGACAGAATTTCGGTGTGCATAAATATGTCGTTGGGTACGAGTGTCACTTCTCCTGTATCTTGGTGTTAGATTTTGTTACGGTGTTATATGTTTCCTATGAAAATGGTGATTAAGACATACAACGTAAATTTACATATATATACCAACGTTTTCTGTATGATTGATTAGTATAATTACAGTTTTAGCTGTAATCTTTACACTAACATACAGTTTTTCATGTAATCTTTACATTTAATTCTATTATTTTATTCTAGCTTTCTTTCAATTCTTTTCTCCACAAAAGTCTTATCTCCCCTTAGCTTATGACATTTTGTTGCTATTCTATAAAAACACAATGAATCAACTACCACTAATGATTAACTAATTGGTTCAATATTTGATTGCTTCATGTATTGTCATCGATCATGAGCATATTTGTAAAGTTTGATGATTGGGTGAGTAGATCTAGTAGTGGATGAACGATCCATTGCAATAAAGCTAACACACTCACATCCCAGAAAATATAGTCAGTAAATGTAGGTGTTGTAGTATTTGTTTTGAATTGAACATAGTGAAAGTCAAATGGTGTCCACTTTATATTCTTTTCTTTCTTTAAAAAAAACATGCAGTTTAGTTTTAGAATGAGGAAAACTAGGCAGCCACCGGGGGCCTCTAATTGGTGGGCGCCTCACAGAGGATTCGAAGATTTTTTTAAGGAAAAAAATCTGAACTCTATCTCTATGTCTACTTGTCTAGCTTGAAGTCTCTACTATGATTCAAGGTATATTCAGATCTGCTTGTCTCTACTATGAAGTATCTACTATGATTTAAGGTTTATTCAGATCTACTTGAAGCCTCTAATATGATTCAAGGTTTATTCAGATCTACTTGTCTAGTTTGAAGTCTCTACTATGATTCAAGGTTTATTCAGATCTACTTGTCTAGCTTGAAGTCTCTACTATGATTCAAGGTATGTTCAGATCTACTTGTCTAGCTTGAAGTCTCTTCTATGATTCAAGGTATATTCAGATCTACTTGTCTAGCTTGAAGTCTCTACTATGATTCAAGGTATATTCAGATCTACTTGTCTAGCTTGAAGTCTCGACTATGATTCAAGGTATGTTCAGATCTGGTTGTTAAACTACAATATGTTAGAAGTCCATTGTTTCTTCCTTTTGCTAAAATATTGAAGCCTTATTTTTAGTCTGGTGACCATGACGCACATTTGTGCTATCGGAGCTCTATGAATTTAATTTATTTGTTGATTTAGATCTAGATACCCAGTACAGAAAGGTTTTTACTTTAGTTGAACATTTTTGTCTTAATTTTTTTTTTCATATGGGACCACTTTATTCACTTTGCCAAGAGTCACTGGCCAATGAGAAACTTCACAAGGAAATGTTTCGCTAGTTCTAAACAATTATTGGACAGTGTCAAAAGTTGAACATTGAAGCCATTAAGATAAAAGTACTAGTTAGAACTTCAAAATAATGACCAGCTTATTCTCATTTGAAAATTCAATAGAAAATTTATTTTAACTACAAATTGAAATTATTCTAGACATTTGATCTTGCATTTTTTAGTTCTATTATTCTAGAAGTTAATCTTAAGTACAAACAAAGAAAATAAAAGACCAACTATACTTTTGTATTGTTCATATAAATTGTATAATTTGTATCAATTACTTTGCTGAATGAAATCAAAATGGAACATCTGTATAGCAACAAATAACTGTATAGTCACACACACACAAATATTGCTAGGGAAATGAAGACTTGACTCTTCAAACACACACTTATTCACAGTGACAATATTTCTCACAAACTTTGTGTTGGCAGTCAACAAAAATTGTCTATATTGGCAGCAGATACAAAGTCAATCAGTTGGAAGTAGTTGACTGTGTATATTGGTCAGGTATTTCAGTCTTCCTATGTACAGAAACAAAAAGATGAATAAGAGTGTCTTCTGGGGAACAAAGACAATTGCAGTGTTTTGAACTTCTAGTCAACAAAGCTCAGTGTACTAGCTTATTGCTTTCTGATCACACACCACACAAATCACATTGACTGGTTTGACTTCTTCACCTTACTATTTTTTACTCACACATTGACAGGTCTGACTTATTCACCTTACTCATACAGTCAGTCCATTGGAATAAAAGAAAAAAAAAACTGTACACAATAAATACACTTGGTAGTCACTAGGTCAACTCTATTTACACAAGCACAGCCTTCCATCAAGTCATGGTACACACACAAACACATGTGGCATTACACACATTCACATCAGTCTTCACACACAACCGTATCTCAATTACACACACACACATGTGCCACTAGCACGCACACACAATGGTGTTGGCCCTGCCCTCTGCAGACACAAACACATCAGCAAAGAATTGACACAGAGCTAAAACATTAGTCCAATTCAAAGTTCAAGTGTTCAATGGAACTGAATCCCAGTCCTGTCACACAAACACACATGTACAGGAATGGTGTCCTGTCACACAAACACACATGTACATGAATGACCATCATGTCCGATATGTTGAAGAGATTTGGGGGTGACCATCAACTCAATGATTTCCCCTTGACCTAGTTGACCTTCACTAGAGAGAAGTAATTGGCTAACATCGGGGGGGGGGGGGGGATAGAAGCCAAAACAGTGTCCAGAAGATTGAGTTAGTTCAAAATGCCATTAAGCAGTAACGAAGGTCTAAATGTCATTGAAGCCATTCAGTAAACTATCCATTTGTATAATTGAAAAGACTATTGTATACATCTGTGTCTCTACCACATGGACTCTTTTGTATTATGATAGAACTTGGATTGTCTCCCCTCTAGTTCTCAATATCTAGTCAAATCTAGTGAACAAAATGTACATTTAAAATGCAATAGAATCTTTTTGTTTTCTATTTCTAAAAGTTACTCACCAAAACAAAATGAATGTTCAACAAAAATGAAGTAGCTTCCTTGTTAAAAAGTAAACATTAACAAGTATACAAAAATATTAAAAGTAATGACCAGGTTGGATTATAAATGTTGATTTTTACTACCAGAACATTGACTTAATCCTAGCATACCAATGTCCTCAGCCTAATGGGAACAGTATGAAAAAAACAACAACAGTACTTTCCAGTGCTGAGTTTCTAGGACTTCCCTAATAATCAGTATGTATAGTGTAATGTATAATCTAATGTATTTCTAAGGTTGGCTATGACAGAATGAGTTCTACTTTAAACAAATGTAAAATTTCAGATGTTGCATAGATATTAAAATTTTTGTTTCCTGTAGTTCACTGTCTCCAAGTTTTCATGTAATACACAAGAAACAGAGGCAGAAATAAAAATCTTCACACATACACACACTACTTCCTTAGACATGCACTAGTAGTCCAGGAAATAGGTCAAATGTTTGACTCATTTCATTAACAAAAAAAAACAAAAAACCCACAAGAGAATAAAAAAGATCATTGCATAAATTAAGTGACACAAGATTGCAGTAAAAACCAGAGAAACTCGTCTCTTCAGCATGAGTCAGTTCTACAGGAACAAAAAGAAATTACAAATTGACAAAAGTGCTTCACAATATAAAACTCAATAACAGTCTCTAATGGTCTAATAAAATATGATTGAGTTTATAAGACATTGTCTGAAAGAACATCAACCTAACAACCTACAAACACACACATGAACTTAATAAAACATTTTCCCTTCACATGAGCAGACAATTGAACTTCTGGACTCTACACTTCTACTATATACAATTCATCACTAGACAGTATAACATTCAGGCTAAATAGTCAAGACCAATGTCTTCATAGAGTTTTATTTCTTTGTATACAACTGAAAAGTAGAATGTCAACAAAACAAAGAAATAACTAGACATAAAACAATAAGCAATTAAGTAACTTGCCATAGAGGGGGATTCACTGACCTCTGGATATAAAGAAGATTAAGACTTGAAGTTTCCAACTTGTGGAATGTTATGGACTCCCCTGAGAGGAGCATTTAGTCAGTTTGATAGGTCCATACTGTTTGGACAGACTAGCTGGCACCATTGTGCTGTTACAATCTAAGCATTAACATTTAAAAATCTATTAAACTGTGGAGTTCTATGTCAAACACAGTGGCTGAATGACATACCATGTAAGATCCACAGAGACATCAAGACTCAATTACTCGAGGTTTTAAAATTGTATAGAAAATGTTACAATTAATAGTTTTTTTTATTGATAGAAAGATATTTGATGGAAAAAAGGGTGGGGGGGGGGGGGGATGTTTTGAATATTGTTGACTAGTCATGATGATATGGTTGTTACAAACTGTAAATATTTCTCAATATTATATGTATAAAAAATAAACAACATGGATTATTAAGAGAATCTTCCCTTCGGTTAGTTTCATAGTAATATCTGTTGACCTTAGAGTAAAATTGGACATAATATTTGATACAGTCAATGTCTAAAATGTGACCCTCAATCAATTTTGCAGTATGGCTCAACATGAGAGTCTAATTGTTATGTACAAAAATAATGTCAAGGCCAAGACAGCTTTATGAGAGATGTGAATTAAAACATCCAAACAGCACAGGAGTATTTTGAACTGAATGGTTGGGTTCTGCTACTCAGTATCTCTCAATGACAGCCACAAAGTCCAGTGAACACCAGTCCTTAAGGTTTCTATCACACTCACACTTGTCAGTTTCTTGAGAAGACTTAGCCCCTTCACAAGTCAATAGAAATATCACGTGTCTCATCCATACAAAGATATGTTCCTTATGTAGTCACATGTCAGCAAATTATCCAACAGCAGGTGTCAAGGGCAGTCCATGACACCAATTTTGACTGAAAAAGTTTTGAATGCAGCAACATAATTTTGGCTGTAGAAAACTGTCCACTAGAGCCTAGCCAGTAGAGACTAGACTAAAGCAGCTTGGGCCATGTTTTGTTGTAGTCCATCTCCTGTTTGTGCTCGGAATGTCTGGATGCTGTTCATGATTTTCTTCTGATGGCCTACCAGGCTAATGCCCATGTTGAGTAAATCCCTGACTGTAAGATGCCTCACCTAGAAAGAAATTTTGTTCATAAAATGAATTGATAAACTGATTTCAAGTAAGACAATTATGGACATAATTATCAATTATTTCCTTTGTCCAATCAATAAATTGAATTGATTATAAAAGAGACCAAAGAAGAATGCTTGCCATGTAATAAAAAACCTGTAGATGACGCAAAATATTTTGGTTGCAAATTTAATTCTAGTTTGACTTTGAAGAAAGGAGATCTTATTTAAATTAAACTTTATTTTGATTTCAGTTGATGGAGGTCTCTAGTTTCTGTCTTAGTTTCAAACTGTATTCATACAAGAGACAAGTTGGTTTTGGGCCAGGTTTTTTTTTTCCATAAGTCTGAAGTTCTTAATAAGTTATTTCTGTGTATTTAGTTTTTGCATTTTAATTTGAAATAGTGTGTGTATTAATTCTATTTTTTTGATTATTAAGTAATTTAATAAGAAACTTTTTTAAAATTGATTTTTTAACGATTCTACTATTTTTGACAAGGCTTGGATGTTCAGTCACCAAACTTACTGTTTAGATATACACAATTGTATTTACCAAGTATTACCAACATCATAATTATAAATACTGTAAAAAAAAAAAACATGAGAAATATAAACAATGTTCTAGAGATTTCATAAATTGAAACAGATTTAAAGATGGAACATAAGTTCTGTACTTTTCTGTATTAGGTGCACATCTTCACCATGTAGCAATGTTAATCATTGTTCTTTTGTTTTTTGTAATTCATTCCTTTCTTTGATCTTGGAACTTCAAGCTGCAATTTAGCTTTTTGTGTCTTTTGGGGCAGCGCTGTTTTTGGTCCCCGATCTCAGGTAAGTTTATCTATTTATATCCACTTGTAAGGGATTGTTTTTGTAGCTGAAGTTTATATATGCCTCAAATATTTAAGGAACCAGTTGTAGGCCAGCTTTAGAGCTTGTATTTGTTTACGACTGTATCACCCTGTGTGAAGTTAACAAATAGTGTGCCTGGTAGTGTATGAGTTATCAGTAAGTTATCACAAGGTGTGATTGGTAAATTATTTAATGTTGATGTCCATATATAACTAAATAATTATGAGTTGATTAGCTTCATATGTATATAATTAATTTACCATCCTATAACTCATGCCGGATCATGTCATGGTAGATTCTCATTATAAACTAAATATTTAGAATGCTAAACCCTTGGCTTGAATGACTTTCAATGTCATGTTTGAGTTAAAGGTTGAGAAGAACTGTCAGTGGGCTTAGCCAATGTCCCATACAGAAAACTGACACTGGATGGATGTCATTATAAACATTGCAAACAAATTTGATGTGAATAATTAGATTTGATTGCAACTGCCCAATGAAATTAAACAAGTCTTGAAGGAAAGGCTCAGAAGATGACACTTCTGAAAGTGACTTACTTTGTCCATGGTAGTTAGTCCTGCATTTTGAAACAATCCCAGATACCTTTCCATCTTGATTGTCTGCAGCCATTCCTCCACACTTAACAGTGAACTCATGTCTGGAGAACTGGGGTCAATGAAGTTGTGAGGTCTGGTAGACAATACAAAATTAAAAAACAAAAGTTGTATAGATGTTACAGTTTGCTTCCATGAGGGAAGTGAATTAACTCAAAGTTTATCTACTTAGCATTGTTAGTAGCAGTAGACAAGTTTCAATACATTGTATGAAATGAGCACAATACCTTGGCTTTGCTTGTTTTCTCAGTAATTCAGGAGCTCTGATTAGTTTATCCAATGTCTTGACTATCTGTCCCAACTTTGGTCTATGAGAGCGTTCTTTCTGCCAACAATCTAACATGAGCTGGTGAATGGCCTCGGGACAGTCCTACAATGTCAAATACATTAATGTTACATCTATCTCTTAGGGTACAACTAGACATTAGTTAACTGAAACAATAAAAAAACAACATCTTTCTAAGTCTATCATTCAACTAAAAACTATGTAATAAAACAAATTTATCCAATCAAGTTGAAGATATATTTACCATTGGAGGTGGGAGCCTGTAACCTTTCTCTACAGCTTTTATAACATCTTGGTTGGACCAATTGTAATATGGGCGTTCTCCGTAGGACACTATTTCCCACATGACCACACCATAACTCCAAACATCTGATGCCGATGTGAACTTGCGAAAAGCAATAGCCTCGGGTGCAGTCCACCTGACAGGTATTTTACCCCCTGTTGTAGTGTAGGCTCCTTCTGTTGTATCAGATTCTATTTCTCGAGAAAGTCCAAAGTCAGCAACTTTACACACAAGGTTTTCATTCACTAAAATATTTCTTGCTGCCAGATCCTGGATAAGAAAGTTGCTGATTAGTTATTGCATCAAATGGATACGCTCTCATACAATGAATCAATTTCTAAATTTTCCTATCAAATGTTTGCATTGGATAAAACAAAAAATTAACATCTGTAGTGGATGTAATTAATATCTGTTGTTTACTTTTCGGGGCGCTGTGGCTGAGTGGTAAAGCAATTGGCTACTGAACCAGGGGTCCAGGGTTCATACCCCAGTGAAGACTAGGATTTTTAATTTTGAAATTATAAGGGCACCTCTGAATGTATTCAGTTCTAATTGGAATCAGACATTAGTTGGGGAGAAGTAAAGGTCATTGTGCTGACCACATGAAACCCTAGTTAACACTGGGCAACAGAAACAGATGACCTTTAAATCATCTGCAAGGTGACTTACTTATAAGAAGCTTTTCTTGTGAGAAGGCTCTAATATTTGTTATTCAAGATTCTAATGTTGTTATTATAGGCTCTAATGTTTGTTATTCAAGATTCCAATGTTGTTACAATAGGCTATAATGTTTGTTATTCAATATTCTAATGTTTTTACAATAGGCTCTAATGTTTGTTATTCAAGATTCTAATGTTGTTAATGATGAAATAAGTTAAAGGTTTTATTCCAAGTTTTTGTTTCACTGTAGGACTAGTCAGAATTCATAACTCCATGTGATAATCTTCATATTTAGCTATTGCAAATGTCTACCCCCATGTGATAAACATTGAACTGGTATGGTCAACAATTAGCAATTAACATAAAGTAAGTCTAGGCTTGTAATATGCCTAAAATTGATCCATATTTTTGGTTGACTTAGACTCTTAGCTTAGGTGTCAGAATCTTATTAAGAAGAATGGTTTTACTTCAATTGAATAAGAAAAAGAGAGCTGGATTGATAAGAAAAAGAGAGCTGGATTGATAAAAAAAAGAGAGCTGGATTGATAAGAAAAAGAGAGCTGGATTGATAAGAAAAAGAGAGCTGGATTGATAAGAAAAACTAAAAGAAGAAAAGGCATGGCTCAGCATTAAGGAACTCAGCATAGAAGATAATTAAGTTTAGGGGTTACGGGCTGGTAGGATTAAGTCTATTAAGTTTATTCTGAATTTGTATGTTGACAAATGTGCACTTATGTGAGCCTAGTTGAGTCTATGTGAGCTTTGTTGAATCTATGTGAGCCTATAAACTTGATTGGTGGACAGTCTCCTCTCCATCCATATGTTAGCACACATTTCACTGCTTTCGTTGATTCTTTAGACTGGCATGAGATTTCTTCTATAAACTTGTTATGCACATCTCTGCAAGCTTTATGTCAGTCAGGTTCCTCTTTCAGACCATGAGATCGCCAGGAAAGCTTTATGTTAAAGAAAACTCTACTCACTCTATGCACAAATCCCATCTCAGACAAATACTTCATCCCAGAGGCCACTCCTCTCATCATGCCCACTAATTGGATGATGGTAAACTTGCCATCATTATTCTAAGGAAGAGAGACATTCAAGACATTTAGTTCATCATTCAAGGCAACAGTTAGTGCTCTATCTATTTGATTATCACTATCTATTTGGTCTTCACATTACTAAACATGGTAGTATTTTGCTCATAATAACTTACTCTGAGAAATGTATCTAGTGATCCGTTGGCCATGTATTCTGTCACTATCATGATTGGATTACCTGATAAGACAAACATCATTATTAGTGGACATCTAGTGACAGACAGTTTGGAATGTACATTCAAGATACTAGACGCACATGAAAACTTTTGAAAAACACAAAACAACTAAAATTAAAAGCTAAAAAAAAAATGTCTGTTATACAAACAAGAAAAAACAACAAAAAAATTTAAAAAACAAAAGCTTATATTAAGTGTCATTGTATAAACTAGTATGGATCAATCATGTAATTATATGTCCGAATAACCTAGACATAATAATACTGTGTCATTAGAAATAGTTATACCAATCTATATATATAATTCTCTTCATGGCTCAACAGTTTGGAGGAGAAGAAGTAAAGGAAAGATCACTCTTATTTCTGCGGATAGAGTTACCCCACAAAAAACAAGCAGGGGGGAAGAACAAGTAGTATTCACCCATCACTATGGATGGCTGCCTGGTCGTGGGTTTTGCCCGCTGGACTTTCATTTGGATTTATCGATATTCATTCAAACCCTGCCCGCTCTCATCCCTCTTCGTCCTGTGGGAGATTTGAACTATGAGGTAAACTATCTTCAACTCTGAAGGAACATCCGAAACATTTTACAAACACTAAATAGCAGCACTGGACTAAACCATTGTGGGACACTATGCAAAACGGATTTTGCAGGGCCCAGTTTGGGTAGGGAAGCGGATAATAAGAGAAAATTAAGAGTTTGTATAAGAAAATAAATTCATCTTTGCATTTTATTCATTTTTTAATACGTACAGAAATACTTTACGAGCCTTACATGTAGCAAAGTCATACAGTATATCATAATAATTCTGTTTCCTACATTGATCACGCTCAATAGCAAGAATTACCAAATGTTTCAATCTATCTTTGAGAATTGTTGACCTCAAGTAATTCTTCATTAGTTTGAGGCGCGAGAAGCTGCTTTTACCAGATTCCACAATTACGGCTAATGCATAATGCCGTTTTTACTTATCGCGCGTAGGATTGGCGTTTTCCATATTGAATGACACACCAAAATGACAATCTTTTGTCTATATATAACTAATTAGTTAATTTTTTAAATTTATTATTGTGTCAGAAAAGAAAAAATTGTGTAAAATTTCAGATTAGTACGATATTGAGTGTGGGAGAAATAACATATACAAACTTTTTACCAGACAGACAGAGTGAATTGATAAAAGCTTTGTAAAGAACACAAGATGACCATTGCAATGACCATGGCTTCACTTACTTTTAGTGACTACACCTTCAAGGAAAATAACATTTGGGTCATCAAACTGACCCATGATACTGGCCTCTGTCAAAAAGTCCAGACGATTTTTTTCAGTAGCTCCAGGTTTTAATGTTTTGATGGCTACATTCATCTCCCTGTGTCCTGGCATTCTGAGTTTCCCTTTACACACATCCCCAAACTCTCCTGTAGATGGAGTCAGAAATACAACATTAGTATCAAAGCTAGAATCAATGTAACCTAGTGCAGTCCATTAAGAAACAAATGAGATTCCTACAGAGTGGTAGCTGTGTTCAAAGCTTGTAGAGACCAAAAAACAAGTAAAATATTACATTTCTTCCTTTACACAGCTTATAAAGTGTTTATTTTTGCTCTTAATAACTAATGAATGTTAAGATTAAGAGTTGTTTTTTTTAAAAAGGAACATTTGTTTTTACCTGCCCCATTCCTTCCCTACCAGAGAAAAAAAAATCCTGGTTAAGTGAATGTATAGATCTAGTAGTTAGCCTATAGATCTAGACTTTGAAGATACTGCACAAAATTGTGCATACATTTATTAAACTCTTTAATGAATAGGTCCTACATGCAGAAACACCTGAAAGGCGAAGACATCGTCTGTTCAAGATAAAGATTGTGATGTGCTCACTTACCTCCCCCTATAACAGATTCTATTGTGATATGACAAGCATCAATCTCTCGAGTAAATTCTCTAACAGCCTGGTTAGGATCTTCATAGGTGTGGGGGTCAACATAAGTCCTGACTGAACTGTGCACTGATCCAGGGGAAGGAAACAGAGGCATGGTTACTGAAATAGAGCATCAACAATAGTCATGTCACTAATTAAGCATTAGGTCCAGTTTTTAATGTGATTATACTTATTATTAAAATATGAATGATCTAACTAGCTAATTAAGCATTAGGTCCAGTTTTTAATGGGACTATTGCCTAGCTACTACAGGTGTGTGAGTGTGTGTGTGTGGTCACAATACTTACATCCCCCATAGCCCCCATTCAGATGATGTTCCAAGGGAGGGTACTGGATGACTGATGGGAAAAAAGAACAAACAAACATAGTAGAGGATGTGATGCAATGAAGTCGATTGGAAGCAAAATACAAGAAATAAATGACACAAGGAAATAAAGCATTGGGGAACAAAAAAAGCTTCAAAATAGAGTCACATGACACATTTAACTAGTCTTTGTTTCCATGGTTTTATTCTCCCCCCCCCCCCCCCCCTCTCAACAAATGTTTTTCTAAGTTTGGCATCTGTCTTGTTACTTCTTAGAAGTTGACTACAAGGCATGGAGCACTGATCTATTCTATACATTATACTTAGATGATTGTTAAAATTAAAGCAGAAATAAAGCAAAAGACCTTTGCCAAGTAAAAGACAAAATGAAATGAAAGAAAAAAATCTAAAATGTTTACAAAACCTGAAGCCATTATTTCATCCAATTGTTTTGAAGACAAATTATCTAATTAGTAGAGGAACTAGGAAGCAGTAAATAAAAAAATAATATGGGGAAACATTTATTTTTATGATGTGAAAGACCTCACAAGACAAAACTGTTTCAAATCTGTTCAGTCTTTTAGATCATTGCATTGTCAATACAACTCTAGCATTCTGGCCATTTGAAGGATTTCCTACAAACTAATGGCAAGAGCTGACATTCTAGACAAGATGCCCTCCTCAAACTAGATCTGAATGTCTGTGGGATCTCTAAACAAGATGCCCTCCTCAAACTAGATCTGAATGTCTGTGGGATCTCTAAACAAGATGCCCTCCTCAAACTAGATCTGAATGTCTGTGTGATCTCTCTAGTTAACCAGTCAACTATTATCCAGACCAATGACTATTATTAGAGTTATCAATGAAATAAAATACTAAAAAAAAGTTAGTTGCAAGAAAAAAAAATGTCATGCAGACCTGTAAGAGTTAGCTATGTTATACATTAGATAGACTGCTCTAGTATTTATATGTTATAGGAACATGAGATAAGCCTAGCCTATGAGCAACTGTTGGTATTACCTCTAGCAAGATTTGCCTGAACTCCTGTAATAGAACAGGATTATGTCAAGTAGACCAAAGGGATTTATATCAGATAGAGGTTACAAATGCCTTTTTCTAAACAATTAGAATTTATTTATCCATTAGGTGAGCCAAGATTAATTTAAATGGACAAGTTTTTGTTTTTTTTGTTTGACGGTTGGATGCAAACTGCAGAATTGGAGAAGAGGATTTAGTATTGAAAGATCCTAGGTATCAATCTACAAATACCGCACCACAAGTGAGGAAATTCAAAACAGAATCATAATAGCTATAGAACATACGATGAACTGCTGAACTCTGTCAGACAATGCAAACTTAAACTGTACAGTAATATTACGAGGTCCTCATGGCTTGCATAAACCATTCTGCAGGGAATAGTACCATGGAAAAGAAGAAGAAGAAGACAGGGAAAAGGACAGTATGGTTGGTCTGTCCTTGAAAGAGATTCTAATCAAGGCAAGAGACAAAGAGGAATGGAGGAAGACTGTCAACAGACTAAGTGTGACAGGTAAAGGTGAAAGAATTCTAGAAACATGTCACATATTCATAAAAAGATAATAAACAAATACATGCAATACAATGTAATGCATATATATCCATTTTATACAATAAATGACCACTGATATATCATGAGCAATGCTAAACAATGACTACTTCCAGCAATGTTTGGTAAAGAAGTTCTGCACTTACCATGAGTGTAAGCATCACAATCTTTCTTCTCACTACAATTGGGACGATTCCTGAAACACAGAGGTCAAAAAGCTACATTTATCCTCATTAGTCACTAACTTGTAATAGACTAAGTTTTAAACTAGAAAGTTTAAACACTGCATACATTTAGATCTCACCTTCTCAACAAAATAATGATCATGATAGTAGCTATTGCCATGCAAAGTATCACAGCCACAATAGATCCAACTATTATCCCTATTGGTGTGCTGGCAGCTGTGGACATAACAACTCCGTAATATAAATATATCATATTTGTAAGTGATTATGTACTTTCTACTTATGTTAATGTCCAGGCATCATATAAATCTCACTATACATTAATGTGTTTATAAATATATATTATATGTGCTTATAAATTATGTTCTGTAGATTAATTGACCAAATTTTATTACAAAAAGAATTTCATAGAATGAATTTCTTCCAGTACAATCCAATCACGCCCCCTGCCCAACATAATTGCAGATTTTTTTTGTAAGGTCAAGAAAAGTAACCTGGTGAAAATACTACACCCTCTTCTTGATTAATTTATCCTTAAAAATGGCACTACATGTGTGTACAAATACATTATGACTATACTAATGTGTCTGTCTTTAGAATGCATTTTGGAAGAATAGTTCAGTGTATATAATTTCATGTTTTCAAACTGCAATAATTCACAGACTTTCATAGGAAGGAACCTAACTGTAATGTTTTATTGTGCCTATTCTAAAGGTATACTGTTATGTGACTTTCAAGTGACATCAGAGAAGCAAACTCAATTGGGAAGCTGTGGTACTCACATTCCTTCTGTCCAGTCTGTACAATAAGAGGCTCACTAAATTCTCCCCAGCCAGTGTTGCTGGTTTCACAACGAACCTACATATATTGAAAGAGATGAGTTGCCTTTAATTATAGGTAAGTCATTTGATTTTAGCTTCAGGACTACATTAGAAATACAATTGTGCAAGCTAGATACAGTTAATGGTAGTGCACTTAAAAACTGTAATAGTACAAGTTAGATACAGTGGATACACTCGTACTGGTTTCAAACATGAAATGAAGTTTGACTAGACTAACAATTAATCAACTTCATTTTTTCCAAGTCTATCAATAAAAAAAATTGTAAATTGATCACTGCTACTTGTATTGTGTGATGCACAGTTTTGAAGTGTTTGGATACTTCTCAAGGTTCACAAGCTTGGTAGAGAATTTTTATCCTGGTTTGAATCCTGGTGAAGACTGGGATTTTCAATTTTGGGAATTTTGATTCCGTCTAGCTCTAATGGGTACCTGAAATAATTTGGGTAAAAGTAAAGGTGGTTGGTTGTTGTGCTGGCCACATGCCACCCTTGTTACCTGTGGGCCACAGAAACAGATGACCATTACATCATCTGCCCCATAAATGGCAAGGTCTGAAATGGGGTACTTTACTGGCAGGTAATTTTATGTTCAATTAATCTAACTGCAACATTTGTTTACAGACCATAACAGCAGAACAAAGTTCATTTTACCTGACTGACACAATAACATTTAAGTACTGTAATGGTCACTCACCTGAATTTCATACTCCGTGTCCAGTATAAAATCTGTGATGGTCATATTCTGATGAGTAGTGTATACACTGACCATATTTTGTTCTTGTGACCTTGGGGAGTATCGGACTTCATATTTGAATACATAGTCCTAAGGATACCAAGATACAACACATTCAATGTCACAACTTCAAGATAAACTGAATAGCATCTTTCTATTTTGTGGACAATTAATTTATGTCAAGATAAGATTTTGAAGATAATGTTGGCAGATAATATTGATCATTTAATTTAATGTCAAGACAACTTATTTCATTTGAGATAATAAATTGATTGCATTATAATGCATAATATAATTTGTCTTTTGAAGTTTTCATATTAACAATCGTTATTAATTAAAAACTCTGTAAACTTTACTATCCCCAAAATTTTAAAGAAAAAAACCTTTGAATAATTGTTACTCTTGTTATTGTATCACACACTGAGTAAGTGACATTAAAAGTAATTCTTGGCTCTTAGACAAACATCAAATAGAGTTCAGAACATTAAATGTTCAGACTTGAACTAGAGTTAGAATTCCCTGAGCTTGAATCATTGCCTACAGTTGACACTCTACTACAAAGACAAATACAGTTTGAGTTGAAAGGACTAGGCCAGAGAGGTTCTGTTCACTAGATCTGTTGAAAGGACTAGGCCAGAGAGGTTCTGTTCACTAGATCTGTTGAAAGGACTAGGCCAGAGAGGTTCTGTTCACTAGATCTGTTGAAATGACTAGGCCAGAGAGGTTCTGTTCACTAGATCTGTTGAAAGGACTAGGCCAGACAGGTACTGTCCACTAGTTTTGTTGAAACTTGCAGAATGAAAGAGTTGATCGAAACACTGCAACCATAATCAAATAGTTGGGGCCATCAGAACATCTGGACAACTAATTCACACCAAGGCTACTGCCTAGACCTAACAGAACTAGGTCAAACATAGACAGTGGAGAAATGCATTGAGCCCCCAATAAATAACAAGATGACATTAACTTCTATTCATAACAGAAAGGACATTTCTCCTCCATTGCAATTAGTGGAAGCTGTCTCAACTAGAAAAAAAAAAGACTTTGAGTTATTCCCCTTTGAACTAGCTTGCAGGCCATGTGCTTCCCATTTGTCTTGGACAAAGAGGATTTCTGCAGTCCTACTGTAATGTGAAGGCAACTCCCATGGGAGATGAATACATTAGAATAGGAAATAGTTGGCTGCTCACAGTACACAGGTTCTCGGTACATGGTAAGGTTCATAGTGTACAGTTAGAGATTCAGTGTAGAAAGTTTCACAGTGCACTGAAAGGTTCAGAGTGCAAAAGTCTTACATGTACAATATTTATTTATTATGCTCAGTTTATATTTCTTTGCATCCTATTGCTACTTCCTAGTTAAATAATAAATCCATACTTCATTTACACAACTTCTGTCCAGTTGTTATTCCATCTACAACATTTCTATTTCTGTCCAAGATAGAAGTTTACTATTGACTTCTGAATCACATAGTGCACATTTCAAAGCAGTTTCTCTGTTATAGTGACACAAAAGTGTGTCCTTAATGTTCTACAATGTTTTATTGTCTTTAAAAAAAACAACCATTAAGTACTATTACTAGGTGTCAATGTAGAAATAGATTAGAACTCTCGACCAATAGAATTACAGCTCTGAATAAGAAGTACCAAAGAAAAAACAAGTGCATTAGACTGAGGGAACAAAAGAGTGGTCTACCTTGATACTTTGTGGTACATCCCAAGCAACAGTGATATGTTTGGGGCCAATGCTGATTCTTCGAACTCCAACAATGGTGGCTGAAAACAAAAGGAATAAAGTGAAGAGTGTGCATATCCAAAACAGCTATTGAAAAGAGGTTCTCAAAATAATGCTACACAGGATACTAGTAAAATGGACTATTGAACAAAGTAGTGCAAGTGCTTTGTTTTTGGTTTGACTTGTTACCAACATTCTTTCTTTTCTCCTAGGCCAAACCTCCAGCAGGAAGGTTTGGGGGGGGGGATGGGGATGGTGGTGGACAGGTTTTTTTTTTTCAAACCTGTTACCATCAAGGCAGTCCAGAGTGCATATCACTCAACCAGGCAGACATCCATGCTGATTGAGCAGATTTAGTGTTCAAAAAGAGAATGCAAATCTTTGTGTTACTGTCACAGAGATGAATAGAGTAGGTCTCTTTCAAAGTTGTCAACAAACTTTTGATTTGTACACTATATATTAGTAAGACAATAATATCGCTACATCAGAACAGTTTTTGCTGGTTAGTTCATTCCTACATGAGCTCAGTGATACACCCTTACATTGCTGGTTAGTTCATCCATACATGAGCTCAGTGATACACCCTTACATTGCTGGTTAGTTCATCCTGACATCAGCACAGTGATACACCCTTACATCGCTGGTTAGTTCATCTCTAGATCAGCACAGTGATACACCCTTACATTGCTGGTTATTCAATGACAAACAATGTTGTCTTTACTATTGTTGAGCAAAGAAATGATTACCTATAGTTTAGTTAGCTCTACTTACAGCCATAATTTCCAGTCTGGACTGAGAAAGGGTCACTAAACTCACCCCATCCTTCTTGAGTCTCACCACGAACCTGCACAAGAAGAAAACATCAAAGAATTAGATTTGAGTGTGACACTAGTAACAGAGCTGAGTTCAACCATGGATAACGTAAATGTGGAATGTCTATTGTGACACTAGTAACAGTTCTGAGTGCTACCATGGATAATGTAAATATGGAATGTCTATTGTGACACTAGTAACAGAACTGAGTACTACCATGGATAATGTAAATATGGAATGTCTATTGTGACACTAGTAACAGAACTGAGTACTACCATGGATAATGTAAATGTGGAATGTCTATTGTGACACTAGTAACAGTTCTGAGTACTACCATGGATAATGTAAATATGGAATGTCTATTGTGACACTAGTAACAGAGCTGAGTACAACTAGGTATGACTTTTCTATAGACA
Source organism: Biomphalaria pfeifferi (assembly GCA_030265305.1). Lineage (NCBI taxonomy): Eukaryota > Metazoa > Mollusca > Gastropoda > Planorbidae > Biomphalaria > Biomphalaria pfeifferi. The sequence continues at coordinate 6,157,474 of JASAOG010000020.1, read as the reverse complement.
TCTCCCCATATTATTCAAGTTTAGTGGCACTCTAGACGTTCTCTCAATATGCTAGCTGCATGGTGTGACAGGATGAAGCTAAGATCTGGCTAGAAACTCTGTACTAGGTGTTGTAAATAAATAAAGCTCTTCTTGAAGTATATCACACTTATCTAAGTTACAAGGTAACACGTCATCTACAGATATTGACCTCCTGCTGCCAACACCTAACTAATCGATAACTAGCTAATCATATTAGAACAATGTAGAAAACCAATGAATTGAGAGAGAAAAAACCTGATGCTGTTATGAAGTTTGAATCTTTCCTTTTTGTAAATGTGTGTGTGTGTAATATTGAGACTTGGTGGTACCATTCAGTGACGGGCTTCTATCAATCAATGTATTTTCTTCGAATCCAATTATTCATTGATCAATCAGCCAGCCAGTCATAGAAATCAATGAAATGAAACCGCCCCCTTGGTGTATTCAATCAAACATGTGCAAATTTCCTCCATCCATCAAGACCTCATAGAGTCATCCAGAGATGTGTGCTTTATGTACCATCACAAGACCTCATAGAGTCATCCAGAGATGTGTGCTTTAGGTACCTTCACAACTTGTGATCTCACACAATTAGTTTTAACTTCTAGATCTCACACAATTTGTTTTAAGATCTAGGTCTCACACAACTTTCCTGTATATGTAGTATCCACACATAAAACAAACACACACATGCCTAGTGAAGTTCTAGAGGAGAGCTCCTACACATACATGCAAGCACATAGATTCTAAATCAACAGAAAACACAGTTCACCTACATTCAACACTTATACACCATACATACTTCACATACACATCATCCACACTACACCACATACACATCATATACACTACACAGCATACACACTTATACATCATATACACTACACTTACACATCATAACACTACACCACATACACATCATCCATATTACACTTGCAACATATGATAAAGAGATCATGGACCTAACCAATAATTTGCACTAAAGAATCACTATCAACCTAAAGTCTTGATGCTGGGGATGCTTTCTAGAAAACCATATCACAAAAATCTTTTTGTTTGTGTGCAAGACAAAATACCAACTCAATCTAAACCCAAACATTCCTGCGTCCAGGTTGAATGTGAGATGAACAATAGGTCCTGTCGCCACCCAGCAGAGGCCGGAAAAATGAAGGTTGACCAGGAGCTTTAGATTGTGTCAAGTTGATGGATGATTGTCATAGTTTCGACAAAAGGGGACAGACCATTCATGTAGCAGTTGTACCGGTCAGTGCTAGACAAACTCAAGTTTGCAGCTGAAAACAGTATACGAAATAGACACCAGACTAAGGCTGTTAGACTAAACTATTATTACTTTCTTCTAGTCTGAACAACATTCAGACCTAAGACACTTCATAGACTGAGGTCTGGAATTGTTGAGAGTGTTTGAGAAGAGTTTAGTTGTTGACTATGAGGCTGTTAGAATTTAAAGACGGGTTGGTAGAATTTGTTGACTGAGGCTGTTAGAATTTAAAGACGGGGTTCGTAGAATTTGTTGACTGAGGCTGTTAGAATTTAAATACGGGTTGGTAGAATTTGTTGACTGAGGCTGTTAGAATTTAAAGACGGGTTTCGTAGAATTTGTTGACTGAGGCTGTTAGAATTTAAAGACGGGTTGGTAGAATTTGTTGACTGAGGCTGTAAGAATTTAATTACGGGTTGGTAGAATTTGTTGACTGAGGCTGTTAGAATTTAAAGACGGGTTGGTAGAATTTCTTGAGTAAAGTTGTTAGAGTTTTTCTAATTCATCGACTGCGGATTAAAGGAATTAGTTGAGAGTTATAACACTACAAAATATTGATCAATAGTTTAGAGTGATGTCCCATCTTCTGACACTTGGTTGTGAATGTGTCTGGGAATCAAATGTGGTGTCGAGGTCACGTGAGTCAGGGTGGGTCAACTCCAGAGGTCAATCAATGCGAAAGATTCCAACAACATTCAACAAAACTAGCACGTCTTACAAATCCATCTTAATGGTACAGGGGTCACAGGGCCAGCATCCAGTGTCCACAAGCCTGTACTTCTGGGAAGTGAGCAAATCTGACAATGACTTGACTAGGCCACTACATGATAGAGAGTGATTCTATTGGACTAGACCTGCTCCACCAGATTGATGTTTGCTTTCGAAAGTTATATTTCGCAATAGATAGAACTACACATGTTCATAATAAGCAGACATAATGCTCAGCTATCGTGTGACAATGAAAATTTAACAGAATAACAGTATAATACAATGCTAACGAATTTCAAAGATTCCCAGCCTACATCAATACAGTGACCGGCAGATGTACCTGATTAGGCATGACACCGTGGCATCATACAAGAGCAACTAGAGCACTGGACACTGAATCACCACAGTCCAGTTCTAGAAATATGGACTAAATACAAAAGCACTAGACATATGACATCATGTCGCCATACAGAAGTCAAGTATTGAATAATAAAAGCATGAAACAATCTAGACCTAGAACACAGGACATTTTGACATCATACACTAGTACACAAAAGTCTAGAACACTGGACATTGTGACATCATACACTAGTACACAAAAGTCTAGAACACTGGACATTGTGACATCATACACCAGTACACACGTCTAGAACACTGGACATTGTGACATCATACTCCAGTACACACAAGCCTAGAGCACTGGATATTGTGACATAATACACCAGTTCACACAAGTCTAGATCAGGAAGTACGAGAACGAATGGATCAATTCATAAATCAATACAGCATTTCTTCCCATTCAGATCACACAGTGATAAGATTATTGTTCTTTAGTAATGAAAAATCGTAAAGAAAACATGAGCGGAATGAAAAAACACATCTAAGATCTTTGTGTGTTGTTACCATTACACCAATGTACAGATAGCCTGGCCGGACCAATGTACAGATAGCCTGGCCGGACCAATGTACGATAGCCTGGCCGGACCAATGTACAGATAGCCAGGCCGGACCAATGTACGATAGCCTGGCCAGACTTTGTACTATACATCTTCATGCTTGTAGTTCGTTGGTCAAAGGAACTACGTAACTTAGAGACTATTGTTCCATCAGACAGATACTATCAAATACAAATGTCTAAACCATAATCTTCAAATATAAAATTTAATAAAATACTCTGAAAGACACAAAGATGAAGGCACATTCCTCGTTCCATATGCTAGAACAAATTTGTACAAAGGCTCCTTCTTCCCTAGTGCTATTAGAGCATGGTATGGGTTGCCTGAGCTAGCCAGGAAAACTAAAGACCATGCAGAATTAAAGTCATTGGTTAACATGTATGCCTAGATGCATAACGCGTAGGACATAATCATCTTCTTTTTTGAAGTAACGTCTCTATTATACAAGATAAGGATAACGAGGGTGTAGTGATCGACCATGCCAGTGACCGACTGGAAGGTACAATGGGAACTCAGCAACTGAAGTGTAGATTAGCAAGTGACATGTTCAAGGGAAAAAGAGAGAGAAATATGTTAGTTCTGAATCAAATCATTCATTATGAGCAAATGCTGTGATTGTGATGGCCAGGCCAGTGTTGAACAGACTTGCAGGGGGGAGACGATGCCTTCAAACAGTTTTGGTTTTGAATCCAATGTATAGGCCAGTGGCAAGCATAGACTATTCTTGATGACAAACAACTGGTTCCATGGAAGTAGATTCTCTATTGAACACTTAGTGTTGGGCAACGGCTAACAAGGTCTTAAAATAAAGATTTTTTTAAAAGTCTCTCCAAAGGTCTAGTGTCTAGTCTCAACGTGTGTTCATTAGACTAATGATGCTAGCCAAAGTTTCCGTTGGATGTACTATAGTGAGACAAGTGGAGCAGTTCTTGGATGCTCTGTACAAATACCTCGCCACACTGTTTCTCTTGGACTAATGGTTCATCAACACCACTCACACTTTGGCGCGCAACAGGCTCAAACAACTGATGGGAGAGTGGGCAGACAAGGAGTGAGGGCAGTATATGTGAGAGAGAGAGAGCATGAGTGGGAGGAAGTGACGGAGAGAGAGAGAGAGAGAGAGAGAGGACGGATGAAAAACAGCATAAAGCGAACACTCATAAGAATATATCGATTACTGTCTTGGGCTCAGTATTTAGAAAGGCCTGTGGAAGTTTCTATTTTGTACGCGTGTGAACTAATCAATACACCCATCAGCATGCAGACAATCAAACTTGGACAAACAAACAGTAGACTAGATGTACCATGCACGGGACGCTCTGGTGCTTTTATTAGATCAACTGAAAGCAATACACACACACTACACCAGATGACGTGTGGTACACGCCTGTCCAGATTTCGAGGCCTGCTAGCCTCCGCTGTCTGAAGAAAGTCCCTAAAACAAAGCTCAAACGCTATGAAACGAATGAATGGTTGTTGGACTGGGTTGTATCACGTGCGCGGACTTCTCAAAATAACTTCAACATGCCGGGGAAGAAATCAACTTCGTAATTCCTTGTACTAAATAATGATAGAATCTACATCTATACAGTGCAATATTCAAATCAATGAATCAAGTGTCAGTCGTACTGAGACACTAAGTTACAAGCTCCGAACGTATTTGTACCCAAAGTTGACAACTAACAAGGAATTCCTTTGAAATCTTAACACAGAAGTCTAAACACCTGAGCAAACAAGAAACTTGATGAGTTCTTGATGAGTTCAATAAGGAAGCTACCAAGTGAAGATAATTTCAGCTGTTACATCTTACCAACACATACTACACACTGGTATCTAGCTATATATATAAACTTATTATTTCCCTACCCTGCACATACTACACACTGGTATCTAGCCATATATCTATATATATATATACTTATTATTTCCCTACCCTGCACATACTACACACTGGTATCTAGCCATATATCTATATATATATACTTATTATTTCCCTACCCTGCACATACTACACACTGGTATCTAGCCATATATATATATATATATATATATATATATATATATATATATATATATATATATATATATATATATAAGCTTATTATTTCCCTACCCTGCACATACTACACACTGGTATCTAGCCATATATCTATATATATATACTTATTATTTCCCTACCCTGTACGTACTACGCAACAGATTTACTTTAAAAAAAAAAAAAAAAAAAGAAGCTGCTTGTGAGAGTAAAAACACTTTGCAGATAGCACAATAGCCCAAACAATGACATCAGCTATAGCTCCTCCTTCGTTACCTAAGCTAGACTTTGCATAAATAAGAAACTTTTCAGACTTTGTCTGGCGCTATGGGGGCAGATGATGTAAAGCTCATCTGTTTCTATGGTCGATGGTTGACGAAGGTTTCATGTGGCCAGCACAACGATCAACCACCTTTACTTGCAGAACGTAAGTCAGGTGACCACTATGAGCTGGACTAAATGACGTCATAAAAAATACCAGGTTTCCCCCAGATTCAAACACCATAGTCCCTCCATTCGATAGCCAACCGCTTTACCATTCAGCCACCACTTCTAATGGTTTGATTTTTTTTATTTAGTGTACAAATAGTAAGTACTATTGAAAAGAAAACTGATATTGAAGCAATGTAATGCTATAACAAGTGCAGTGCCAAGTGTTGTCGTTGGCTGAGATCTTCCTAATACGTCTGAATATTTGCTCACAGCTTAGGTGCTAATCTAGGCAGACCAAAGTGTCCCAGCAGTGGCTTCCCTCTATACACAACTGCTAGTTCACAGGCATAAATATTTGAATGGTGATCAGATGCATGTCACGAAACACTTCAAGTTGGCTAGTCTGGAGTGAAGTTTAATACACTTATGTGGTCACAGAAATGTTCTAAAGGAAACTGAATGGGGGAAACAGGATTGAATCTCATCTTATCTTGTACATCTTTTGTGTTATGGTTATTTCTTGGTTTATTTCACTGGACTATCAATCACTGCCTGCAGATAAATTATATAAATTAAAATACAGCCATGCGAACAGACTAACCGTTATAAATGTTTTAAATAACATTTGAAAAATCTTTTTTTTTTTTTAAAGCTATGGTTTAATTCCGAATTGGCGGCCAGCCATTGATTTCTTCCAGCCTGCGTGCAACATATCACTATCAATGGCACGAATTTGTAAAGGACACATGGACGCATGCGCAAGTGAATCGGAAACGTCCCGGTGCACGTGGGAAGTAAATCTCTTCAGTTGACTCACACTATAGTGACGGGAGGGGGAATAGGAGGGGCCAGGGTCGGAATGAAATTCAATACACACAGACCTCTTGTCATTACAAGAACAAAAACTATGGCAGACGTTAACAAGCAGACGTCACGAAAATTTCTTACTGCCTAGACTGGTCTAGACTATACAATTGTGAGGTGCACCGCATCCCAGGTGAGCTGTTCTGCCTCATCGTGGCACCTGGGTGGAAACGGCTACTTGAGGGGGTAGCAAGGCGAAACGAATGGCAAAACATAACCCCTGAGGGGATGCCCACGGGTAGACGAGAGTCAACCCCTTGCACGGGCGGGGTTGTAAAAAAGTCACCACAAAACTGTTACACATCCATGCGCCGTTCCTCAAAGGAGCGTTACATAAATGGCGAGTCCCCCACGGTTAGCTTGGTATAGTGAAGGAAAATGACGGAGGCTCCCGGTGTCCTCGGCCTTCGGCCATGAGTCGGGGGCCTAAGGCATTGGAAACAGCAATGCTTTCATAGGCATTGACTCGGGTCGCTCTCAAACAGAACTGTGTGTTCACACAGGTTTGTTTTTTTTTACTGTTCAGGCTGGACGACCTAACAGGTTTTTTTTCAAACTTTGAGCTCGAAGAGCCTTCGGCTCAGCTCAGACGACAATCAAACGGTGCACCGCATTGCTTCTTATCATCTGGAGTGTTGGTGACATCCATACTACTCGTTGGGTACATGAGTACACTGGAGATGACATGAGTACACTGGAGATGACATGAGTACACTGGAGATGACATCTAATCCAGGTTTGGGGCACATTGAGTTGGCAGCTAAATAATATTACTTAATAAAACGAATACATACAGCCTAGTGTGAACATGGCATGTGACCCTAAGCTGTTTTGTACAGTAGCTAGGTCATCTTTTTTAGTATGTAACATGTACATTTATGTTACAGTTATCAATGAGACAAATGAAATAGAGAGAGAAAAAAAAAAACAACAACGAAAAAATACGAAAGAGAAAAAAATATTGACAAAGAAAGAACAAGATTTACAAAGACAGTTTGTGTGGAAACGAAAACTTAAAATAGGTCTCCGAAGTGGTCTACTCAGACAGGTTTCAATATTTTCAGAAAGAATATTAGAAAGTATGAACTACAAACTATCAACAACTACAACCCTTTCCCCGTCGATACAAAAGACCAGACGTGTTCGTGTCGCAGGTGTTGCCGATACTGTTGACTTACGACTTAATACCACAGGATACGGAAATTTATTAATGTTATTATTATTGCATTCTTAATATTCATATGTATTCAATGAACTGATAGTTATGAAGATATAGTTAAATCATATGTATCACCTACAAAGACCGCATCACGAATGAAGAGATTAGAAACAGCATTAATGCAGCAATTGGACCCACAATGACCTGCTAACTACTGTCAAAAAACGTAAACTCAAACTCTATGGCCACACCACAAGGTCATCAGGGTTCGCAGAGACTTTCCTTCAGGGAACAGTACCAGGAAAAACAGAGAAAGCGATGGGAAGACATCATGAAAGAATGGACAGGCCTGTCAGTGATAGAAATTCTATCCAAGGCAAAGGACAGAGAGGAATGGAGAAAGATGGTTGATAGATCTTGTGTGATGCCCCAACGGTCCAACAGACTACAGGAAGGTGAAGTTAAATGTGAACCTGGCTGAATTATTATCTAATTGATGTAATTGTTTTGTAAAAGGCCAATCTCTCATTTAAAGCCCCAACACATACAACTTTTCTCTAAAAATGAAAAACAATAACAAAACAAGGTTACAAAGACAGTTTGTGTGAAACACAAACTCAAAGTCGGCTCCGAAGTGGTCCGCCTAGAGTCTTCACCAGGATTCGAACACGGGACTTTCAGTTCCAAGTGCTATACCCCTCAGCTACAGAATCTCCATATATTTTCAATTAGCGTACACATATTTTTTTAAATAATCATTTTTTAACCTTATCCATATAATCAAATTTAATAACATGTCACATTGTAATAAAGAGAAACTAAAAAAGATTTATTCTTCTTACAAAATAAGATAAATTGGCAACACGAAAAAAATAATTCTTGACCTAATTTACAGATGACAACAATACTTTCCCCAGTATCAATGAGTTAGTTAATAAATGGAAGATCTATTTTATAATGGATCCATTGACAATTTTACCATTGTGACCTTAGTTGCAAATGTTGTGTACCAATGCGCGAATCTATGAATGAAGCTTGATTTATTAATGAAGAAGTCCATGACCTTTTAAAAAGAGTTACCTCCCCTGAAGTTTTTCATTGAAAAGTGGTGTGATTTAAAAAAAAATTAGCTTGCATATCTAATTTAAAAAATTAGATGGTTCACTTTCGGAAAAGAAAAAAGTAGCCGTTGCATCAGAACTTTGAATGATCTTAAATATCACGATGTCTGATTTTCATTTTCTCTTCTAGTTTCTGAGATCTAAGCGGAACGGACGGACGGACAGACAGGCCACACAAAACTAATAGCGTCTTTTCCCCATTTGGGGGCGCTAAAAATACTTATTGGGTGTTAATGTAAGATATGTAAGTTGCTGCCGTGTAAGTATTAATTACGAAAAACCACTTTTTTTTTCTTTTGTATTTTTTGAAAATCATATTCCACTTATATGCATACTAAATATGTTGCTCCTCTTTTTTTTTTAAAAAAGGCTAATTTTTTCATTTTTTAAAAAAAATATGGGTAATTGGTAATACAATTTTAGTAATACAATTTTGACAAAAGTATTTTTTTTTTACAAAAAATCTAAAAGCGTTTGCATAAATTTGTTAATAATATGGCAAATAAATATCTTAATTACCAAATAGTCTCTCGTGTTGTTTTTTTAATATTAATAGTGAATAGTTGTAAAAAAAAAATGGTGTATTTTATGAAAAAACTGCATAGTTGATATTAAAAATTAAATTTTTCGCTTTTAGAAAAAAAAAAAAGAAAAAAAAGTAGCCGTCGGTCAGAACTTTGAAAAGTCTAAAATATCATGATGTCGGATTTTCAATATCTTCTCGAGTTTACGAGATCTAAACGGGACGGACGGACAGACAGACAGACCACACACACACACACAAACAAACCAAACAAATTAATTTAAAAAAAAAAAAGCAGAGAAATCCAAAACACTACGTTACTTAAATCCAGAGTTTGACTACATTTCCACTAATCACTCAACAAATAGCACGTGACCTTTAACACAACAACGGGGCAGGGTGTCGGTTTAATCACAAGAACCCCTCCCCATGCCCGGTCCCACGCAGAGACGCCATAACTCCTGAGGGAAGACCAGGAGAAACTGGTGTAATCCTTCACTGTCAAGACGAGTGTCCCAACCTCTGACACTCTCCACACTATCATGTGTACAGTCAAGTCCTCAAAGCTCTTCGTATAGGAATATATCGACCTAGATTTAGAGCAAGAGCTAATCTATTCAATGAAGCCGATATAGTATTTATTTGATCTTATAAAATACAGACGTTACTTCAAAAAAAGATGATTACGTCCTAAGCGTGTTCCTAGCCAATCAAATCATGCATGTTAATCAACGACTTAAATTCTGCGAAGTCACATGTTTTCCTAGCTGGCTCAGGCAACCCATTCCATGCCCTAATAGCACTAGGGAAGAGGAAGCATTTGTACAAATTTGTCCTAGCATATGGAACGAGGAATGTGCCGATAAACCAAAAGGTAAGCAGTAGATCATCTGAAGTTCGACCTCACCAACTGTCTACTCTATTAAAATTAATTGGACTCAAAGTGGGCCATTGGTATTAGGAAGTACTTTTGTAGTTAGTGTTTCCGCTTGGTGAAAAGTCACTTGATACACTTAAAGAGAGGTTCAGTGTCCACTTGAAGGACTTACACAGCGGACACATCCAGCACTCAATTGACCAATTCAACAATTTATTGTATTTGACCACAAAACACATAGAAATAAATACTAATAATGATACTAATAAATAACACCCGATGAAGTATAAAAACATAGCAAGACAGTCGGTTGTATTGAAAAGTTCTGTCTCCAAGTTCTGTAGCCAAAAGAATCAATTTCAAAGTAATTTTCTGTTAGGGAGAGTGACCTGTTGATTCCTAGGACATAGACATAGTGATTCTATTCTAATGGTATATCCACCAAGAACGTCTCAACGTGAGTGAAAGAATGCCTACAAAAGTTTTTGTATTTGTGACTTGCTATTGACTGAATCAAAAGTGAGGTCAACAATCAGGTCTTTAGTCATACGTGTACAGACAAACTAGAGTCTATATGTTGCTTGTGACAGGTTCAGTCAAAAGAGAAAGATGCCGATACATACATATTGACTTAGGTTTCCAAGCCGTATAGGAGAGAGAGAGAGAGAGAGAGAGAGAGAGAGAGAGAGAGAGAGAGAGAGAGAGAGAGAGAGAGAGGGAGAGGGAGGATGACGAGTGATAGAATTGGGAGATAACGAGGCAGTCTGGCAATTAGGCACGAGCAGTGTCTAGTTTAAACCATGGCTGATGGCATGCGTGAGCACGTCGATAAACAAGTCCAGCAGGACAGAGCGGCCACAATCAACCAGTACGACAGGACAACAATACAGACTGGACGAAACACAAACGCAACGTGTGGGACACTTTATGCTAACGAGAATGCCTTCACTTGAAGGAAAACGTCATGACCATCATTAGCTGAGTTTCAGGTGTAGGTAACACTTTGAAACCATAGACAAACAACTCTGTTCATACTTCAACGACTGTATCTTCTGAAAGTAACAGACAACATTGGACACAGCTTTAGAACAAACGTTCAATTTGTAACATTAACTAGTCCATGGGCATCAAGAGTATAGAGGTTTTATGAAATGTTCCCAACCAAATCTTTCATTTCAGTATGGAAAGGACTGCCTGTATCATGGAGCGCAAACCACTAGCGGATCCAGAACTTTGGAGTGAGGGGGGATTTTTTTTCCAAACCCTAACCCTAACGCCCAGTAAACCCTAACCCTATGCATAAACGTGCGTACAGCGGGCGCGCGAGCACACACACACATATATAAATATATATATAATATATATATATATATATATATATATATATATATATATATATATATATATATATATATATATATATCATTTCTCAACCTTCGGCGAAAAACAAAACATCTGGGGCAGAGCTATAAGGTCCTTTTGTGGGGTTCGGGGCGAAGCTCCGACGCCAAAAGCGTTTTCTTGCATTCTTCACTGCAGAAACGCATTCTCCTGACATCTACAGCTCACTATTCATCAATGGAGTTCGGGCAAAGCCCCGACGCCAAAAGCGTTTTCTTGCAAAAGTCACTCCAGAAACGCATTCTCCTGAACTAAAGCTCATTATTCATAATTTTAAAAAAAGGACCTTTCGAATAATGTTGTACTTGAAAAATATTCTAATATAAATTTATAGGCCCATAATACATTGCAAATAAAACTGATTTCGTTTGAATTCTATCTTTACCTGTCTTTCTTAAAATAATTATGATAAATTCATGTGAAATTACATAAACTCTGTCTGGAAATGGGAGGAGCGGTAGAGTGAAAACGATTAATCCTCACTCCTTTAATAATTTCTGCTAAAGATTGCATTTGGCATTAAAGAATAGGTGGGGCGACTCAATATAAGAATTTAGTTTATAGTGTATATAAATTGTTTTAGTGTCAGGTTATTTTTAATTTGTAATTTCTTAACTATAATACAAAAAGAAAAAGTATTGATTTGTCCGATGGGGCAAATGCGATTGCATTTATCGCCCCTCCCACCTGGTACAACCCTTTTTCATTTACATTTACTAATGATACAATTTGAGATTAGAGTATGGTACGACATAATATACAATGGATCACATATCAATACGTAGTTTATATTATATAGATATTCAACTAATTTTGTTCACAAACTATGATTCTCCACAAAAATAGGACCGCCCCCCCCCCAGCACTAAGAGGGCTAGAGGTGGGAGGGCAGTACATGTAATCGCTCCCTCCCTCACCCCACCAAATCGGCCAAGATACCAGAAAGGGAGCGACATAATATAAAATTTATATATTAATTCAACTAATTTTGTTCACAAACTATGATTTCTCTAGAAAAACGGACGCCCCCCCCCCCCCACTCAAAGGGTTTAGGTGGGAAGGGCAGTAGAGGTATTCGCCCCCCCCCCCCCCCCCAAACCAATCGGCAAACAGGGAACGACATAAAGATCGGTTAAAATATCAATAACAAGTTTTAATAATATAGATATTTAGTTGATTTTGTTAGCAAGCTGTGATTTCTACAAACAAATTGGACCCCCCCCCCCCCACTCGAAAGTGGGGGGGGGGGGGGGGTCGAAAAAATCTAAAAATAGGTTGAAATATAAATAATTAGTATATATTTTTAACATAAGTAATAAATTCGTATACAAATTGTGTGAATCCTATACTAAAGTTCGTCCGCCCCCCCCCCCCCCCCCACGTTTGCGTGGGGGGCGATCGCCCCTACCGCCCCCCCCCCCCCCCCGGATCCGCCAGTGGCGCAAACCGACTTAGTAAATGTTACAATGTATATTGAGAACTAAATTGACACATGCATAAACTTTGGTCGAAATAATCTTACGAACAACTTGTCTGTCCTGTAAAATCAACTTGTTTCAAATGAACATCTAATATTTCGTTTCTTGGTTAGAAATCTGTTCCCAATGTTCCTTTCCGGTCTCAAAAGTTACGAGCTATAGTAAAGAATTGTTTGATGTACAAGTCTAAACACTTGCAAGCTGTGCACCAGATGTGCACCATGGATGGAGATGAGTAAGTCCCCTGGAATTCCTTCTTCCAGAATGTATCCAATCAAACTTAGTGTTTCAAGTGATTTCCTTTCTACATAATAGAGCTACATAGAGAAACAAAAGAGCATCAAGTTTAGACTAGATCAAACTGCTTCTTGGCTAGAATTCCTCAGTGAGACCATAGAAGTAAATATTAAACTTAAGAAACAGTAATTAAAAAGGATCATAAGACTTCTAACGTAGGACACATCAGGAACACATGGCAGTCAAAGGACTTCCTACGTTTAAACAAATAATTCTGAAAGCTTTATAAAATTACTATGGTCCTATCTTGAGTCAAGTCAATGATGTCCTATCTTGAGTCAAGTCAATGATGTCCTATCTTGAGTCAAGTCAATGATGCCCTACCTTGAGTCAAGTCAATGATGCTCTACCTTGAGTCAAGTCAATGATGCCCTACCTTGAGTCAAGTCAATGATGCCCTACCTTGAGTCAAGTCAATGATACTTGCTATAAGACACCAATATACACAGGAAGGGAGTTCAATCAAACGAGATTGGATGAATGCTAGAGGAGATGAAAGTGGCAACCCCTAACACAATGTTTAGTGTTACATCGTAAATCAATCAACAAACTGCTTGTCAGGAAGCTAAGTAACTGGTTGAATCAGTCGGTCTCTTGTTACAGGAACAGATACGCGTTACATTTGTTGTTACTTTAGATCAACAATTCTCTTTGGCATTACAGACTGGAGGTAGGTGTAAACGTCTGGAACATGGGCTGTTACTAGAACATCTGTGAATGAATTATGTATATAATATATAAAGTAAAAAAAAAAGTCAAGTTCACCTTTCACCTTTCCGGTCTCAAAAGTTACGAGCTAAAGTAAAGAGTTGTTTGATGTACAAGTCTAAACACTTGCAAGCTGTGTTTCTGTGGCCCACGGTTAACAGGGTGTCATGTGGCCAGCACAACGACCGACCGCCTTTACTTTTCCCCAGGTACCCAGTAGAGCTGGCTGGACTCGGAGGCGCCCAAAGATCACGAAATTAAAAATCTTCACTAGGATTCGAATATATATATATTTAATGTTTAAAGTAACAAGATGTCATGTTGTATTATCGCTAAAAAAAATTAAGAAATGGACTACTAGATACACGAAGTCTACAGACTGGCCGACAGAAACTCCACTCTACAGACTGCCCCACGCCTATTTCAGACTCCAGTCCACAGACTGCCTAACCCCCACTCCACACTCCAGTCTACTCCCTATCGAAAGCACAGTATAAATCATTCATTTTACAGACTATAGGCCAGGCTAAGAACAATCTCTAACTTGTGTACCAGAGGACAAAGAAATTGACCAATAAAGAGATCTGAAATCTTGTAAGAACCTGTCTTTCGTCGTGGCCTAATTCTCCGAGAGAAAGTAGAAAATGATAGGAAGCTGCTATTTGATAAACAGCTCAGGACATTGATTGGAAGACAGCTGATGTGAAGATTACTGAGCGATCCATTGAACTCATCAAACAGAATCAACTCCCTTGTACTAGCCTCTAATAGCACTTTAAACACACACTATGACCACGCCTATACAAATATACTGTAACATGAGCAGACTTTATGTAACACACATGATCACCTTCATATACACACTATAACATAATCAAGCTAAAAAACCTTAGCACATAATCACGTTAATGTACACATATTGCAACATGATCACACTAATAAACAACATAATCACACTAATATACGACATCATGATGACACTAATTTACGACATCATGATGACACTAATATACTACAACATAATCACACTAATATACTACAACATAATCACACTAATATACGCCATCATGATCACACTAATATACGCCATCATGATCACACTAATATACGCCATCATGATCACACTAATATACGCCATCATGATCAAACTAATATACGCCATCATGATCACACTAATATACGCCATCATGATCATACTAATATACGCCATCATGATCACACTAATATACATCATGATCACACTAATATACAACATAATCACGCTAATACACAAACACGGCAACAACATGATCACGCTAATACACACACAACATGCAAATACAAATATACTATCACATCATTAAAAAAAAAAAAATAGATATGTGCCGGGTTAACATTTAAAGCCGCGAAGTTTTGAACGATTTCTGTCAACTTCTATAGTTTCTGTCTTGCCCCAGGATCTCTACATTAGAACAGGTCAATCGAGTTTTCTATTCTGTCTTGCCCCACGAGGTGTGGATCTCCACATTAGAACAGGTCAATCGAGTTTTCTATTCTGTCTTACCCCATGTGGTGTGGATCTCCACATTAGAACAGGTCAATCAAGTTTTATATTCAGTCTTGCCCCATGAGTTGTGGATCTCCATATTAGAACAGGTCAATCGAGTTTTCTATTCTGTCTTGACCCAGGAGGTGTGGATCTCCACATTGGAACAGGTCAATCAAGGTTTCTATTCTGTCTTGCCCCAGGATCTCCACATTGGAACAGGTCAATCAAGGTTTCTATTCTGTCTTGCCCCAGGATCTCCATATTGGAACAGGTCAATCAAGGTTTCTATTCTGAACAGGTCAATGTCTATTCTAATTCTATCATGTCCAGGAACTCCACATAGGAACCAATATTGTTAACGTTAAAAAAAAATGCAGAATTTTTGTTTTCAAACTTGTTTACGGAATGAGTCACAGAATTATTATTAGAGCTTTTATAGAGCGCTACTTTCATGCTAATAGCATGCTCAGAGCGCTTTTGGTCCAATCTCATTTGTGAACCGGTGGGTCGGGGGGGTATCTAGGAGTTGGTTTTCCGTGCTGCCTTTAGGCACTCAGTAAACACAACTCTGACCGAGTCGAGTGTCGAACCTCGAGCCCCCTACTAGGAGCCAAGCCAAGCCAAGTTCAAGCGCACTTGGCCTCTCGACCACGCTTGAGATATTTGTAACATTTTGAACTGCCCCATCATCGCTTGCATTTGACATTCTAGTGGAGTTACTTAGTACTACCGTTCTTATATTGAGTTCAATGAACAGTGTCCTTGTTTTTTGTTTTCAGATTTCGTTCAACACTATTATGGAACTATCTGTACAGAACTAGATTTTATTCTGACGATATTTTTTACGAACCCAATAATTTCCTAGATAATTAATTTAATGTCCATAGTTAATTTAGCAGCTATCCGTGCCATTGTTGCTTTGTAACATTATACCTCTTGTCATGTGTTCTCCTCGTCTAGGAATAAGTGTGTTAAGTTGATGAAGGTGGGAAGCGTGGTCGAGAAGCCAAGTGCGCTTGAACTTGGCTTATCTTGGGGGCTCGAGGTTCGACACCCGACTAGGGCAGAGTTGCGTTTACTGAGCGCCTAAAGGCAGCACGGAAAACCAATTCCTAGATACCCCTGCCCCCTGGTCCACAAATGAGATTGGACCAAAGCGTTCTGAGCATGCTATAAGCATGAAAGTAGCGCTTTATGAAAAAGCTAAAAAGAAAAAGCTAAAAAATTCCGAGAGTGGGAAGTTGGAGAATAAAAGATTTTACCCAGACAGACAGAGTGACAGAGCGAGTAGAAAAAAAGATTTTGTAAAAAACTGATGAGTGCCGTGACGTTAAGATGTTTCTCAAATTGAAGGAAACCAAAAAAGAATTAAGAGTTTAGTCTCTCACTTTGTTTCAGTCACAAGTTAGAAAACACTTTATGCATGGAGAACTCTAGACAGACTTGCAACAAGCCACTTGCAAAAAAATGCAAATATTTGTTATGTGTTAAATATCAGCTTATATTGAAAATTTAAACAAGTTACAAAGACAGTTTGTGCTCTGAATCAAAAGTTTACTCCATTAGGACACTGTGCCGTAAAGAACGTGTCGTGACGTAAAGAACGTGTCGTGATGTAAAGAAAAGAACGTGTTGTGACGTAAAGAACGTATCGTGATGTAAAGAAAAGAACGTATCGTGATGTAAAGAAAAGAACGTGTTGTGATGTAAAGAACGTGTTGTGACGTAAAGAAAAGAACGTGTTGTGATGTAAAGAACGTGTCGTGATGTAAAGAAAAGAACGTGTTGTGACGTAAAGAACGTGTTGTGACATAAAGAAAAGAACGTGTTGTTATGTAAAGAAAAGAACGTGTTGTGATGTAAAGAACGTGTCGTAATGTAAAGAAAAGAACGTGCTGTGACGTAAAGAACGTGTTGTGACGTAAAGAAAAGAACGTGTTGTGATGTAAAGAACGTGTTGTGACGTAAAGAACGTGTCGTGACGTAAAGAACGTGTCGTGATGTAAAGAACGTGTCGTGATGTAAAGAAAAGAACGTGTTGTGACGTAAAGAACGTATCGTGATGTAAAGAAAAGAATGTATCGTGATGTAAAGAAAAGAACGTGTTGTGACGTAAAGAACGTGTTGTGACGTAAAGAAAAGAACGTGTTGTGATGTAAAGAACGTGTTGTGACGTAAAGAAAAGAACGTGTTGTGATGTAAAGAACGTGTCGTGATGTAAAGAAAAGAACGTGTTGTGACGTAAAGAACGTGTTGTGACATAAAGAAAAGAACGTGTTGTTATGTAAAGAAAAGAACGTGTTGTGATGTAAAGAACGTGTCGTAATGTAAAGAAAAGAACGTGCTGTGACGTAAAGAACGTGTTGTGACGTAAAGAAAAGAACGTGTTGTGATGTAAAGAACGTGTTGTGACGTAAAGAACGTGTCGTGACGTAAAGAACGTGTCGTGATGTAAAGAACGTGTCGTGATGTAAAGAACGTGTCGTGATGTAAAGAAAAGAACGTGTTGTGACGTAAAGAACGTATCGTGATGTAAAGAAAAGAATGTATCGTGATGTAAAGAAAAGAACGTGTTGTGACGTAAAGAACGTGTTGTGACGTAAAGAAAAGAACGTGTTGTGATGTAAAGAACGTGTCGTGATGTAAAGAAAAGAACGTGCTGTGACGTAAAGAACGTGTTGTGACGTAAAGAAAAGAACGTGTTGTGATGTAAAGAACGTGTTGTGACGTAAAGAACGTGTTGTGATGTAAAGAACATGTTGTGACGTAAAGAACGTGTCGTGACGTAAAGAACGTGTCGTGATGTAAAGAACGTGTCGTGATGTAAAGAACGTGTCGTGATGTAAAGAAAAGAACGTGTTGTGACGTAAAGAACGTATCGTGATGTAAAGAAAAGAATGTATCGTGATGTAAAGAAAAGAACGTGTTGTGACGTAAAGAACGTGTTGTGATGTAAAGAAAACAACGTGTTGTGATGTAAAGAACGTGTTGTGACGTAAAGAACGCGTTGTGATGTAAAGAACGTGTTGTGATTTTAAGAACGTGTTGTGATGATGATGTTTTTCTGGACTCTTCTGCAATCTTTTTATCCTCTATTCCCGATTGGGTTGAATCCTGCTAAGAGAGAGAAAGGGGGGGGGGGAGAGGCAGAGGCGGATGATTTGTGATTTAATTAAAGTGGGATGTTCAAATGGTCCACCTCGTTCAAGAAAACAAATAAGGACAGAACAAATTACACACTGTGTGTGTGTGGCCAATTTAATTTCAAACAAGACATAATTAATCTTAGTCTAGAACTTGAGGTTTCCATCTCACCATGTACTCTCCTATGTGTAGATCTAGTAATAGAACACAAAACACATAAAAATTGATGTACTATCATAGACATTGTTGTACTATCACGATATCAGCAGCCAGAAGCTCAACAGTTACTTTAGCGATATAGGGAGTATAACAGTAGCACTTACACTGGTCTATAGATAGCACAGGCTCAGCACTTACACTGGTCTATAGATAGCACAGGCTCAGAACTTACGCTGGTCTATAGATAGCACAGGCTCAGCACTTACGCTGGTCTATAGATAGCACAGGCTCAGCACTTACGCTGGTCTATAGATAGCACAGGCTCAGCACTTACGCTGGTCTATAGATAGCACAGGCTCAGCACTTACGCTGGTCTATAGATAGCACAGGCTCAGCACTTACACTGGTCTATAAATAGCACAGGCTCAGCTTTTACGCAGGTCTATAAATAACACAGGCTCAGCACTTACACTGGTCTATACATATGTATTGAACTTAGTTTCGGAAACACTTACTATAATGTTTTGATTTGCACTCCACTCAAACATCTTCAAAGTGTGAGGAGAAAATCAGCGAGAGAGTTTCTTGATGCCACAACGCGCTTGGCAACTATAAAAATTCCCTTGTTTCCTATGGGATTCGAACTCGAGATTTTCAGTTTGCCAGCCAAGCAGTTTAAACTTCTCAGCCCTATGCTGTTCTGAGATGTCTCAATAATCTTAAAAACCTACAAAGCATGGATAAAATTATGTTAGAAATTCGGGTACACATCTTTCTATCCCAGACTCCTCAGGAAGTGTTCTTTTTCTAGCATCACTTCAGTGTTGCGCCACTTCTTTATCATTTCCTCCTGTCAGACTGACACAAGAGCATCTCCTCCATTGATTTCTAGTTCACTCCACTGTTTGCCCCTTCTCATCCCTTGTTTTTTTTTTGTGTCACTTCTCTTCGTCTGTAAACTGGTTGATTCACCTTCTGTCTAGCAATGGTCTCTCCCCCCCCAAGTCCATATGGAGCTGCACGTTACAGGACGAACTCTAGCCACAGACTGACTAGCAAAGTCTTCAAGCAGATTTACTGGAAGTTAGGATAGATGAATAACAAACCAAACTGCTGAAAGTTAGAACACAGGAATAACAAACCAAACTGCTGAAAGTTAGAAAAGAGAAATAACAAACCAAACTGCTGAAAGTAAACAGGAATAACAAACCAACCTACTGGAAGTAAACAGGAATAACAAACCAACCTACTGGAAGTAAACAGGAATAACAAACCAACCTACTGGAAGTAAACAGGAATAACAAACCAACCTGCTGGAAGTAAGCAGGAATAACAAACCAACCTGCTGGAAGTAAGCAGGAATAACAAACCAACCTACTGGAAGTAAGTAGGAATAACAAACCAACCTACTGGAAGTAAACAGGAATAACAAACCAACCTACTGGAAGTAAACAGGAATAACAAACCAACCTACTGGAAGTAAACAGGAATAACAAACCAACCTACCGGAAGTAAACAGGAATAACAAACCAACCTACTGGAAGTAAGCAGGAATAACAAACCAACCTACTGGAAGTAAACAGGTATAACAAACCAACCTACTGGAAGTAAACAGGAATAACAAACCAACCTACTGGAAGTAAGCAGGAATAACAAACCAACCTACTGGAAGTAAACAGGAATAACAAACCAACCTACTGGAAGTAAACAGGAATAACAAACCAACCTACTGGAAGTAAACAGGAATAACAAACCAACCTACCGGAAGTAAACAGGAATAACAAACCAACCTACTGGAAGTAAGCAGGAATAACAAACCAACCTACTGGAAGTAAACAGGTATAACAAACCAACCTACTGGAAGTAAACAGGAATAACAAACCAACCTGCTGGAAGTAAGCAGGAATAACAAACCAACCTACTGGAAGTAAACAGGAATAACAAACCAACCTACTGGAAGTAAACAGGAATAACAAACCAACCTACTGGAAGTAAACAGGAATAACAAACCAACCTGCTGGAACTAAGCAGGAATAACAAACCAACCTACTGGAAGTAAACAGGAATAACAAACCAACCTACTGGAAGTAAACAGGAATAACAAACCAACCAACTGGAAGTAAACAGGAATAACAAACCAACCTACTGGAAGTAAACAGGAATAACAAACCAACCTGCTGGAACTAAGCAGGAATAACAAACCAACCTACTGGAAGTAAACAGGAATAACAAACCAACCTACTGGAAGTAAACAGGAATAACAAACCAACCAACTGGAAGTAAACAGGAATAACAAACAAACTAGATGAAGTGAAAACACAGGAATACCAGACATTATGAAGCCAGTAGAGAGAGAGATGTTAGAATCAGATTACTAGATACATATTTAAGATTCTATAAACTGTTTAAAAAACAAAACAAAGATGGCTATTGAGCAGAATGACTAAGAATCCCATTGTATCAACCTATTGAAGATCTGTGAGGGTCACATGATAGATGGATCTAGTCAACAGGTTAAAGACAAGCCTGTGTAAGATCTAAAGGACCTCCAACAATAATTTATTGACTGCTTCCTTAGCACTAGAACAACATCAAGCAGGCTTTCATTATAGTCATGATCTCTGTTGTAGAAACTACTCCAACTAGTGGAGTCTGCAAAGCATAACCCCCCTCCCAAACTTAGTAAAAACAACATACTCTTTCTTGTACAAGCCTAGTTCAGTGTACATGTACTCAACCTTTCTTGTACAAGCCTAGTTCAGTGTACATGTACTCAACCTTTCTTGTACAAGCCTAGTTCAGTGTACATGTACCCAACCTTTCTTGTACAAGCCTAGTTCAGTGTACATGTACCCAACCTTTCTTGTACAAGCCTATTTAAGTGTACATGTAGCCAACTCCGTGTTACAAGTTGAAATGACATTCTTACTTTAATGCTTATGCTTAGATGTGTGTGCAATACCAGCATGCCACTCTCATCACACTAGCACCTAAAGCTAGTATCTACATCTTCATGTTCCTTTTTGATAGCATAGATGTTCAGCAGCTGCTCCAGACAAGGTTTGACTAAATAAAACAAATGACCTGAGGCCTGTTCAAGTTGAGGCCTACATTGAATGGATCAGTTTCCGTGACTTCAATTAATTGTGGCTGGTGTTTGGAGGGCTGCACCCGTTCCCACAGCAATAAATCTCTGACGGAGTTCATTGCATTCCAGCGCACACTCTGCCTAGGTTTGTGTGTGTGTGAGAGAGAGATGACTGGACGTTTCAGGGTGTAGGTTACAATGTATTGCCATCCCAACCAAACATACACATACTGTACACCATTAAACCAAAAAAATGTCTCCATCAAAGTAGTTCAAAATGACCTACACACACACACAGAGTATATATTGCTATCAGCTTCATTTAAGCTTCGGATGTATTGAACTCAATATGTTTTGTTTGGTAACACAACAGTCACATGGACTCAATATGTTTTGCTTAATAACACAACAGTCACATGGACTCAATATGTTATGTTTATAACACAACAGTCACATGGACTCAATATGTTATGTTTATAACACAACAGTCACATGGACTCAATATGTTATGTTTATAACACAACAGTCACATGGACTCAATATGTTATGTTTATAACACAACAGTCACATGGACTCAATATGTTATGTTTATAACACAACAGTCACATGGACTCAATATGTTATGTTTATAACACAACAGTCACATGGACTCAATATGTTATGTTTATAACACAACAGTGTGACCGCTGACTTCATTCTTCTTGTATTTCCTACTCTTAGTGCACACTTTGAGCCCCCTAAGTGGATTGATTTAGTTCATGCTCTGATAATTCCCAACAAATGAGTAAGGCTGGTCAGCTAAGTTGTTAAAGTGTCCTGTCCAATAAGCAAGTGTCATGGGTTTGATGCCTTAAATTAGTATTTCTTTATTTTTCAAAGATATATAAATAATAAATATTTGGTTTTGTTTCAACATAAAGTAGGAATTGATTTTTTGTTAAACATATATTACTTGCTCATAATCTAAAATAATAACTCATTTAAATTGAATTACTATAATAATCAATTTCTACACAACCAGACAAACGTTTACTGTGAAACATGGATAGAATAATAAAAAGGCACAAGTCACTATCAATGACATATTCTGAATGTTCTCATGTCTTTACTTTCAAAGGCCAACTCCATTACTCAGGTTGCTTTCTATATCCATGCACGTGCAGACAAGTGAATCACTAGTGGACAACCTTATTCTCTCTCAGGGCCATTCCGACACACGCGCGTGTTACGGGCCATCCGATAGAACCAAGTTTCTACAGCCTCTATCTATACTGAGGGGTCAGATGGCATGGGCCGGATGTAGCACTTGGGTCACAGATTGGGTATCACTGCAGTAAACGATTCACTCAACCCAACATACATGTGCATTGATTCCAAGCAATGAATGATTTGAACCAGGTCTATAGGAAGTAGATTTAGGTGTAGTGTCTCAATAATGAACCGATTCTAGCCGAAATACAAAACAAACAATTATACCAGTCCAGCGTTCTCTGTGAAATAGGAAATTAAGGACAAACAATTATATCATGAGTCCAGCGTTCTCTTTGTGAAATAAGAAGACATAAGACATATTGAGCGACATGGGCGTTCCCCACCACCCCGAAATTAAATCTCCCCCCCTCCCTGCGAGGGACAATAAATCAACCCAAACACAATATCAGCTGTTGCTTGGACTAACATGAAGAGTGCATTCCAACTAGATTTGATGTGGAACTTTTTATTGACAACACACACACATTTGACTGGAGTATCAAGCAACATACACACTGGAGCTCACAGTCAATACTAAAAGAGGGTGCCTAACTTTCTTATAATGATTACTAAGTACTGAAACTAGCAGCCACCAGTTTCACTGACCCCAATTAGCAAAGAATGTGTCAAGTAAGTTACAGGTCCAAGTAGGTCAGTGATTGACAAGCTATAGACCCTCCCATGGTGGAGACATCTAGTTAGTATTGGCTGTCCCTAACATTGACTAAGCTAAGTCAAGTAGAGGATGTGTGCAGAAATATATGTTTAAAAAAGTCTAGTAAAGACAAATAATAATAAAGGTTTTCTTTCAGTGAGTAACACAGTACTTCACGTGGTTATGAAGTCCCAGCTGCGACCTACATATTTTGCTACATCCAGCGCAGACTTAACTGTTGTCCGGCAGTGGTTGATTGAGGTTCTCTTTCATTATATAGAGTCTTAATCTGTATTGATTAATTGCTACGAATGTGTCCAAAAGATTGAGGAACTTACCAAAAAAATATATTCCGTCTGTAACATGAATTCTGTGAGAGTGAAATTTTGAGTCAGAGAGTATTTCATTATAGCACTAGCCTCATCACCTCTCGGGTAATATCGTATCTGGTACTGCAAGACACGAGACTTCATGGAAGATGGGATATCCCAGCCAATAGTCAGATACTTGGGGCCGATACTCAGTTTGCGGACATTCATCACCTTCCCTGTGAAAGGATATCAAGTTTGAATGCACAACAAGTATTGGATGGCCAAACAAGATCCTAACCTAGAAGTGAAAAGTAACTTACCCAAAGACTGAGTGACAATGTTGACAGAGACGGACTGAGCTTGAGTACCGCTGACACTGGTCACTCCGTTTTCAGAATAGATGATGACCTCATAGGTTTTACCACCTTCAAGCCTGCTCAGCGTCACTCTGGGGATGACATTGACATGAGGATAGTTTCAAGCAGTATAGTCCACAACAATCAAACTTTATTGCTTCTGAACTGGGACTCTACTATTTAGCCCTGTCAAAGCAGATTGAAGAGTCCAGACAAAACAAAAACTACCACCAATTTTTCTCAAGACTCTGAGGACTCAGTTATGGCGCCAACCCCCCCCCCCCCCAACTATTTTTAGGTTAATGGTGTTCGTTCTCGCACCCACCCACCCCTATTGACGTATTCTGAGCTTCAGAAATGTTTGTGTCTACAGCGTACGGTTCTTTCTAGTCCAATGATCGCAGGTTCCAATACAAATGACACCAATACTGAAGTGACTCAGAAGTTCAAGAAAGATGGATCAAAGCTAAGTGTGTTTTTTTATGGGACCAATCGTAGTAAAATTATCGTCGTGTTCGGCAAGAATTCTGTTCACCAGAGAAATTCGACCGTTTTGAAGTGTATCTTCTTGCAAACTCCAAACGAAGGTCCTACTGTGAAGGGGAAACACGTTTTATCATTATTTGGTCGTAACGTCATTTTAAGCTGATTAATTAGTTAAACAGGGATTGGTAACTACAATGCAAATATTAAATTTTTTGTTTACTGAAAACTAAAAAGACTGCTCTGTGCACGGACCAACAGGTTGAGAAACGCTGCAGTATTCATTACAACCAGTTCGTAAAATCGTCCTCATTGGGAAGAAAATTGCTGTAGGCTGTAACGAATGACAAGAATCTAAAGAACTTGCCACACCGCGCACTGAAGAAAGAAACACTTCTGTATACATCATCGAGAAACTTATTTTCAACTTTTTGTTTTAAGACAAACATAATTTTTTTAACCCAGTTTCTGTCTACAAGACAAAATGTTGTACAAGTCAAAGCCAATGCTATACTCCATTACTTCAGGCCAGGTGATCGTGAAGGCTAGAGTCACTAAGTTCTTTGCACTCCACTAATAGAGTCTAGAACAACTGTGACGCCGATCAAATCTCTTCCTCAAAGATCCACAAAGTGACAAGCAATCAGCATATTAGCTAGTTCTAGATCTCAACGACATGCCTTGTCTTTGACGTGTTACGCTATTTGACTTGAGCCGTGTACGTCTCAATTAAAGACTGGAGTTTGCTGGGGTAGCCGAGTTCATCCTCTTACTGATAATGACAATTGCTTTGATGGATGACTTGCTCAGAACATGCCCAGGACAACTTTCTGTCTGATGGGGACAGCCTCGGGTGGGTTCAGGACGCCGTGTTCTGGCTAGGCAGGAGGTAGTGTCGTATCCAAACATACACATAAAACTGCCATCTTTAAAGGAGGCAATTTGTCTGAAAGTGTCAGCTGTTAGAATCAACCCGGGGTACCTGGGTGCACTATTCAACGCTTCACTAAATTGAGGTGAAACATTCTTGTCTTGATTTGTTTCAACTTAAAGAACATATTGTCTTCTTATTAGATTTGTTTCTTTATGATCCCGTCAGTCAAGTGACATCCAAGTGATGACTTTACCATTCACTCGTGCCATTTTTGTAAGGGTGATGTAGTGGCCACACATAGAAAGATGTGTTCATTGCACAAAACCATTCACAGAGTCCAATGTGCACTAAAAAACAGTTGTTCGGAGATTGTTTTCAAATGTGCATGTCACAAAGACTTCTGCTTCATGTTCTAGCCCTTAGAACTGATCTAGACTAACAACCAACAAATGTTTGAGTTTGATCTGATTTCTGACAAAACTTGCTTTGATGGAATGAACGTGTTCACTAAATACATCTGATATTTGTATGACATGTTCACTAACTAAATACATCTGATATTTGTATGACGTTGTTTGCCTCCAAAGGAACTTTACAATCGATATACTTCAAAAGTGTTTGAGTCTCATAAAATGTGAGAACCTGTTTGTTCAATGAGCATTTCCTTCAATACTTTGTCAACATATTATCAACACAAATCTGCTGAATGTATTTCCTTCCTAAAACACCGAGCAGCCATAATGAAGTTTTGTTAAGTGTGAGAGATTTTATCTTTTGGAAACTTGAACATAAAACAAACATGGCGTATTTTGTGTGTGTGTGTGCGCTAGTAGCATACAAGAGAAGAGAACTGATTGCAGGGAGACATTGTTGTTTCTAGACCGTTCTAAAGCATGACAAAGTCAATGATGGATAGACCGTTAGGTCTGACACCCTGGCCTGTCAATCAAAAACAAAGCAGAAGTGCTACGAGACTTTGTGTCTACAGTTAGTTGCTAGTTGGCTAGAGCTGGTCACGTGGCAGGATGTTCACAAACCTCAAGACACAAAAACTGTGACTGCTCAATTACATTTTAAGTTTCTTGGACAATATTTTAATAAACCATTTACTGCTCCATTTCTAGAGTGAGCCACAAACTGCTACAGTTCTAAAGACTAGACCCTGGTCGTTCGTATGGTATGACTCAAGACTCGCGATTGTTCCATGTTCGAATAAGAATTTTTTTTTTCTCATTATAACAGTCATTTCAGTTAAATGCTTAAATAAATAACATATCCCTTGTATAACTGATACAAGAACATATACTTTAAATGAATGCTACTTAATTCATTTCTAGCAATATATTTTTTAATTCATTCGACATGCAATAGAAGCCTAATTCTATAACAAAGGTGTCTTTAACTACAATTCTATAACCAAGGTGTCTTTAACTACAAAGTCTTGGTTTTGATGATTTATGACCTTGAGGTACATTTTCTCAACTGCTTACCTGGTAACGTTAAACCCTGTCCATCCAGGCAGGAACAAGACGTCGCCACTACACTTTTGACATACTATGCGATAATTCAAATCCTGGCGGTTACCCAGGTCAGCAGGATGTGTCCATGACAACGTAACACTGGTGGCCGTCTGCGACTCAATGACTGGGTTCTGAGGTGCAGAAGGTGGTTCTAAGAAAGAAAGAAACATTTGTAAACATTTTCCTGCTGTGTCAGAGATGGGTTTCTGGGGAGTTTGTATTTTGAAATGAAACATTTATTTATGAGATGTCCTGTAGCAATGCAAACTGTACACAAGGACACAGATCTTATGTATCTTAGTACTAGGATCAAAGTGAGCAGTCGACCAGAAACACAAGACAACTAGCTGAAAGGCATTGGACATTAAAGATAAGCCTCGGACACTAGGCAACTTACAGTTAGGCCTCTGATACTAGGTAACTTACAATTAGGACCTCGGACACTAGGTAACTCACAGTTAGGCATCGGACACTAGGCAACTTACAGTTAGGATATAATTGATTTTGATTTTAGGCACATCGGCACAATTTAGGCCATGTCGTGCCTGCAGTCCCTTAAGGACTACTCTCTCTCTCTAAACATCTAGGGCCAGATTCTATAGTCATATCATTAAAATCAAGGTCTATTCACAGTTAAAATAGTAAAGGTAGTAAAAATTTAATTATTTGGTAAAAATCTAATGTAAATAGTACATGTTCACAAATTCATAAATCAGATCTTCGTAGATAACCCCACTTCCCTGATAAAGCCCAGTACCTTCCCAGGGTCGGCATTATCAAATAGTGAGTGAGGCGAGAGTCACAGTACTCACAAAGTTAGGGCTCCTCTCTCTTCAGCACAAAAGAGTGCGTGATGTAGGTGTGGCTAATCTGGACATGGTCGTGCTACCACGCCTAGTCAGACCCTTAGATGTGGGCCGCCACCTGAAATCCGCCACAATCTGCCTGAGTTTATTGTGAGTCTCAGCCTCCCATCGGTTCTGCCACTCTCGATAGGTGGAAGAAGCAATACTTTGTCTCAGGTCCGAGCAGGGAATTTGGGTTCCTGACACCGCATGATTTAGGGCTCTCTTTGCTTCTCTGTCTGCGGCTTCGTTTCCCTCAATGCCCACATGGGAGGGGACCCAGATGAAGGTGACATCCCTATGGTCGGCTGTTATTTGGTCCAACAGCTTCAGGCTCTTATGTACCAATGGAATGTCAGTCTTCATCCGCCCCAAAGCTTGCAATGCAGATTTGGAGTCGGAGCAGATTATAAATTTCCTCCTTTCTGATGCTTTGACGGCCATAAGTGCAAGCGATATTGCATGCAATTCGGCCGTAAAGATGGAGCAGCCATCGGGGAGTCTACGGGAGATTGTTTTGTTCCGAAAGGAGCAGGCACACGCGACCTTTTTATCCATTTTGGATCCGTCTGTGTAGATGGTACCACAATCTCCGTAGCTCTCCTGCAGTTCCCGAAAGTGGACATGTAGTATGCTTGGGTCTGTATTTTCTTTTTTGAAATTAAGGAGGGATAAATTTAATTTGGGTTTATTCATTAGCCAAGGAGGATTCTGAAAGGTTTCTATTTTAGAGATTTGGTTAATGGGTGGGGTTAAATTTTGGATGGGTTCTCTCAATCGAAGGCCCAACGGCTGTATGACGTTAGGCCTTCGATTGTATAATTCTACCTCTGTAGGGTTAAATAGGGAGTCGAAAGCAGGGTTCGTGGGGTTGGATTTTAGCTTGACTATATACTGCATTGCAAGCTTTTTCATTCTTATATCCATGGGGAGTTCTCCAGCCTCCACATGGTGACTTGGGATAGGTGATGTACGAAACGCGCCGAGACAGAGACGCATGGCAGCAGTTTGTATTGGTTCCAGTATTTTTAGAAACGACTTCCTTGCTGCTCCATATATTACGGATCCGTAGTCTAGCTTGGATCGAATTAGACTCCGATATAGCAGCAGCAAGGTATCTCTGTCAGCACCCCGGTCCGTAAGGCTGAGTACTCTAAGTATGTTTAATGACTTTTGGCATTTCTTCTTAAGTTCCTAAATGTGGGGGAGAAAATTAAATTTGGAATCTAGGGTGAGGCCTAAAAATTTTGTAGTTTTCACGACAGGGATCTTCTTTTTGTGTATAAATAGTTCAGGGTCTGGGTGGAGTCCCCTTAAATTACAAAAATGAATACTAACTGTTTTGGAGTCCGAAAATTTAAAACCATTATCGTTTGCCCAACCCTGAATTTTGTTTAAACATAACTGTAATTTTCTTTCTAAGGTGTTAATGTTTTTCCCATAAGTAAAAATGACAAAGACATCAACATACAAAGAGCATTCTATGCCAGGGGACAGCGCATTTATGATGCTATTTATTTTAATGTTGAACAGGGTGACTGACAGAATGCTGCCCTGGGGTACCCCCATTTCCTGGTCATGAGTCTCAGAAGCAGAGTGGCCCACTCGAACCTGAAATTTTAGGTCTTTCAGGAATTCCCCCACAAAACGGGGGAGGTGTCCCTTAAGCCCCATAAGCTCCAGGTCACGTAGAATGCCATGTTTTCAGGTTGTGTCATAGGCCTTTTCTATATAGAAGAATACAGCTATAGTTAGCTGGGTCAGAGCCGTCTCTTCCCGGTTTAGGTATCGGTATAACTGTGGCTTTCCTCCAGCTGTTTGGGAAAGCACCTGTTTGCCACACACAGTTATAGACCCCTAGCAGGACTGCCAATGAGGGTTCGGGAAGGTGCTTGAGAAACTGGTAATGGATTTCATCTTCTCCAGGCGCTGTGTCATGTGACTTGTCCAGCGATTCCCTCAGTTCCTCAAGCGAGAATGGTTTGTTGTAGCTTCATTGTTCTCTGACCTGAAATCAATGGGGTGTCTTTCCTCCCTGGTTTTGACTTTTTGGAACTCTGGCGTGTAGTGTGCAGTGGATGACTTTTCTGCTATTGAGGATGCAAGACAGTCAGCTATTTCTCTGGGGGACGTGACCGTTCGTCCTTGGTTTTTCAGAATCCCTATTGCATTTGATTCTTTGACTTTGATTCGCCTTACTGCCTTCCAAACCGCTCTAGCAGAAGTTTTGGCATCCAGACTGCCGATAAAACTTCTCCAGGAATTCCTTTTGGCTGACCGTATGGTTTGTCTAGCCTTTGCTCTAGCTATCCTGAATAGCTTTAGGTTTTCTTGGGAAGGATTCTTTATAAATGCAGCCAGTCGTTTTTTCCTATCGCCAATAGCACTTTTGCAAACTGTATCAAACCATGGTTTGCTAGGCCGTTTTGGATTTGCTGAGGTTAGGGGGACAACTTTCCTAGCTAAACTAAGTAGCTTGCTAGCAAAGGTATCAGCTGGGTTCTGTTCATCGAGGATATTTTCTGTGATATCCTCGGAGCATCTTTTTTGGAATTGTTCCCAATCGGCCTTATTCAGTTTCTACCGCTAAGGTCGTCCCAATGAGGGGAGATTGTTAGTAATGATGATTGGGAAGTGACCACTTCCACGTAGATCATTGCTAACTGACCATTTAAAGTCGTCCAGAAATCCAGGGACGCATACGGTGAGGTCAATGCATGTGAGAGATCCAGTTCCTGGGTGCAAGTAGGTCGGCGTTGCATCATTAAGTATGAATAAATCATGTTGGAGGAAGATATCCTACAGCATACGACCTCTTGTGTCGGTATTGTTGGATCCACACATGGTGTTATGGGCATTGAAATCCCCAAGGATTATATAAGGCTGGGGGAGTTGTTTCAATAGGTCCTCCATGTCTGTTTGGTTTAATGGGGCGCATGGTGGTAGATACAGACTGCAGCAAGTGATAACCTTGTGAAGGGTTATCCTAGCTGCTATGGTCTGTAGTGTGCTCTGTAGTTCTACCCTCTCATGGGGGATGCTATCCTTCACAAGGATACAGACTCCACCTGATGCTCTCTCTGCATCCTCAACATTCTTGCTGTAAGCACTGTAGCTTCGGAAGCTGATGCTATCTTTCAGAAATGTTTCCTGTAAGTTCCACTGTACAATTCTGGAATCCATGGCTTATTCTAGATGACCTACTTGGAGCTATTTGGCCTTGGGAGGACCCGGAGGTGTTTCCCTTTATTCCAGTGACCTTGGTATTTTTATTCTTGGGTTTGGATGGAGAGGAGGACAGCACCCTTTTTGGGGGAAGTCTTACTCTGTGGAGAGGGGAGATCCCTATGGTTAGAGCGGAGGTTATTTCTTCCTCTCTCACCTCGGGCATCGTCTCCGCTTTGATTTCTTCCCTTAGGGAGTTGGTCAACCTCTAATTCGGTAGAGGTTGGGGTGTCTGGCTAGGTTCTCTGGGGAGAACCTGTGTCAGACATGATGTCTCCGGGTTATCCCGGAGTATTGGTTTTGACATGCTGCTCAGTCTCCATGCTCTCATCAGCGAGCACAGAGAACCTGTTCTTTAGCATTACAACAGGGCTTTCTTGTTTCTTCAGAGGTGTGTTCTTTGGCGGTGTTTTCTTCTGAGTTGGAGGAGGAGGAGGGAGTGGTGGGGTCAATGTGTCCGTCTGTGTGGCAACAGCCTGGGGGTAGGTCTTTGTCAAGCCAAATTGGCCCTTAGGTAGGGCCAATATAGCCGATTTTGCCTGGCTGAAGGTACATCCATTTCTTGCCTTGTACTCCTGCACGGCAACCTCCTGTTTCCACACAGGGCAGTCCTTGGAGTAGGCTGAGTGGCCAGCGTGACTGTTTGGGCATTTGAACTGGGCTGTGCAGCCCTTGTCCTCATGACCCTCTCCAGCACAGCACATCTGGCACACACAGTGTTTCTCTTGCAGACTGCCGCGTTGTGTCCATAACCCTGGCACTTGAAGCACCTCATGGGGTTAGGTATGTAGGGCCTCACTGGAACTCGTAGGTATCCTGCCTTCACATACTCTGGCGGTGTCCTAGTTCCGCATGTGAGGATAATAGTGGCGGTTTTGACCTCCTTACCATCCCTGCGCCTGGTAATGCGCCGGGCATGGGTGACTCCTTCAATGCTCTCCACTATTTCCTTCTCGGAACATTCCAGTAGGTCCCTAGAGCTGATTACACCTCTGCTTGTGTTCAGACTCTTGTGTGTCATGACTTCCACAGAGTCTTCTGCATCTTAAAAGCCAATCAGAGTGTGTCTTGCCATCTACTTAGACACACTCTTGGGCTCTCCCACTACTGACTTAAGTCCCTCGTAGATGACAAAAGGGCTCATCTTGTCAGACTTTTCCCCTCCTCTGTGCACTTAACCACCAGAAATGATGGCCAGGTATCACAGCTTTTTGTGGCCTCCTCCTTTTTTGCATCAATACGGCGTCTCTTGCCCAGACACAAGTCTGGGGCAAGTAGTTTATTTGTTTTTTTTTATCCATACATATATTCTTGTTAGTTCGGCACCTGTGCTCCCCACCCGCCATCGAGTCCAACAAGGGGACGGGTCATTCGGATGTCCAGAATGAGCCCGCCAGGGCTACACAGGTGCTATACTCAGTCAGCTGCTGCATCGGACATGTGTCCGATACAGCAGCTCCCTGATTGACCCTCCAGCCACCGCCCTCCAGCTGGTAGCTCGGCATGACCAGCCGGTTGACCCAGAGCGGGCCATCTGGGCCTCAGGTCTAGGGGAACTTGGAGCCAAAGTATTGTGCTTATCCTCAGATAGCCACCTACTCAAACACCAGGATCTCTTAATCCCCCCTTACCCGTCGCAGTCCACGGCAAACAGATTGGTCTAGGACGTAGTGAGATTTTAAAGATTAGGAGACAGAGTGATGATCAATGAAGGCAGACTGAGAAAAAGAGGAGGCAGACACAATGATAGAAAAGAAGTAGGACACTTTTGAGCTCCAAAAGTGCTAAGGAAAGAGGAGCGCAGTTTAACGTCATGTCTCGGGACGGCTTATAGTTAGGACTCGGATACTAGGCAACTTACTGTTAGGCCCTCGGACACTAGGCAACTTACAGTTAGTCCTCGGACACTAGGTAACTTACCGTTAATCCTCGGACACTAGGCAACTGACAGTTAGGTCTCGGACACTAGGTTACTCACAGTTAGGCCCTCGGACACTAGGCAACTTAGTTAGGCCTCGGACACTAGGTTACTAACAGTTAGACCCTCGGACACTAGGTTACTTAGAGTTAGGCCTCGGACACACAAGGCGACTTGAAATGTGACCTCTCAGACATACCCAATGAATATTAGAAGAAAAAAACATTTCGAAAGTAAAGTGACCATCAGAACCATCGAATCTACACATTAATCAGCGGAATG
This sequence comes from Biomphalaria pfeifferi, assembly GCA_030265305.1. NCBI lineage: Eukaryota > Metazoa > Mollusca > Gastropoda > Planorbidae > Biomphalaria > Biomphalaria pfeifferi. The sequence goes on along the minus strand of JASAOG010000020.1, from coordinate 6,123,976 downwards.
CTTTCAAGAGGAAGTGAAACACACAAGCAAACTTCTAGAAAGTAGAAGCGCGATGGTTAATGGAGATAAACGAATTCTACCCACACACAAACAAATGCACAAACGCCAAGTTTACATCCTAGAAAATGTTCAATATCATAGAAGAAAAGATCCATTGGACTCTCTCAGAAGTCTCGAACTAAATAGTGGAACATAGAGAACTGGGTCTATGCACACATTTGATGAGACAAGTCTAGTCATGAACATAGTGTCTGCACTCATTAGAAGACATTCTGGTCTAGTCGTGAACATGGTGTCTGCACTCATTAGAAGAGACATTCTGGTCTAGTGGTGAACATGGTGTCTGCACTCATTAGAAGAGACATTCTGGTCTAGTGGTGAACATGGAGTCTGCACTCATTAGAAGAGACATTCTGGTCTAGTCGTGAACATGGTGTCTGCATTCATTAAAAGAGACATTCTGGTCTAGTGGTGAACATGGAGTCTACACATATTAGAAGAGACATTCTGGTCTAGTGGTGAACATGGTGTCTGCACTCATTAGAAGAGACATTCTGGTCTAGTGGTGAACATGGAGTCTGCACTCATTAGAAGAGACATTCTGGTCTAGTCGTGAACATGGTGTCTGCATTCATTAAAAGAGACATTCTGGTCTAGTGGTGAACATGGTGTCTGCACTCATTAAAAGAGACATTCTGGTCTTCATGACACTTTGTCTTGTCTAGAGAACTCCCCAATCAGGCAACAAGTTCCAGTGGTCAACAAAGAGTATGGTGCTGACTATCCCAGACTTGTGCACTTGCAAGTGATCCTCCCATCGGTGCAGTTCAAATTAGAATTCCGTTCAGCTGCCACATCTCTTTCTCGTAATACACGCCATTACACATGGATACAAGCGACACACTCAACATGGACACAAGATAAGCGACACACTCAACATGGGCGCAAGATAAGCGACACACTCAACATGGGCGCAAGATAAGCGACACACTCAACATAGGCGCAAGATAAGCGACACACTCAACATGGGCGCAAGATAAGCGACACACTCAACATGGGCGCAAGATAAGCGACACACTCAACATGGACACCCTTCTCTCTCCTTCTTTCAATCTTCCCTTCTCTGTCTCTCTCCTTCATTTTCTATTTTCTTTTTTCAACAAGATGCTCTTGAAACTTTGTTTTCTCTCCTAGGATTTGTTCTACCTAAACACCTCGACTGGTAGGATTCAAGTTACTGGTGCCTACGAATGAACACAAGCAAGAAGATCCAAAAGCCCGTTCTCTCATGTCCCACTTGGGTCAACAGTACGGAGCCAGTAGCTGATAGATGTGAACCCCCGATGACACTTTCTCTACTACAATACATGGCGGCTTTCAAAGACGGTCGTTTTGACTCAAATTCTTTATTTAGATAAACGGTCTAGAAAATTGTAGTTTGGTAATACTTTTTAATTTTAAAAGATATCGTTTCAAAACATGAATAATAATAAGGCTTGTCTTCGAGTCCGAAGATTAGTGAGGAATGCAGTATTTCCTGTGGCTGCGCAACCCCAGCTGTGACCTACATATTTTGTTTCAAAACATTATAACCATTATAACCAGTGTGGTCAATTAGCTAGTATAAGTAATTCTTTTTCTTATCTTTTCTTATATAATACAGACGTTACTTCAAAAAAAGAAGATGATTACGTACTACGCGTCATGCATTTAGTCATGCATATTAACCAATGACCTAAATTCTGCGAAGTCACTGGTTTTCCTGGCTAGCTCAGGCAACCCATTCCATGCTATAGTACAGGGGTGGGCAAACTACGGTCCGCGGGCCACATGTGGCCCGCCGGAGTGTTTTATGCAGCCCGCTGACACCCACAGTGTAAACATATAAAAATGCAACTATTAGAATAATTCTATATGAATTTTTGAAATTGTCTCATTATATAGGGTTTGAAGTAAACGAAGATTATGCTTATACATTGATACTCTCAATTTAAGACACAATCTCTGAGTGTTGGGTAGGCTTGGAACAAGATGGCAAGTGTAACAACTGGCAAAGTTCGATCTTTGACTGTGAAAAAAAACAACCCAACCATAAACTCTAAACAGGAAAGTTTGCACAACTCTGCATAAAATTCCATGTTACCTATGCAAATGTCAGAGAGCAAACAGGGATACTATTGCCAGGGCCCAGGGGTGACAACCACGGGTAATTCCGATTTAAGAACAAAATAATTCAATGTATCCGTTAGCCTAGCATGGACAAGGCTAATGAGAAGAATATAAAATCCCAATTGTTATGTTCCTTGAAGGACATTGACCTTGACTTTGTTATCCATATTTCTAATGAAAAGGGGAAGAAAGATTTCATTTTTTAAAATCTTCATTGCAATTGGTTGTTAGCATACGAAATGCAAATGCATGCTAGATCCTTTCAAACAAGGCTTTTCCATTTCTACAGCAAGCAAAAGAAAATAGTTTGTTGTCATTTTCCTTTGCTAAAAGGCGATACTATTTCTAGTGAAATGATTAAAAGTACAACACTTAGATAATTTAATTGTGCAATTTATAAAAGCAAATTTTAAGACGCCAAGATTCAGTTTTCAATACCATCAGCTCACCATTTAGGCCAGAAGCTGATTCAGCTCCAGAGGGACATAACTCCAAGAGAAGTTCCAGTCAGCACTTCTACGTGAGTCATATGGCTGCCAGAAGCTGTATGTCCACACACTTAGAGAAACCCTGCTGCTGTTCATACTATCTGGGTACACATACATCTGTTCTTCCTCTTCTTCGTTCTCATTTTACATGTTGGAGGGTTCAGATGAGTAATTCTATATCTGAGATGAACCGCGCAGTGGCTTCCAGATCAGGCAATTCTCCGAATGGTCTTTGGAGGGCTTTGGGGCCAGAGTCTTGTTCGGGTCTCTTGATTTAGCATGCACCATTGAAGGACATGGTCAGCATTCACTGGTAATTCTCAACAAAGGTAAGTTTCGCTCGTCCCGACATTTAACCTCCGAAACATATATTGTCTCATTCAGTGAAAAAGCGTTATTTTTAATTTGTGGAAACTAAACAAGTATAATCACTGGTCAATGGTGACTTACTGTACTTTAACAGCAGCCACAAGGGTAGCAACTAGTAAGATAGTTTCACAGTTCCGGAACATTTTTATACACGAGTGTAAAAAGTAAAATACTGCATGTTAAGTAGGTCTGTATGATTGTGGGGATATTGTGATATAAAAAGACCAAAAAAATCGTAAAATTGGTTTTAAATATTGCAAACTCTTGTTGTAATTTTTCAATGTGTAGTGTTGAAAAAAATGAAAGAAACGTAACTATAATACAGTGTAAACCCTAATCCTAACTAAAAGACATTCTACACAGTTAGCTAGCGTATCTAGCGTATCTTTATAAGTTATATAGGCATATATATGCGGCCCGTCATTCCCAAATGTTTGTTAATGCGGCCCTCGATACAAAAAGGTTGCCCACCCCTGCTCTAATAGCACTAGGGAAGAAGGAGCATTTGTACAAATCTGTCCTAGCATATGGGACGAGGAATGTGCCTTTATCTTTGTCTTTCAGAGTATTTGATTAAATTTTGTTTCTAGTAAAATCGTTAGAGGTGTTTACGAAAAACCTGGAAGAATTAGCTAGCTGGAAATAAAAAATGACACCAAAGGAAACAACTGAAATCCCTGCTTATATTTTTACTAAGACATAAGGGACAGGATTGAGGAGTTAGTTATTCACTTTTTTTTATTCACAAGCTCTAGTCTGAACTGTATAGAAGGGGGAAAAAATGAAAAGAATTGATGGGAAAAAATTCACACGCAGAAGGGAAATAATTTGAGATTAAAATCATGAAAAGAAAAAGAAAGAGTTTATCTCCCCGCCTAATCAGTCCACTCTCCTCTATGCAATATCCCTCCCTCCCTCTCTCTCTCTCTCTCTCTCTCTCTCTCTCTGACACACACACACGCAGAAAAAAAAACCCTGAGCAAATTGAAAGTTGATGATGTTCACTCACAAATTCTCGGAATTTAATTCAGTAATGTCCAAGTCCAGTTGATTATTCTTTGAAGAGATGGGCTCTGAAGACAGGAGGTGCTGACAATACGTAGAAAAGGCACAAGATGGTCAACAGGCCATCTTTCCTCTACGATCTACAGCATAAGAGTGGTGGATCCCATGGTCATAGTGGGATACCAAGGAGGACTGTTTTAGTGGAATCTGGACTAGCCACTATCCATCCCTTGCAGGAGATGAGAGTAATAACGTCTGTGGTAGGTAGGGGAAGAAGGGAGAGCCAGGACAGAATGGTCATTACAAGTTAGACTACAGATCTAAGGAGAATGCGGTCATTAGACTATAGTCCCTATGATAGTTTGGTGGATAGAAGTTGGACTATATACCGGATAGAAGTTGGACTATATACCTAAAGATAGTGTGGTCATTAGAAGTTAAAACTATAAACATAAGGTTAGTGTGGTCATTTAAATGACCTATGGACTGGATGCTAGTGTGGTCCTTAGAAGTCAGACTAAAGACCATATCTCAGGTGGTGTTATCTAAGAACTAGTTTCTCTGAAAAGAACATCCAACTACTGTTGTCCAGACTGTACAAGAGACAAAGAAATGGAATCTCGGATGAAGAGAAGATGTGTGTGTGTGTGTGTCGGTGTGTAAATGTCAGTCTTGAGAGAGAGAGGCTGATGAAAGAAATAAGTGACCAATGCACACACACTCACACAGTCAATGGTATGTAAAGTTACTGGGCTCATATGTTTCTATTACGTTATTGTTTGCTGTGAATGTTTTGTGAGAAAGTAATTAACAGGAAGTGAGGCAATATAAGAGGAGAGTCTTCTAACGTCTACTTGTATAAATTCAAAGTCTCTGTTATAATTATTGTTATTATTAATTAATGTCTACAGTATATTGTTTATCTAAAACAACAGAACAGTTACTTTCCACGAATGTGCAGAACAGTTCATTAAAAATAGTCATCTGAAAGTGAACAAAATAAAGAGACCAGATGGCTAAGGTCAACACGTTCAATGTACACATGCGGAAGTGAAGAACTACTTGAGGTGGGGGGGGGGGGGGGGACTCCCCAAGAAAAGAGCTCTATACATTGAGCTTTTCTTTTAAATACCATTGAGAATGTGACACAGGCAATCATTAGTAATGTACATTTATGAATATTAAACAACCTCTATCATCTGTTAAAAGCTGTTCTAGCATAAAAAGTATTCATTAATATCTGGTATACATTTAATGTCCTAATTCTAAAACATTGTATAGTAGAAAAGTGTGTTCCAACTAAATAAAGCTATCCTTTCTTTCTTCTTTTATCTAGGCTATGACTCTCATGACTCTCCGTTGTGGGCCCCTCCTTGCTAGTCTCACTCAATGCTACTTGTTAAAGAAGAGGACCTACTACTTACGGGTACATGGTTTGGACTTTGGATCCCCCGGACTTCTGTAATACTTGGGCTGACACGTGCACTCTGCGGAGCCTTCAGTGGAGTTACTGTAGCTTGGACAATCCTCACATGCATCTGAGCCTTCAGACCACTTGTATTTACCAGGTGGGCAGGCTGTGGACCCATACAGAAGAATTTAATTTGGTTCCTCAAATCTAGTAACAAAGTCTCGGTTTTATTTGCCTCTCTCTTGGAAGAGGACAGAGAGAGAGGAACATTATGGTTAGAAATTGACAAGTCTCCCATACTGGGAGGGAGGGGGGGGGGGGGTCATGTTTGTTTTGTTTTCATGTCAGACTATCTGTTTAACATTTAAGTAAATTTTACTGCAAATACTGATTATATCAGCAAAAAAGCAGCACAAATTACGATTACTTAGAAAAATGTCCTCATTTCATATTAGCGAAAATGTCTTGAATTTGTTTTATCAAGGTCACATCTGCAGTATTTTAATTTTTATCACTGCCTGGTATGGCAATTTGAACATTAAAAATAAAAGAATAAACAAAGCACATTTGGGCAGCTGTTTGATAAAAACATTCATAAGAAAGCTAAAAAATTACCCTTTTGGTCAGGATTTTGTGACTTTACCATCACAGAAAAGATAAGAGACACCGACCGATAGCAAAGACACACTCAAAAACTCCTGTGTCCCCATAGCATTCATATCATTAAATAAAATTAAAATTAAATTTTCACGTGTAAATTTTGAGTGAATCTGGTGTGAATATATATTTTGGTTTTCTATAGTAATGCACACATTGTAGGACAAAATTTCATATGGATAATAAACATTATTATTATTATTAATGCTATATTTGGACATAATTAAGAATGATATTAAGGTGTAGCATAAATGTTGTTTTTTCAGGGGGGGGGGGGTCCTCCAAGGGGAAAACTTGTACACGAAAACATGAACACACTTGAGCGTAGACCGCGAGACTTCACCCACTTCTAATTAGCAAGAAGGGATGTACACAAATATTTGTAATGACAATTACTATTCACCTCAATTCTTGAACTAATGACCAAAAGTTGGTAGTTCTACCAATAACAAGGTTGAACTGACCCATACACTGGAAGTTGTCCATGCAGTGATAAACAAAAAACAAAAAAAAAAAGAGGATAGGAGGGCGCTAGCGATGGCCACACGGTGTCCTCCCTCCTATTGTTGACCGTGGAGGTGTTGAAGGAGGCTGTTTACCCAGCCTGACAGAGACAACAATAGAAATGAACCGCAGACAAAGAGAAATAGAAAGCAGCAAACCTGAGTCCGGGGACAAGATGGAGGTGGAAGAATCAGTAGAATACAAGTGAAGAGAGCAAATTAGAAGGAGACCTCCACATAAGAGGTTCATGTTGGAGAGAAATCATTGTCCCTCTTCACCTCATCCACAAAGTCTTGCTAGTTTTCTCCTATAAACTGACTAGTAGTCGTTTCTAAGTGTTTAGGATTTTTTAAATTCTTCTTCCCATACGTTGTAGTTTTAAACAGCCTTCCAGGAGAACATCTCAAAATGTAGGTCTGTACAGTCCATCCCTACCCATCAGTTCTAAAAGATCATCTCAAAACGCTCTATGTCTATACAGTCCGCCATTACGATCCAGTTCTAAAAGATGTGAGTCTTGTGTTCTTCATTTTCTTCAATCCCTGGCCCAATTCCCCGAGCTCACATTTCAAGATTTTTTGGCCTGGCATCACGTCAGGCCGAGACAGAAGAGATCCCTCTATGTCAAAGGCAAGCTGCCGTCATTTGCCGAGCAAGGAAATATAGACTGAGACTCACGCATACACCTTGTCAAACTACACACTCACGCTCATATATACACTCGAACATGCGTGTGTTAGGGGTCATTGAAATTGTAGGCTTCACATGTGCTTGTAAATCATGGTTTTGTAACAACCATTGCTGACTTCAGTTTGTGACATAGTGATTTGTGTGTGTCATAAATGTCATTAGTAATAAAGACAAATGAGTGTGTGTGTCTGTTTGTATTTTACTGAGATAAGTGTGTGTGTCTGTTTGTACTATACTGAGATAAGTGTGTGTATGTTTATACTATAGGTACTGAGATAAGTGTGTGTGTTTGTTTGTACTATACTGAGATAAGTGTGTGTGTCTGTACTATACTGAGATGAGTGTGTGCGTCTGTTTGTACTATACTGAGATGAGTGTGTGCGTCTGTTTGTACTATACTGAGATGAGTGTGTGCGTCTGTTTGTACTATACTGAGATGAGCGTGTGTGTCTGTTTGTACTATACTGAGATTGTGTGTGTGAGGGGGGTGTGACGGAGTGTGTCTGTCTGTTTCTATGGTGACGGTGGGAAGAAGTTTGCCATTGGTTTTGAATGATGCTAGATAGGTGGCAACGTCGTCAGCGGTTTTAGTTAAGACAGACGACTCCAGAACGTGAGACTGAACGGTTGTATTCTCGGTTTTGTTAACATTATTAGGAGTCCAGTCCATTTATTTGATCTCCTTTCAACTCTATTATCAATACAGTTCTATTTAGTCTGGTTCACAAAGAAATTCAAATTTTTTGAAGTTTTAGTAGTTAAGATTTTGTGTACGCCTAACAATGGTTTAGTTGTCTACCAGCAGTTTGGTCCTACAAGTCAATGACCAGCAATAACGGGGAGGGGGGGGATGTCAATTTAGCTCAATGAACTAAAGCATGTCTTTCTTAGTTTTATTTCGGAAAAAATATTTTTTGTAACCACATTTTGCAATGTAAACAATTATTGAGAAAAGAAACAACTCATCTATGTCAAGGTAAGTGAAGATCGTTGGTGTCGCCATTAGATAATACACCTAGAAGAAGAACTATAAGACTTTTTCACACTAATGGATCTAACAATTGTGTATTACAGGCTGGGAACGCAGGAAGAGCCACATGATGTTGACCTCTTGACCAAGGTCAGTCTCTAAACTATGCCTAGTTTTAACTCTTGTACTCACCAGTGCACTTGGTGTCCTCAATGCCTTGGAAGCCTGCTTTACACACACATTCTCCTTTAGGGAATTCGAACCACATCCCATCATTCCTACACAAGTAAGACAGCTCTGTCTTCTGGGTGGCATTGTCAACACAAGTTCCCTTCTGGGACACCACCGAGAAGTCGCGGTCTCCTGTGGGCGTCTCGGGGAAGAAGCCAAATTTGACCGTAATGTTTGGACAAGTGATGTAATACACCTTGACCCGGACCAGTGTCACACAGCCACCCTCGTCCTGGATGGCAAAGTAGACTCCACGGACGTTGCTGGTCAGTGCTATCTGACGTGATTCCTCGTTATACTCTTGCTCAGTGTTGTCCTGGAGGGGGGGGGGGAATAAAAGTCTCATTTCTAAAACTCCAGTTGGAACTAAATAAAAACATCATTTCTTAAAGTCCAGTTTGAACTAAATAAACAAAATTATTTCTAGAAGTCCAGTTGGAACCAAATAAATAAATTATTTCTAAAAGTCCAGTTGGAAAAAAATAAAAGCATTATTTCTAAAAACCTAGGTCGAACTAAATGAAAACAGATTGTAAGAGTCTAGGTTGAACTAAATAAAAACACATTGTAAGATTCTAGGTTGAACTAAATAAAAACAGATTGTAAGAGTCTAGGTTGAACTAAATAAGAACACATTGTAAGATTCTAGGTTGAACTAAATAAAAACAGATTGTAAGAGTCTAGGTTGAACAAAATGAAAACACATTGTAAGAGTCTAGGTTGAACTAAATAAAAAGATTCTAAGTGTCTGCGTTGAGAGCCAATTAGAACAAGTTTAGTTTTCTGCTTTATTGTGTACTCAAACATTAAGACAAATAGACATTTCTTGTATTTTGAAAATATTAGAACAAAGAAAACTATCCCTGGACAAGGCAATAAGTAGTTCCCCCAGTGTATGTAACCAATTAGGGAAGAAGAAGTGTGTCCAGTTAGTTCCAAGCCAGCACTAAGCTCAACTTTGTACTTACCACAAATAATTTATCAGCGGCTATTTTGTCAATACGTTTGTAGGTCAAGGCGTCCCAAGATGGTCGTAAAGCATTGGCAAAGTCTGAGCCGGCATCGAAGTAGTAGAGATTAAATGTTTCTTTACATTGCTGTAAGTTGGTCGAATCTATAATCTTGGAACATTTCCTCATAGTAAACCTGGGGGCCCAACAATAAAACCAATATTCATTAAAAAACATAAAGTCATAGCTAAATACAGGACTAGTACAATGCCTCTCAAACTACATAATGATCTTCAAGTAAACAAGATAGTTTAGTCTCATTCTATCTCCAGTCGAAGTTCCCCATTCAAACACATTCAAAGACTTGACGGCTCGAACAGTTTGAACGAATACAAGACATTGAGTGAAATTATCAACTCATTTCTTCAAATGTGTTCAATCGTATGTATTCATTAAGTGAAATAAATACGTTATTTAAATGCACAATGAAGAATGCAACATGTGCAATAAGTGAGCTAAAGAATGCCAGCTCTACACATTGATTCATGATAGGGAGGAAAAGGAAATAATAAGAGCCAAGAAATCTAGGATCTTTTTTGCTTTCTAACTACTCGTATTGCTTGCTGGTGTTTTGTTATGTGTTGTTTTGATAGGTGTTTTTTGTTATGTGTTTGTTAATGCTTTGTTTGTTATGTGTTTTGTTGTTGCTGCGTTTAGGTTGACTTTGTAGCCAAATAAATGTTTTGTTATGTTTTTGGTTCAACTAAATGTTTGTTTCAGTACTTCAACCAATGTGTGCCCAACTGTGGAGGTGTCTCTGTATACTGAAACACAACAGCTATGATAGAGAGGTACTTACGTTAAACTGATATGCAGGGAGTTGGCCTCCCCCCTTGGTATATAGGGCAACCGTAACCAGTTATCCACATTGGAGGTCTTGACGTAACAAGAGGAATACGTCTTGAGAGTTTCCCCATCTTTGTTCACTGTAGCTTCCATCCACTGGAGACAAACAGAAAGCGCGTTAGTGGACAACATAAACACGTTAGTGGACAACACAGACACGTTAGTGGACAACATAAACGCGTTAGTGGACAACACTGGCACGTTAGTGGACAACACTGACACGTTAGTGGACAACATAAACGTTAGTGAAAAACACAGACACGTTAGTGGCAACACAGACACGTTAGTGGACAACACAGACACGCTAGTGGACAACACAGACACGCTAGTGGACAACACAGACACGTTAGTGGACAACATAAACACGTTAGTGGACAACATAAACACGTTAGTGGACAACATAAACACTTTAGTGGACAACACAGACACGCTAGTGGACAACACAAACACTTTAGTGGACAACACAAACACGTTAGTGGACAACACAAACACGTTAGTGGACAACATAAACACTTTAGTGGACAACACAGACACGTTAGTGGACAACATAAACACTTTAGTAGACAACATAGACACGTTATTGGACAACACAGACACGTTAGTGGACAACATAAACAAACACTTTAGTGGACAACATAAACACTTTAGAGGACAACACAGACACGTTAGTGGACAACACAGACACGTTAGTGGACAACACAGACACGTTAGTGGACAACATAGACACGTTAGTGGACAACATATACGGGTTATCTGACAACACAGACACGATATTGCCGAATGTAACCAATAGCACTGAAGTTTAAAGTACACTAAAAGATGTAGACTGGACCTAGACTACTGCCTCATGTAATAATTAGTGGCTCTAGGATCAGTGTCAGATTCATATGAGTAGTCATTGCATGATTTAGCACACAAGTTTATGACTACCGCTATTGTTGTAACAGCACAAGTCAGCCAAGGTGCAGACTACAGCTATTGTTGTAACAGCACAAGTCAGCGAAGGTGAAGACTACAGCTATTGTTGTAACAGCACAAGTCAGCCAAGGTGAAGACTATAGCTATTGTTGTAACACCAGAACGTGAGCCTAGAAGTGGAACTTTGAACATTAAGCCAGGCCTACGCGATTTATCTCCGTCATCTATCACTGTATTGACCTCTTGACCTGATATCGACCTAGATTAGTGGTCACTACAAAGAGACACAATTAATGCGGTGGCCAAACGGAAGAAAGGGAGAGAACAACTTTTTTTTGTGAATGACAAAATCCTGTCATTTGATAATTGACAATACGCTTGCCATTTAAGTCGATTACATAAACATTGAGACATTAACAGGACTTACATTCAATAGAATCAATGTTGGTATGGGGAAGGGGTTCTATTCACTCACTCTCTCACACACACACACATACATATATATACTATGTTTTTAAATGACACTTATGACGTAAAGAAAAATAGCACACACACACACACACACTAGTGTGGTGCTTCTAGAGAAACAACCTGCATCTACACATTGACGAAGACGACGATGTCTATGCAAAAATTCTATGGAAAATATTTTCTGCAAAGTAAAAGTGATTTTATTAAAAATAAAAGCTATGTCCACTTGTTATACTGTTTGTTCGTATAAAAACAAAACCTAGACATTGGACTTGCTGGTCATCGATGACAAGTTGGAAAGGATACAATTGGCAAGTGAGATGAGGGTCAAAATAATCATTTAGTGTTCGGTGACCTATGACCCTTGATCCCATTCTTTAGTTTGGAGAACAAGTTGCAAAAAAAAAGTGTAGAGCTAGACATTAGGTTTCTGAACCATTTGACTATTTAGTAGTACTGAGCTGGTGATCCACCAATTCATAGCCATACATGGAAGGACTTCCAGTTTTCACTCTGGAGCATCCAGCCAATGGCTCTTACTATGCCCAGGGGTGGGCAAATTACGGTCCGCGGGCCACATGCGGCCCGCCGGAGTGTTTTATGCGGCCCGCCGACACCTACAGAAGTCAGGTGTGCTCACAGTATATACTTATAAAAATGCAAATTTATTAAAAATAATATAAATATAAATTATTGAAACTGTCATTATAAAAAGTTTCAAGCAAAGGAAGACTATGCTTATTGGCTATACATCAATACACTTAATTCAAGACACAATATCTGATCAGTATTTATTCAATGCTATGAAGAACTATGTTGAATGTTGGGTCTGCTTAGAACAAGATGGCAAGGGTGACAACTGGTAGAGCTCGATCTTTGACTGAGTAAAATGGTGGTGTTGTTTTTTAAATACCACAACCATAAACTTGAAACAGGAAAGTTTGCAGAAAGCTTCATAAATTTTCAGCAACATAATAGTGCAGAAGATATAGTTATCAAACTTATTAGAGCAAGAATATATTAACCACAGGTAACTTCGATTAAGAATAAAATAATCCACTATTTCCTCTATCATAGCATGGGCAAGGCAAACGAGAACACTATAAAATCTCAAGGAAGAAATTGTTACGTTACTTGAAGGACACTGACTGTGACTTTGATACCAATATTTCTAATGAAAAGTGGAGGACAGATTTCATGTTTCATAATCGCTATTGCAATGAGACTTTTGCATATGAAATGTAAATGGATGTTAAATCTTTTCAAACAAGGCCTTCCGATTTCTACAAGCAAGCAAAAGAAAACAGGCTTTGTCATTTTCCTTTGCTGAAAGGTGAAATTATTTCTAGCGAAATGATTAAAAGTGCAACACTTATTTAGATTCCTTAATTTTGCAATTTATAAAAGCAAATTTTAAGACTTCAAGAACCGGTTTTCAATACCATTAGCTCACTATTTAGCGCAGAAGCTGATTTAGCTCTTGAGGACATAACTTCCAGCAAAGAGAATTTCCAGCCAGTACTTCCACAGGAGTCTTATCTAAAAAATGTGCTGCTGTTCACACAATTTGTGTACACATACATCTGTTCTTCTTCTTTGTTCTCATTTTACATGTTGGAGGGTTAAGATCAGTAATCCTATATCTAAAATGAACCGCGCAATGGTTTCCAGATCAGGCAGTTCTCTGAATAGTTTTGGTTCTATAGGAGGGCTTTAGGGCCAGAGTCCTGTTCGGGTCTCTGATTTAGTATGCACCATTGAAGGACATGCTCAGCATTCTCTGGTGATGCTCCAAAAGGGCAAGTTTCGTTCATCCCGACATTTAACTTCTAGAACATATATTGTCTCATCCAGTGAACAAGCATTATATTTTGGTTGGGGGAAACTAAACAAGTATTATTACTGGTCGATTTTGACTGACTGTAATTTGACAGCAGTCATAAGGGTGACAACTAGTAAGCTAGTTCCACAGTTCCGGAACATTATGCACGAGTGTAAAAAGTAAAATACTGCACATCAAGCACAACTGTATATTAGTGGGGTTATTGTAATATAAAAAGACAACAGTAATTTTTAAAAAAATTTAATTGATTAAAAATTGCTAACTCTTCTTGTAATTCCTTGACATGGAGTGTAGAAAAAAATAAACGTGAATATAATACAGTGTAACTATGAATTAAAAGTTAGCTAGAGTATCTTACTAAGTTGTATATACATATGCGGCCCGCCATTCCCAAATTTAAAGAAATGCGGCCCTCGATCCAAAAAGGTTGCCCACCCATGCAATACTCTCACGAACGAATACTTCAATACTATTGAAGTTTTACACGGTCTTTTATAATTACATCAGCAATGGTGGACAAGGGTGAAATTAGCATCCGGAACGCATTTGTCTAATTACTGTCTATGTAAGTTGACTATGAAACTAAGTAACAATCTTGATGACTTTTGTTTAAAGATTATGTCTCGGTGTACATTAGCGTCTTGTTTTATAATTTCTAAAAGACTGGGAGGAACCTTTTCTGATTTGTCCACACACAATTGTGTGTAAGGTTGACTTCAGTAGACTCGTGTAGTTGAGTCTATTGTCTATGCCCTCGTGCACACAAGACATAGAGGTTGATCAGTTTTGTGTGCAGAAGATGTGAAAGAAAGAAAATTGCCACTAAGGTCCAGAGGGTAGAGCTACAGAGCCGAGAGACTCATTTGAATTGCTAATCTTGTCCAAGTCTGCCTCCATCAGAACGCACGGGCAAGTGATTTATACAGCCCTCATCAAAACACATGCTTCAAGTGAAGTTTTCTTCAACAATATTCACGAACATAAGAAAATGTCCTCAACATTAAACTTTGCTTGTACATCCTATATACATCTAACTAGAAAGTTGCTTTTTTTTTCACTTAAATACAAGCGTTTATCCACTGGCTACGCCGGTATTTTTATCCTGTGTTTAAACTCAATATGATATCTGATAGTAAACAATGACAAGTCTAACTCTGTTTATTGTTAGTTAGAAACAAATAGAAGCAGATAGAGAGAGAGAAAGATTAAGAGAAAGAGAGAGAGAGAGTGTGTGTGAGAGATAGAGTAAATGAGAAAGAGCGGGATAGAGAATGTCCCTAAAACGATCACAGAAAGTTATCCATTCAATTCCCCTTAAAAAAAAAAGATAGTGTTAAAGTTCAATGTCTAGAGTGTTTGACAAGGTCACCAAGCCATCTGAAACCACTGCTAGAAAGTTATCCCTCGCCTTCAATGGCCCGGTGTCTGGTAAAGAGACACGTCAAGGTTTGAACTCCCAGTGTATAGTTACCCAAGAATGGAAGGGCTGTAAATCCCCAGGCCCTTGGTTCTGTGTCATCACCCTAAAGAAAGATGTTTGTGAAGGCGTGTAGCACTGGAAGGGCAATGGAAGAAACGAGAGCACGGGGAAACATGAACACACCAGAATGTACTTTCCAATAGCTTCCAATTCCCTAGTTCTTTACAAACGAGTGTTCTCAACAAACAGGTTTATTTAATAGGGGCATTAAACTGATGGTATATCTGATTTACACAAACATTCATTTCCTATGTGTCTCTTTCCAAGTCTCAGCTTTCTCTGAAGACTTCCTTTATCTCCGAAAAACTGGTTTTTAAAGAGAGCTACTACCAAGAACAACGTGACATAGTTTGTTACATCTTCCATTGCACAGATAGCACAAAGTGTTGACATCAAGACACTTCCTCATCTTCACTCTATTACAATCAACTAGGAAAAAAAAAGTTCTATTCTGAAGACAACTTAGTGAATGGTCATCAAGGGCAAGTCTTGACCAGCGGTTAACAGTAATACAAATGAGAGTATGAGAACAGCTGTACGCCCCTTGGCCAAACCAATTCCATGGTCAGCACGGTCAATGAGAAGTCCACAGTAGGGAGTCCAATGAATGATAGTGCTAGCCTTCAGCCCAAACCAGTTCAAGGAGAGAAACAATTTCTACAGTTTCGTGAACACACTTTTATATTCTTAGAACAACTCAGACATTGTTATTCGACTGTGAGGATCAGATCATATCAAGTCCACGATATTTCCAAAATCCATATGCTTCGAAACGTCATTAGAACTTTTTGCATATTTTAGAGCTAAGCCGAGATATATTGGCCCTTCTGTTACTTTTTTTTAAACATGATTAAATAGTCGAGACTATTGTCATTGACTCTTTTCAATACTAGATTCTACAACATTGCTTTTATTACACGATAAAAGAGACGCTATTATTATCAGACTACTCCCTACCTATATATTATTTCGGTTTAAACATTTGTCCAATGTCAAAGTCAATAACTGTTGCTAGTCTAACCACAACTCTCTACATTCAATCCGTCTGTTTTTTGTAGTCTGGTGGAAAATGCTATTCATTTAAGACTATAGGAATCTCCCAAAGCATCGTAGTCTTTAGCCAGCAATATTGTCATTAAACCTAACGCCTATCTGTTACATCTATGGACATATCCTTAGATGACCTGAGCATTAATCATATCAACTCTTGTAAGCATATCCCCAGATGACCTGAGAAGTAATCATATCAACTCTTGTAAGCATATCCCCAGATGACCTGAGCAGTAATCATATCAACTCTTGTAAGCATATCCCCAGATGACCTGAGCATTAATCATATCAACTCTTGTAAGCATATCCCCAGATGACCTGAGAAGTAATCATATCAACTCTTGTAAGCATATCCCCAGATGACCTGAGCAGTAATCATATCAACTCTTGTAAGCATATCCCCAGATGACCTGAGCAGTAATCATATCAACTCTTGTAAGCATATCCCCAGATGACCTGAGCAGTAATCATATCAACTCTTGTAAGCATATCCCCAGATGACCTGAGAAGTAATCATATCAACTCTTGTAAGCATATCCCCAGATGACCTGAGCAGTAATCATATCAACTCTTGTAAGCATATCCCCAGATGACATGAGCAGTAATCATATCAACTCTTGTAAGCATATCCAAGATGACCTAAGCAGTAATCATATCAACTCTTGTAAGCATATCCCCAGATGACCTGAGCAGTAATCATATCAACTCTTGTAAGCATATCCCCAGATGACCTGAGCAGTAATCATATCAACTCTTGTAAGCATATCCCCAGATGACATGAGCAGTAATCATATCAACTCTTGTAAGCATATCCCCAGATGACATGAGCAGTAATCATATCAACTCTTGTAAGCATATCCCCAGATGACCTGAGAAGTAATCATATCAACTCTTGTAAGCATATCCCCAGATGACCTGAGCAGTAATCATATCAACTCTTGTAAGCATATCCCCAGATGACCTGAGCAGTAAATCATATCAACTCTTGTAAGCATATCCCCAGATGACCTGAGCAGTAATCATATCAACTCTTGTAAGCATTGTTGACAGAACTCAAAGAGTTCCAAGCCAATAGAAAGATGACATCTAGGAGCGACAACTACTATTTGTTTAAGAGAAGGCCAGTTTGAGTGTTCAGATCAGCGCGCCATTGTGTGTGTGTGTGTGTTCGTCAAAAGGTGTAAGGAAGTCTGGCCTACTGATATAGAAAGTAGATCTTGACAAATTTGACGAACATTTCACAGATCTTTAACGCTGACGTCAAAACCCCATTTCGTCCTTTCTGACTCATAAACAATTATTACTAGAAGCAATAAAAACGATTTATTTTCTTGGCCCTAAATCTTCCAATGTCATCCACTTCCCAATCTCCTGTTGGAACTTTTTCCCAATATCTCTCAATCATCATAGCAAATAGTCTTTACCCTCCCCCCCCCCCCCCCCCAGCCGGCTCAATCGCTTGCCACAAGTCACAAATATAAAAAAGGGCCCCTCAATTAACCTTAGGGCGGACCCCAATTTCTAACAGAAAGTAAGAAAGAAATCTCTTGATAGTCAGCTAGCTCAGTCATAGAATGTTTCTATTTATTTATTTATTTTTCCTAGCAGAAATGTTTTGATAAAGATAATTTGGTCTCCCTCTCTTAATGTCTAGTTGTGAGTAAATTGAGCTCTAGTCTAAGTAGAAAGTCAAAAAGCCCAACGTCAGCAGAAAGATGGAGTGATGATAAAGACTCTTGCAGTGACCTAACAGTCAACTCTAGGAAGAATGATTTTTGTGATTTGTGATTTTGGGCACATCGGCACAATTAAGGCCATGTCGTGCCTGCAGTCCCTCAAGGGCCATTCTCCTTCCACACAACAAGGGCCAAATTCCATACAGTCAAATCATTAAAATCAAGCTCTTTTCACAGTTAAAATAGTAGAGGTAGTAAAAATTTAATAATTTGGTAAAAATCTAATGTAAATAGTGCATGTCTACAGAATTCATAAATCAGATCTTCGTAGACAACCCCACTTCTCGGATAAAGCCCAGTACCTTCCCAGGGTCGACATTATTGAATAGTGTTTTTAAATTAGTGGCTCTAAAATATTTTTCCCTGACATCCTGGTATCTGGGGCAGTCGATGAGGATATGTTCCACGGTGAGGCGAGAGTCACAATACTCACAAAGTGGGGGCTCTTTTTTCTTCAGCACAAAAGAGTGCGTGATGTAGGTGTGGCCAATCCTAAGTCTGGACATGGTCGTGCTACCACGCCTTGTCAGACCCTTAGATGTGGACCGCCACCTGACATCCGCGACAATCTGCCTGAGTTTATTGTGAGTCTCAGCCTCCCATCGGTCCTGCCACTCTTGGTAGATGGCAGAGGCAATACTTTGTCTCAGAAGAGAGACAAATGACTTAGAGGAAAGATGCAGACACAAGGCGATGTAACAGAAGAAACAAACAAAGTTATTCTGAGAAGAGTTTTGGTGATTTTGAAGAAATCAAAAACTATTGGGCTCGCTAGCTGAAATGAAATAGAATAGAATAAATATTTGGCACGCTACAAATTTACAATCAAAGAATTTCTGAACATTCTACATTACGTTCAGGAAGCAAAACAGAAGAGTTCGTTTGAAATGTGTCCAGTTAAGAACATGTCGGCTAGTACACGAACTTTGTGCTGGCTCGCCAGTAGCCTCTTTGACCATATTGATTGAAGCTGACCAATAGAACAAAGACACGGCAACCATGGACGAAATTAAAAGGCGAATTAATGACAACTGGACAGGACCGAAATCTGACCAAAGATTTAGATAAAACTAGAGAGCACCTACTGCTTGATACTAAATAACCGGAGGTCATGATACTCTGGACTAGACTATTAAGTCGGTATCAGGTTGGTCCATTCAACAAAGTGTGCACCTCCGCTCTAGTTAATTGAATATTGAGATTCGAATGGGATTGTCTCTTAGAGTGAGAGTCCCCGTGATAGATGAAGATAAATTGAACAGAAAGGCGGGTGGGACGTAAGAGGAGGGCGGGAAACCGGAAGACCTTACAAGGCGAGCGAGGAAATGGCCCCAGGATCTAACTATGATCCAATTCTGGTCCAGGGTGGGGAATAATTGGAGCAGGCAGCACGAAAGTCTCCATGTACCAATACAATTGAGTGTGTGGGGCCAGTATGTGGGCCTCTCATAGTCAATGTGTGGGCACATGGCGTGCTGCCTGTCTTACAGTTATCGATGAGACGAAGGCGACATAATGAAGGGTAAAATACTAGAAATCAATGAGGATCAAGTGAATACCTATTTCAACTTAACCAAGTGAACTTTAGAAAGAACACTACCAGAGAAACTCTACGCTCTTTACTTAGTTCTAACTGTGACGTATTTAGAATGGATGTATTATAGAAGACGATGTGTCCAATGGATATACACTGACTAACAATAAATAAATGGTATTCCGCCATAAGATGAGCTACTGAAGTAATATGTGGTGTACAGAGTACAAAGACAGGTGAACATTATTTCTCTAGTGACGTCTTTCTTAAAGACTTTGAATATACTGGCATCAACTGTGACGAGCAATAGTAACAGAAAGCTAACCACGTGACATGAGGCGGAGGGATGAGAAGTCTGACCTAGATACCACTTGTGACATTTTTTTCATTATGCAAATGTCGCGAAGGAGAGTGTTATTGGACGGGAAAGAAAGGAGAGAACAAAGGAGGGGAGGAGTAGACAAGGCTAGGAGAAAAAGAGTCTGGAGAAACATTGTCTCCTCCACTGGAGGCTCAAGTCACAACTTCAGCTCAGTTCTCGTGTCATTGTACAGAACAGAGCTGAATGCCCGGACCCAGAATCTCTCTGGAACACTTTAGAATGACTTAACAGTAGGGATGACTATATCAAGAGAGCAGTGACTTAACAGTAGGGATGACTATATCAAGAGAGCAGTGACTTAACAGTAGGGATAACTATATCAAGAGAAACAACAAAATGATCTTAAGCAATGAACGTGACAACTCTGCAGATCACTTTTGAACTAATGAATATATAATATATACTGTATTTGTACTGAATCCTAGCTAAGAGTGTATTTATGTATGTATGAATGCATGTATGTATGTATAAAGAGAGAGAGAGAGAGAATCTGTAGCAATTTATGTTTTATCACGCTCACATCTGCAATATTTTAAGTTTTAATATGACTGCCTGGTATGGCAATCTGAGCAATAGAAATAAAAATAAACTCCATAGAATCCTAAATGCTGCTGGTAAAATCATTGGTAAAAAAAACAAACCCCATTTGGGCAGCTGTCTGAGACAAACATCTATAAAAAAGCAAAAAAAGATTCTAGAAATAAGAAATCACCCTTTGGGTAGGGATTTTTTAATTTTACCACCACAAAAGAGATATAAAACACAGATAGCAAAGACAAACAGACACAAACACACTTGGCAATCAAATCATTAAATAGAAACAATTTGATATAAACTTTTTTCGTATGTAAATTATGAGTGAGTCTGGTATGAATGTAAATATTTTTTCATTGCTACTATGTTCTGTTTGGTGTGATGCACAAATTGTAAGACAAATTTCCTTACGGACAATAAAGATTATTATTATTATTATTATTTCGCTTTGTGAACCTCTTGTGCGACTGGGAATATAAACTAAACTAATAATTATTTGTGCTCTTGGATTATTCAATGATTATTTCATTATTTGAAATCAAATTTTACTTTTTACTCACGATACCAGGTGTTCTCTAATTAGTCCAAGGCAGCTCTGAGACCGTGTATGCGGTTAATAGGATAGATTTGTGAACGTCTACGATCTAGCACAGAATAAAACGGCACCTTAACAGTGTGGGGACACCGCAGTAAATGGCCGTGTCTTAACAGTGTGGGGACACTGCAGTAAATGGCCGTGTCTTAACAGTCTGAGGACACTGCAGTAAATGGGCGTGTCTTAACAGTGTGAGGACACTGCAGTAAATGGCCGTGTCTTAACAGTGTGGGGACACTGCAGTAAAAGACCGTGTCTTAACAGTTTGGGGACACTGCAGTGAAAGGCTGTGTCTTAACAGTGTGGGGACACAGCAGTAAAAGGCCATGTCTTAACAGTGTGGGGACACTGCAATAAAAGGCCGTGTCTTAAACAGTGTGAGGACACTGCAATAAGAAGCATGTCTAAACCCAGCAAGAGGCTTGAGTAATGGTCTTCAAAGCCAGCAACGGTTGCAAGAGACAAGCTGAGTCATTTATTGCTGGAGTGAGTAATGACCACGTACGTGCTTGTGTTGCTTAAGTAGAAACATGATGGTCAACAGACTAATAGCTACCAACATGGTCAAGATAAATTGAACAGTTTTCTTATTTCCTAGTACTATAAGTCAAATCACTGTGTGGGGCCTGGTAGAAGAAAGGAATAGATTGGAGGCTTCCTCCTACCCTCTTGCCTCTCACACACACACATTTTGACCGCTGGTTTCAAGTGGTCAACTCTCCCTCTTTTTTCTTTTCTTGTTTTACAGCCTCGCCCTCTTTTTTTTTCTTCTCGCCCTCGCTCTCTCTCTATTTCATTTAATTCTTCCAATCCACCGGCCTGTCACTCAGAACAATGTATTGGGGCCGGAGGGGGGGGGGAGGACCAAGATAATACGTGCACGTAAAAGACGAAGAGAACAAGAATCTGTGTGTGTAATCACATCGCTGTATAATGGATGTGTTTAATCACATCACTGTGTAATGGATGTGTGTGTAATCACATCACTGTGTAATAGATGTGTGTGTAATCACATCACTGTGTAATAGATGTGTGTGTAATCACATCACTGTGTAATGGATGTGTGTAATCACATCAATGTGTAATGGATGTGTGTGTAATCACATCAATGTGTAATAGATGTGTGTGTAATCACATCACTGTGTAATGGATGTGTGGGTTACGACATCACTGTGTAATGTGTGGGTAACGACATCACTGTGTAATGCATGTAATTGAAAAAACACATTTGTGTTTGTGTTGACATATTATATTATGTGCAAGGAATAGCATCGGAATAACGGATGTGTATATAATTACAGACCTACGTGATGTACGTGTGCAATGGCTCAGTTGTGTGTAGAAGACGTCTTGTATATGACAGTTATGTGTAGAAGATGTCTTGTATATGACAGTTATGTGTAGAAGATGTCTTGTATATGACAGTTATGTGTAGAAGACGTCTTGTATATGACAGTTGTGTGTAGAAGACGTCTTGTATATGACAGTTGTGTGTAGAAGACGTCTTGTATATGACAGTTATGTGTAGGAGACGTCTTGTATATGACAGTTATGTGCAGATGTCTTGTATATGACAGTTATGTGTAGGAGACGTCTTGTATATGACAGTTATGTGTAGATGTCTTGTATATGATAGTTATGTGTACAAGACGTCTTGTATATGACAGTTGTGTGTACAAGACGTCTTGTATATGACAGTTGTGTTTAGAAGACGTCTTGAATATGACAGTTGTGTGTAGAAGACGTCTTGTATATGACAGTTGTGTGTAGAAGACGTCTTGTATATGACAGTTATGTGTAGGAGACGTCTTCTATATGACAGTTATGTGTAGAATGTCTTGTATAACACAGTTGTGTGTAGAAGACGTCTTGTATGTGACAGTTGTGTGTAGAAGACGTCTTGTATATGACAGTTATGTGTAGGAGACGTCTTCTATATGACAGTTATGTGTAGAATGTCTTGTATAAGACAGTTGTGTGTAGAAGACGTCTTGTATATGACAGTTGTGTGTAGAAGACGTCTTGTATATGACAGTTGTGTGTAGAAGACGTCTTGTATATGACAGTTATGTGTAGATGTCTTGTATATGATAGTTATGTGTACAAGACGTCTTGTATATGACAGTTGTGTGTACAAGACGTCTTGTATATGACAGTTGTGTTTAGAAGACGTCTTGAATATGACAGTTGTGTGTAGAAGACGTCTTGTATATGACAGTTATGTGTAGGAGACGTCTTGTATATGACAGTTATGTGTAGATGTCTTGTATATGATAGTTATGTGTACAAGACGTCTTGTATATGACAGTTATGTGTAGAAGATGTCTTGTATATGACAGTTATGTGTAGAAGATGTCTTGTATATGACAGTTATGTGTAGAATGTCTTGTATAAGACAGTTGTGTGTAGAAGATGTTTTGCATATGACAGTTATGTGTAAGAGATGTCTTGTATATGACAGTTATACATAGAAGATGTCTTGTATATGACAGTTATGTGTAGAAGATGTTTTGTATATGACAGTTATGTGTAGGAGATGTCTTGTATATGACAGTTATGTGTAGAAGATGTTTTGTATATGACAGTTATGTGTAAGAGACGTCTTGTATATGACAGTTATGTGTAGAAAATAATCGAGCTCAAAGTTTATAGACCAAAAGAAATTGATGAGACATTGTTTCATTGCGCTTTGAGTAGGCCTATCAACTCGAGGCTCACCATGTATTCCTTCATCTAATCAACGTGTTGAACATCACACTTTCTCTAAATATATTTGTACTGTTGAACTGCTCGTCGTTTTGTCCCCATTAGAGATGTCTTCTGTATCTTTACAAAGTCTCACAAGACGTCCACTGTTGTGATAGATATAGACTAGCACTTTAGCCCGCGGTGTGGGATGCAGCTAATCAAATCAACGTCTCGGATCAATCATCGAGGCACAGGGGAGAGGAATAGGAAAAGATGAGCAAATCAATTCGTGCTGCAGGCCTACATCCAACAGAAAATGGTCATTTATGGGAAATATTCACAAGCTAAAAGCTGACCTGGTACAATCATCTATAAACGAAATACACTAACAATATTCAGGGAAGAACAACTCTACACTATTTCACTCAAATTATCGGCCTTTTAAACTGTCACAAGGTGTTTGTGTGAGAGAACGTACACCCCACATACCAACTAGTCTCTATCTTAGACACTTCATGTGAACTTCTGATGGACAACTAAAAAACAGTTTGTATTTGATTTCAAAAAGCTGGAATTGTCTTGAATGTCTCAACAGACAGAGACCTAGGAGCAATGAATTAGGTGAAGAAACCAATATGAGCGAGAAGAGGGAGACTTTATGTTCACACGTATAGAGCCGAATAAAATACAAGAGAAATAGGTACAAGTCATTACATTTTCAAACTCAACGATGTGTTCGTCTATGTTCTTAACACTTAGCACATTTAAAACTCGATCTATTGGACTGTTCTGTCACGTACAAAGAACTGAATATGTAGCATTGACCTTAGGACACTTGTATGATACTGCCCCAGCACATTGACAGGACGCTACGTTGTTTCCATGATACCAACACATTGACAGGACGCTACGTTGATTCCATGATACCAACACATTGACAGGACGCTACGTTGATTCCATGATACCAATATGTATAGAAACCAAGATAATAAAAAGGCGTTTTTAAATACTTTTGAGATGTTAGGAAAAAATTCTTCCATATTTTCTTGACAGACATCGCTCCCGATACAGTTTGCTCCCTCCCATTCTTACCACCCCTCCACCTGCTCCACCACGCCCTTGATTCCCCTCCCCTCAATCGTCCCAGCGCTGTACAACCAGGTAGGTGCAGCCAAGTTTACCTTCACGGCAGAGCCAAGGAAAATAAAAGATGCAGGTTATGAATTGTGTGTGTGAGTTAGACTTGTCTTTGGTCAGACTCTCTATTCAGCAAGACACCAATCAAGCAGGCAAGGAAGTGCTGACGGCTAAATAGAAATCCCCCAAAGACTTCAGAAAATAAACAGCCAGAGGAAGACAAACAAAGACAAGCTACTGACGTTGTGTGTTACCCTGCATGGCACTTAAGTTAAACTAAACAACACTGCATGGCACTCAAACTAAACAACACTGCATGGCACTCAAGTTAAACTAAACAACACTGCATGGCACTCAAGTTAAACTAAAGAACACTGCATGGCACTCAAGTTAAACTAAACAACACTACATGGCACTCAAGTTAAACTAAACAACACTGCATGGCACTCAAGTTAAACTAAACAACACTGCATGGCACTCAAGTTAAACTAAACAACACTACATGGCACTCAAGTTAAACTAAACAACACTGCATGGCACTCAAGTTAAACTAAACAACACTGCATGGCACTCAAGTTAAACTAAACAACACTGCATGGCACTCAAGTTAAACTAAACAACACTGCATGGCACTCAAGTTTAAACAACACTGCATGGCACTCAAGTTAAACTAAACAACACTGCATGGCACTCAATTTAAACTAAACAACACTGCATGGCACTCAAGTTAAACTAAACAACACTGCATGGCACTCAAGTTAAACTAAAGAACACTGCATAGCACTCAAGTTAAACTAAAGAACACTGCATGGCACTCAAGTTAAACTAAACAACTCTGCATGGCACTCAAGTTAAACTAAACAACACTGCATGGCACTAAAGTTAAACTAAAGAACATTGCATGGCACTAAAGTTAAACTAAAGAACACTGCATGGCACTAAAGTTAAACTAAAGAACACTGCATGGAATTATGGTAAAAATTATTAACACTAATAGGCACTAAGGTCATATTTGGATATTTTGGCACACCGGAAAAATTAGGCAATGTCGTGCCCCTAATGCCTCCACTACGGTCAAACCGAATGACACTACATGATACTATGGGATAGTAAAACCAAATGACACTACATGATACTAATAGATGGTCAAACCAAATGATACTACATGATACTTTGGGGTTGTCAAACCAAATGATACTAAATGATACTATGGGATGGTTAAACCAAATGACATTACATGATACTATGGGATGGTCAAACCAAATGATACTAAAAGTAATTGTGGACAAGCCAAAAAAAATATAACAGATGTCACTATGACTAAAATGCATACAATACTATAAAATTTACGCATTGACCTAGTGGGAAGCATACAGTACTATAAGAGTATAAATTTTACTTAAACATACGTGACTTTGATCTAATGGGATTCTGAGGATTCCATAAGTTTATCAACTAAAACAAGTAAGACTCCACGACCGGTGGGAGATGGCTAGTGACTCCTCACCTCTGTTCCTCCTCCAAGGCATGGTTTGGACAGGTGCTGTCACTAAGACAGTTATCACAGTTAAAAGTTCACATCACACATGTTCACATGTTTTCAATAAGGCAAATATCGAACTAGTGAATTAAGTTTGTCTGCCTGAATTTTAGCTTTACTCTTTTATCTTTTAAACAGCACAAAAAAAAAAGTCAAGGAGGGGGAGCCCTATCTCCAAGGATCCATCAAACTAATCCTAGACAGATTAATGTTTTCTAAAGTGTTATTTTATCTGCTGGCAATGTTGCTGTGGTGAATGTGGTGAATGTTGGAGTTGAAAGTGTGAGACAGCTGTGCACAGTGTCCTCCTATATGTCTGTCTATAGCAGGTCAACAGAAGACTTGAATAACAAGAAACAAAAGGCTATTTAAATATCAGAATAAATAGAAGAACAAATTATAGAAATGGTCATTATTATTATGATTGTACACTGAAGCATACTGGATCTAATGTGTGAATGGCTTTTTCTAAGGCAATCTTTAACTGCATGAAATATTTTTTTTTCTTCTCTATTTTCTTATAGACTCCTTCGCATTGCTATGCTGTAAACAATGAGAAATGGATCAGGAAAGTCTGTACATCACTTCCTAATATTGTGTAGCCAAACTCAAAATATGATTTTGTGTGAGTCCTACAGAAACACGAAGTTAAAAGAACAGAACTAAAATGAGCTCACATTTATATTTAACTTGTTAACACTCTGTGCTGTAATAGAACAAACTTGCTCAGCGTTAAGTACTACTTCAGTACTATCAACACAACAGACTTATATATCGTCTAGTCGTCCACTACTTTCAACACAACAGACTTATGTATCGTCTAGTCGTCCACTAGTTTAGTACTTTCAACACAACAGACTTATGTATCGTCTAGTCGTCCACTACTTTCAACACAACAGACTTATGTATCGTCTAGTCGTCCACTAGTTTAGTACTTTCAACACAACAGACTTATGTATCGTCTAGTCGTCCACTAGTTTAGTACTTTCAACACAACAGACTTATATATCGTTTAGTCGTCCACTACTTTCAACACAACAGACTTATGTATCGTCTAGTCGTCCACTAGTTTAGTACTTTCAACACAACAGACTTATGTATCGTCTAGTCGTCCACTAGTTTAGTACTTTCAACACAACAGACTTATGTATCGTCAAGACGTCCACTAGTTTAGTACTATCAACACAACAGACTTATGTATCGTCTAATCGTCTTCTACTATCAATACAAGAGACTTATAGATCGTCAAGACGTCCACTAGTTTAGTACTATCAACACAACAGACTTATGTATCGTCAAGACGTCTACTAGTTTAGTACTATCAACACAACAGACTTATGTATCGTCAAGACGTCTACTAGTTTAGTACTATCAACACAACAGACTTATGTATCGTCATGACGTCCACTAGTTTAGTACTATCAACACAACAGACTTATGTATCGTCAAGACATCCACTAGTTTAGAACTATCAACACAACAGACTTATGTATCGTCAAGACGTCCACTAGTTTAGTACTATCAACACAACAGACTTATGTATCGTCAAGGCGTCCACTAGTTTAGTACTTTCAACACAACAGACTTATGTGTCGTTAACTTGTCGTCCACTACTATCAACACAACAGACTTATGTATCGTCCAGTCGTCCACTACTATCAACACAAAAGACTTGTGTTAGTATAGTTGTAAGTTAATAAAGTCACTATGTGTTAAACACGATGTTAGTCTTGTTAGATATTTAGTTAATATAGAGACGCACTATAGTTGACGGACTTTGAACGCGACATTTAGTGACGTCAAGACTTATTGGGATAAAGTCTATTGTTGTTATTAGTCAGTTGGTAAGTGGGACTTAATTAATGATTTTTTGTTTCTTTTCCATCTGATCCTGAGCAAGTGACTACAAAGGCACTTAGACAACAGAGAGACGGTCTATGGAATGTGCTGAACTGAAAGATATTGTATTAGAGATAAGTCTATCAGCCGTGACCCTAGCAACATGGTAACTTTCATCTTATCTTTGAGTGTAGCTACTCCACCAGTGCGGCCTCACCAACTGACAGTCAACTGAATGACCGGACCATGTCGAGACAAAATGGTAACTTGGGGTTAGATAAGGGCTCATAGAGACTATGCCATGCAACATCTCAACATGATACATCCATCAGAAGACGTATTTAGTCTGTACGATACAAGACGTATTTAGTCTCTAGGATACAAGACGTCTTAGTCTCTAGGATACAAGACGTATTTAGTCTCTAGGATACAAGACGTCTTAGTCTGTACGTTACAAGACGTGTCATTGTTCAGTAGACTTTCCATAAAAAATCTCTAAAAAAAATAGAGGATGTCACTGATTAATGGCTATAGCTATGCGATTGGAAATGTCTATGGTAATGGAATACAATGTGGATCACAAACGTACTTATAGATATATAATTGTATAGACTATTTCTAGTAAGGTGAAGGTACTTAAGGTTTTTAATGTTAGAAGTACGTTCATCCAGCCTACGTTACGGGCTGCAATGCTGGTACCGGGAGTACACGAATGATTCCACATCTAGCTTCTAAATAGTTGGAGACTAGAAACAAAGCCTTCAGAAATCGATGGTCATCTGACCAACACTCTCAAGCTCCAAGTTTTACATTCATTCCAAAGCCCTGGGACATCTAAGACAATTTTTTGAAAGCTAATCTCAGCCTACACTACACTTCTAGCCCAGTCTGTAGCCAGGAGATTCAATGACACCACGTGGGCAATGGTCACTTCGCTGGCATCTGACTTAGCCAAGACAAGTTCTAGTGATAATAATAATAATACATTATCTTGAAACGTCTGAATTCATAAGATAATACGGGGTAGGGGAACAACATAGTCTGATGTACGCGTTGATATAATAGAGAACAAAATTTTGTCAACAGACTCAAACATGCCAAGTGTCAAACAAACATTTGAAAATCTACAAAACATCTCAAGATGAAACAGTCCTTTAAATATAATGCTAAATAATAATTACTATCAATAAATAAAAATAACAACTAAACTGCACTGTCTTAAAGCATTTGTTTATTGACTGTGAGAATAATTTGTTCCAATTCTTTTTACTTCAATACAGAAGCGAATTCTGTATTAGATTTTTCCAAACAAACAAAAACTAATGTCAGACTTGAGACCAGTACACGCCTGTACTAATCCTTTGACCAAACTATTAAATGTATTTCAAAACTACCAAAAAGGGAGACAACCGTTGGCAGCAAAAGTTATGCAGGGCGGGTAACTAAGTTAGCTGAGACCAAGAGAGGACAATCGTCTCCCCCAATCACGTACAACGAGATTCCCGCCAAGATAATGATGTCTATGAGAGTTACGTAAAAAATGGGCGTGTTTGGCAGACAAGAGTGAGGACAGGAAACTGGACGCGTGGAGTGCATGCTGGGTTATTTCATCATTAGTACACTACACACAGCCTGTTTCCTAGCCGAGGAAAAATAGAAACTGTACATCCGTGTGCGTTTGGTTGAACGGCTTCAAAATAGTTTGTTTGAGTGGCTCCATGTGGAGAGCAAGTAGGCCTATTGTTCTTGTGCTGTCTCAAATACTAGATGATTTGTTGAAAATTTGAGTAAATCTATAGTTTTTAATGAGCATAAATCAGGTGCAACTCATTTAGTGCTCTAAAACCACAAAGAACTTCTACTCTCAAAAATAGAAACACGTTTTTTTTTAGATACACAGCCAACAATGATGAGCACTCACTTCAAGTCTTATTCTTACGCACAGCCTAATAAGGTGCACCCTATTCAAATCTCGCCTCGCGCACAGCAACAAGACTTAATAGATCTATTCGAGTCCCAGCCAATGAAACAGATCTATTTAAGTTTTCGATTCGAGCACGGGCAACGAGATGCAATCTATTTGAGTCTTGCCTCTAGTCTTAAAGTAGAGCAAATTAATCTCGCATATGACATCATTCTGAGATGAAGTGAAATGAATTATTTCCCCTGAGAAAACAAACCCGACAACTGCATTAATAACCACATTCAGATGATTATCTTAAGGGATAACTTTCCAATATTTCTTGCTGCAGTAAACTAGAAATCCCCCCTCCGGGCTTCCGCCCCTTCCCTCCCCAGTTTGTTTTTTATGCTATACCCCAAATGTGACTAAAGAAATGTGTCAAGTTATAGACAGAAAGCTGACTGACAACTAAGAGCCACTCAACGAGCAGAACATAAAATGAGCCTTTTGGTCCATACACAATGGCACATTCAAGCTGAGGGACATAACATTAGGTGAAAGTCTTCATATTTACAAAGAAGACCTTCCATAGACCATGACATTAGGTGAAAGTCTTCATATTTACAAAGAAGACCTTCCATAGACCATGACA
Source organism: Biomphalaria pfeifferi (assembly GCA_030265305.1). Classification (NCBI taxonomy): domain Eukaryota; kingdom Metazoa; phylum Mollusca; class Gastropoda; family Planorbidae; genus Biomphalaria; species Biomphalaria pfeifferi. The sequence continues at coordinate 6,093,324 of JASAOG010000020.1, read as the reverse complement.
TTAGGTGAAAGTCTTCATGTTTACAAAGAAGACCTTCCATAGACCATGACATTAGGTGAAAGTCTTCATGTTTACAAAGAAGACCTTCCATAGTCCATGACATTAGACGTCATTGCCATATCGCTTGGTTAGAGCCACACACAAGACCACACGGCCTCCAAACATTCAACTAGTACTTGCGTAGAGTCTCTGAACCCAAATGAGATTGTATTATTGTTGAGCTAAGGTTACACAGCCAGCACACAACAGAGAGGGAGGAAGGAATTCATTCAACTTCACGTCAAAGTATCTCCCCAATCCACAAAGGCCTAAGCCTAGATCGAGTACCTGCTGAGCAGTAGTCAAGCGGGTGGAGGTGGTATGCAACGAATCAGTCGACTGTTATGAGGAATAACAAACTTCTGGACTACTGACATGCGGCCTTGAATGTTTGGAAAGGATCAGATGAAGAGCGTCACTTATAATCATGTACAAATAGCTGACTTGAGTTTTATACTTGTCCCCCCCGGGGGGGGGGGGGGGGGAGAGCAAGGTATAGACTTATGTTAAAATAAGACTTCAAATACATTAGGTGTCATACACATTTAGTAGAGCCGCTTTTAATTACGTAGTTATGAGAAGGCAATATTTATAAACAATGCATTTAAACAGCACAAGAGACAATTAATACAATTGTCCGGATTTTTTTAAAGACATTAGTTGCTTCGAAATGAGAGTTTGCAGACTCTGTGCATGTAGATTATTCCCCTCTTGAACTAGTTCCTGCCGACAGCTACTGCTACAGCGTTGCTAGATGTTTATTTACCTCCAGTAGAGTTCCACTCAATACTGCTAGCTAGTGCTGTGTATCAGAAGAGTGCCAACAGTATCACTCCCACTCACCTCAAGTACCCCTTGTCCCAACCATGTCCCCACTTAGCATTTTACCTTCGGCCCAATCCTCCAACAGCAGCCAGTGTAATGTTTCCACAAGATAGAAAGCAGATGGCCCAGTGATTCCCGGGGGACATGTTGGGGCTGTAATAAAAACTTGAGACCCACGCTCGCGTTTAACTCCACGATAGCGTATCATACATGCATACAACACCTCTCAGAGAAATACATATAGAACTTATGTAACTAGAAAGTCAGTTGTATAATGCATACAAACAACTCTTCAATGAATAATGCCTCACAGTGAAAACTCTAGTTTGAGTTGTATGATTCTTCAAAGTAAAAAAAAAAAAAAAAAAAGATAAATGTAGGCAATATTCATGAAAGAGTTGAATAAATTTATGTTCAGGAATATTGTGCACATTGTCTTCTAAATCTAGATCTAAAGGCTTTTCATTGGAATATGTTAAAGTCTAGTTAATGTATCCATTTTTTAAAATTACAATACCTCTTTTTAACGAGTACCTTTGTGGAAACTTCTTGGTGGGTGGACACGGATCTCGAAAACGGCTCGAAAGATTTTCCTAGAAATTTTACAGTTAATGTATATCTTTGGGAAAAGAATGTATAGCCCACCGAGAAAACTTGAGCTATTTTTCAAACTATAAAAAGAAATAAATTTAAATTTGGTGAGAAAACTAGAAAATATTTTTAATTGAACGGACTAAATGTCTTCGAGTATTTCTGCATTCATTCAGGACAGGAGTCGAATAAATTCATGTTTATTAGCATTTTGTGTATCGTCTTCTAAGTTTAGATCTAAAGGTCTAGCCTTGGAATAGTTTAGTACATTTATACATTCGCTTAACCACGATTTTTTTTTCCTACGTGGAAGCGGGGTAAATGTATTGTTTTAAAATCTTACATTCATTAGTTATCAAGAGAAAAAGAATCGCTCCCTATGTTGAATCAAGGAGGTATTGATGTATTTTTTTAAAAATGTGTTTCTTGCTCTTCAGTAGTCTGCTTTACCCACTACCCCTCTAGCCCCAAATCCCAAAAGTCTTAAAGAATCATGCATTTTTTTTTTACCAAACCCTGCCAATGCTATGAATAGTTCTGCCCCAAGAAGTCTGAACTACTTATGTCTATTTAAACGTGTAACCCCTCCCCCCTCTCATCTCACCAGCTTACCGAAGCATTGGTTTCAGTCTAAGTGAACACTAGGCTGAGTAGATTGCAGTATTGTGTTCCACGACCACAGCAACTCCCCCAGTTCACATCTTTGTCATTGCGGAAGGGTTAAGAAAACGAAAAGGTTCACTGCTCACACTTCCCAGCCAACACCTCAGACCGGATGTACCTTAGTGTGGCCCTGTGTCTATGATTTCTTCCATACTTCAACCAACATGGGCTGGAGCGTGAGATAGTACAGTAAAGACTCTATTGTGTGATACAAATGTAAGGAACAGAGTATTGCTTACACAGTGTATTCACAGCTACGTTAGATGAAAGGTAAATTTTGAACAGAGAAAACCAATCGCAGTGTTAACACATGAGTAACGGGCTGTAGGCTTACTATAGAGTCAGACTGACGTCAACCTGAGTGAACACATATTACTTAAAGAAACAATTCGGACGAGTTGCTTCATAAATCTGTGTATCTCAATGTGTATCAATTGTACATAGAGTTCGCAATGATTAGTATCTTCCTAACCAACTTCTAATTGAAATCAAAGAACATCTCCGCCACGACATCATGCTCCCCCCCCCCCCCCTTGAACTCATTCAACCAATCAATAACGTGCCCCAGCCATTTCAAAAAGCTACAATGACATTGTCAGAGCCAGGACATTTGTGGTCAGTGTGCGCAGTATTGACTCTGTTCCCTAGCACCTCCGGCTGCTTCAGTACCTCGGTTTACCGCCTCCATTAGACAGACGTACAAATGAACTGGTTGGCCGTGGAAGCAATGAATGCACCCCCCCCCCTTTTTTTTTCAGATCAATACACAATGCACGTTCAATGTAAATATCTCCAGGTTTTCCTATATCTTTACTTTTCAATGGGGTATTTTTAGTTGGGGTTGGGAAACTCGAACATATTTTGAACCTGCTTCTCAAAGTAGAACTTAGATGTTACCCAAACATTCCACTGGCAAGGGATTCTTTAAACATGTATTATTACTTTATCGACGGAGCTCTTGATTATCTAATTAGAAGACTACATCACAAGATGATATCATCTAACTCTAGAAAACCTGTTGCAATATGGAGTTGAACGAGATACTACATCTAGATCTACAGGATAGAGTTGAAAGAGATACTAAATCTAGATCTACAGGATAGAGTTGAACGAGATACATCTAGATCTACCCTGTCTAAAAGAACATCTGTCATTATGGAACTGGTAATCTATTTTTAGCAGTCACATGACGCACCACTTATCAGCCAGGCACTATGTTGAAATCTACCTTGCTTGAAATGACCACAACAGAGTGGAGCTCTAACCTCTTGAACCAGGTAAGAGATGGATCTAATCTCCCTACTTGAATCTTAATTGGCCATCGGACCACAAGGTGGGGAAGGGGAGAGGGTGCTGAGGAAGATAAGGCAGGGAAGTCTGACTGGAGTGTGTGATCAGCTGATAGGTCTGATGGAAGAGGTCAATGGTGAGCACTGTTCTTACATAGAAGACCCACACATTTAGAATTAAATAAATTAAAGCAACAGTTCAAACAGAACAATGGTAACCGCTAGCTAGAACATTTGGAAACAAGTAGAAGAGACGTGCCTCCATACTATAAACCAATTTTTTTTACATGATGACATTTTATCTTTTTTTGATAGACTAGACCAAACTGAGATTCACTCACCCCTCGTCCCCCCTCACCTCTTTTTTCCCCCCAAAATACTCTCACAACTCCACTTCTGTAACTAACTCTTCACTCGATGTTAGACTTTAAAAAACTAATACCAGAAACAGAGAGCTGCCCATGGAACAAATGATGTCTTGCTGTCTACATCAGCTCCACTAGTTACCTGACACAAGGATAAGGAGCTGTGATAACTAGGCGGCTGGCGTGCCAGTAATTACACCTGACACTGGCTCCAACTCACATTTTGGAACGTGCTGGAGAAAATATTGCTTTTCAAGCGTTACTGTAGCACTGCAGGGCCTACTTCTCAGGATGTCCTTCTGCTTATCTGGATTTGTGATGACGACCCTGATAGTAGTCTCACATTGTCAGACAACATAGCCTACTGACAACAGTACAAGCTCTGTGATAGACACACTGATACAGACACATGCTATCCCGAAAAGAGTTCGCCTTATTGTAATGGTTTAACTTCTCTCTGTCTATATTTCATTGCATTGTGTCACTTTTCACCAAACAAAGTGCATTGAATATAAATATAATATAAATAATTTATATCAAATATAAATATGAAAATCATAACCTAACAATAACCGACAATGCTAATCCTACCGAAGAACAGTTCATTCATTAAAGGCATACCATTATATAAATTTAGTTGATCTATCGAGTGCTTCAATACTAATGGCCAATATTCAGGGATGATGCTGGTCGTCCGTTTGTGGCTGGGAAAGAACAACAGCAGACTTATTGGTGTGGCCAGCAAACATTGCCAAAGTCAGGCCTCTCAAACCATAAAGAGTGGACACTGGTCTAAGCACACAATGGCCCGTGCTTGAGCCAAAGTGAACGAAGAAGAGTTCAATACTATTACTGGATCTATTGACTCAGTCACATGAAAGACCCTTTAAAAAAAAATGATTTAAAGTATGGAGTAGAACAAGAAATGCGTTCTCCAATTTATTTCTAACCGCCGTGTGACTGTTTTATCTGAGACCCGGACATCCATTAGTGCTGCGGGAGTTCTCTTATCAGAGGTAGCGTCTCCAAGTGACTAGAATGACTAGCACTACTCAGCAGGACTGACACAAACCAATCGGACTCTGTGTAGTTTATCCTTGACCTTTGGTTCGGCAAACAAATGGATTGGACAGGTCATATTTAGAAACAATAGTCACGGGCTCACATTATATAATGAAATAGTCAATTTGATGATCAGTTCTACACTAGCCAATTAACACTTATGTCTATTGAGAAAATGAGACTAATGACCAGTACGTAGACAAGGGTTGAAACAAGATTTCTGTGAGATACATGTCATGGCATTTTAAGTACATCAAGTGTTCTACAGTCAATGAAAATTGAATGAAACAAAAATAGAATCAGAAACTAGTGAAGCAAAGAAAGTAAGTACAACAAATAAGTATGAAGTTCAGTTGATATTTTCATGAAGTCTCTCCTCATGTACTAGAAAGTGAACCATTAGGTCATATAAATCTATAGTAGAATTCAAATTGCCCTCTTTGACTCGCCTATTACTTATTCTCCCACCTACAGAGACGACAAAAGACGAAACTTGAACCTGTTTATTACTTACCAGTCACATTGAACAGCTAAGCCACATTGTCACGATTGAAACCACAGCGGTTACATTTCACAAACACAATTTTCTAACGGCAATGTCGGCCCAAAACAAAGCCGACATGTCGAAAAATACAATATAATACAAAATAACCAAATTAAACCCCTCAAAAAAGAAAAAAAAAATAAATTTTATTTGATGTTTAATTATGGAAATGTTTGTTTTGTTTTAATGTATTTTAAAAATGTTTTTCTTGTATTATTATGAGTAAGTAACAAACAAAACAAATTCCTCCCTTACACAGGCGACCAACTTTTGTAAGATTGATTAATTTGGTCTTGATTACAAATGAATGATTTTTAAAGAATGCAACATTTTTAAGCCTGTCCCTAGTCCCCCAACCCACCGAAAGAACTCCTGGTGAAGTGAATGTCTAAATCTACACAGAGTCTATCCAAGTCTAATGCTAGTCCAATCAAGCCAGACTTTGAAGACGGTGCGCAAAATGTTCCTGAACGTCTTTATTGATGGAACTCTTTCATGAAGACGCGGCGATACTCGCTGACGTAAGTCTGTTCAAGATAAGAGATTGTCTAGACCAGATTGAATTATAACGGTCAAACTTGAATATTCAGAGTGTGTTCAATTAGCTAATAAGTCTTTTCTCAAAGATATACACTGCGCAATTTTAAAATCGTTAGAGCTATTTTCGAGAGCCGTGTACATGTTTTTTACTCCTATTTCTTCCCATAAAGAATGTTGCAAGCTGAAAAAGATAATGGTAAAAACAAAGGAGTCCATTGCAAAATAAAGAATAGTTTGGGAACAAATCAATGGGCGAAGTCTATATGTAAACATTTAAGAAATTGTGTCAGAAGAGCTCCAGTAATGTTTTAAGTTTAATCCAGTGGTACTATTAATGTCCTCCAATAGTGTAATGTGTTCAGACTTTATTTAGATACTCCAACGTAAGCAAGCCATGCCTACACTAAATGTGACGACTTGTAGACATTAGAACTGCAATGTTTCCAACGAATACAGCCATTTTGGTGTAGCAGTAATGTGAAGAAGCTATGACGCAGTCCAAAAGAGAGCGATTTATGGCAGACCATTTCAGCAAATGGAGCAGAGATTCATTTGTCTCAGATAATAGCCTGCCTAGCCACTCGAACAAATCAGGACGCCTTGTGATATATCTCTGGCTTGTGAATAGAAACCCAATCAATACTTCTGGACAGAATTAAAGGAGGGAGAAAAAAGAAATAGATTCAGCTAAAAAAAAAAAAAGGCTTTTCCATTGAGTGGAGATTTACAATGAACAGCTTAGGTCCTTTATATGTCCATTAGGAGGAACAAACGTCCGCTGGCTAAATGTCCACAGCCAGAAACAAACGACTAGCTACATGTCCAAAAGGATGAGTACGCCAAGTTTAGTCCAGTGGCTAAATTTCCAAAAGGATGACTACGTCAAGTTTAGTCCAGTGGCTAAACGTCCAGGAAAAGAAACAAGCTCCAGTGGCTAAATGTCCAAAAGGATGACTACGTCAAGTTTAGTCCAGTGGCTAAACGTCCAGGAAAAGAAACAAGCTCCAGTGGCTAAATGTCCAAAAGGATGACTACGTCAAGTTTAGTCCAGTGGCTAAATGTCCAGGAAAAGAAACAAGCTTCAGTGGCTACATGTCGACTGGGAGGGAAAAAAGGTCATTTGATATATGTAACTTTGAAGAATCCAAAGTCCACTAGTTACATGTCCAGTGGAAAGAACAAACGTTCACTAATTAAGTGGACATGAAGAGGAATCAGGTCCAATTTCTAAACACAATATGGGTGATTAGTAAAAAAGAACGATTTGTCTACAAATAGATTTACACTAGAAATCTACTTGAGAAAGAAACATTATGGTAACAATATATATATATATATATCTTAATGTCGCAACTAATTATTTAGTGACATAGTAAAATGTTCTCTATCTAATCGCGCCGTTTTCATCATTAGGCGATGACGTCATTTTCAGTATTTTTTTTTCTTGTGTACTAGTTGCTCTCCCCTTGTCGCTTCGACGTTATTATTTCATATGACGTCAAATTGTTCTTTTTGGTCGCTCGGTGCATTTACGCCATATTGCTCCTCACTGTGTCTTCGGTAATGGACAGCCTTAGCGTTGGCCTTGGTAGATATTCTTGAAGGATTATTTTGACCCCTGTTTAGGGTGAGTTTTATTTCACATTGTAAAATTGTTTGTTTTTTTTTAATATGGATTCGGTCGAATTCGTATTTTGTAATTAGATTAGAGGATTAGAAGAATCTGTTATTTGTCTTTCTATAGGGTCTCAGGTTTCAGGACTCAGGTTTAAGGACTCAGGTTTCAAGTCTCAGGTTTTTCGTCTGAGGTTTCAAATATTGGATTTCGAGTCTGAGGTTCCAGATTCCTATATTCAGACTTGGAGTTACACTGTGACGTTGTGAGTTTTGGTGCTACTCTTAACTTTGATTCTTCATCGTGGTGAACATCCGTCTTGGTTAGAGGACACCTTGATCAGCTTATTGAAGTGAATCGTCCTCTTACAGAATCTTTGTCTTGTATTTGAAATTATAATTCAGTAGTTAATGGAACTAGACTATGATGTAGTAATTTCTCATATCATACTATAAACATGTACTTGTATTCATTTACCATTACCGTTAATCATGTCATTTCATTGTATAAAACTCATTTTATTAAATTCATAGTTTAATTTAAATCATCATAGACATCGTTTATTAGCTTATGTTCAACTGGGTGTGTCTGGTGGTCTGTTGGGCTGAACTCTGGGACTGAATATCTTATAAAAGTGATAATGATTTATAAATTAATTGTAAAACATACACACATTGCAATTAATATTTCTTTTAATACCTAGACAAATTAATAATTCAATAATGAAATCTTAAGACCTGACACTTAACATACGGAATGATGTTTTAAAGATCTAGTGCTGGCGAAATCACGACTGTGTAGAGCAAATGACGTCAGCAACAACTCGAGAATGAAAGCTTTCAATCACGCTAACCAACTTGTCTGATCCATGTCCATTACAGAGACTCGTAAGTCCGGTGACTTCATAATAGACTTTGTAGATGTGTTTTAATTCCGTCCACACGAAAACCTTCACTAACAGGTAAACGATTCATCATATAAAGTATACATTTCACGCGATGATCTAAAAAACTAGTTATTTATTGTTGTATTAAATTATGTTCCACTTTTATACACTACTTAATAGATTTTCTCTCTTTAAAAAAAAGGAAACATTTTTTGTGTGTGAAAATGTCGTAGTTAGTATAACAGAACTTAGCAATACAAATGGGGAAAAAAAATCGACAAAAAATCTAAAACTGTTAGTATAAATGTGTTGAAAATATGGTACATAGTTATCTCCCTCTTACTAAATAGCCTCCTGTGTTTTGTAACTATTAATAGTGAATAGTTGTAAAAATGATATATTTTTTTTAAATGAAAAAACTGCTTGCATAATTGATTTTTTAAATATAATTTTTCGTTTCAGAAAAGAAAAAAAGTAGCCGTTGCATCAGAACTTTGAATGGTCTAAAATATCATGATGTCAGATATTCAATATCTTTTCTAGTTTACGAGATCTAAACGGGACGAACGGACAGACAGATCACATCACACAAAACTAATAGTGTCTATTCCACTTTCGGGGGCCGCTAAAAACTACGCAACAAATACTACTCATAGAATTCTTTCCCAACACAGTCTAGGTCAGCATTGAAAGAGAATCTGTGTGTGTGTTGAGGGATTGCTGTTTGATGTTAATCACATCTCCTTTAAGTAACTTAGTTTCCTTCATGTTCTTCTTCAGTCACTATGAGTTGAAACCTCAATACTAATCTGAGTAGGATTACTGTACCATAGCTGTGATCAATTAAGTGCTTGACGTTAACAAAGAAAATCTAAATCTACTAATACATGTTTACTCAACAATTGAATAGCAACGGACTTACTGAGACAACTCTAAATATTATCAGACCCTTCACCCCCACAGTGTGTCACTGCAGCATCTTAACAGGACAAAGTCGCCTCACAAGTCATGACTGCAATCTAGGACAAAGCTGCCCCATCCGTCGTGACTGCTAGCTCCGACTGCCTGCTGTGTGCTATAAACCTATAAACACAGAAACTCGCCTGAGATACCTGACGAGTGTATGCGCTATGACATTCCAATGCCTTGAATGGCCAATCACACCCGAATGCTACCTGCGTTTCTCCCCTTACTTGTGTGGAAGTCGGGCCATGCCAAACATACACCAATGATTACCACCACTGTGTGTCTGGCTAATAATGTGATGTAGATTACCTGCAGTTTCTATCAACAGATGGAGTCTCAGCATGGGATACAACCAATTAGTCACACGTCAATCACAACATTAACCAATCAGAAAGGTCAGATTATGTAGAAGGTCATTTCACTTCCATTACAAAAAAAAAAAAAAATCACTATACAAAAAAAAGTGACATTTAAAAAGAAGATTTCATAGAATTCCTTCCTAAACTTGTTCCATTCAACAAGCTATTTACAGAACTCTTTCAAAGTAATTGGATTTCTCTGGATGGGGTTTATTATTCAAATGTATCAAACTAAACAGTCGCTGATTGGAATGGCATGATGACAGTTAAACTAAGGATTTTGTAGTCTCGATGCAGTCCTATTTCAACAGGCCTACCTAGCTGTACTGTTAGTGTCAGCTAATTACCAGGTGACTTTATTCAGCAGATGCCCACTAGACTGGACCATGTGTTCAATGTGATTGGCTGAACTCATGTCAACACTAAAAGTAAACCTAACCAATAGAAGCCAGTCACAAAAGGTCTATACAGTTGATTCAAATGGAGTTCACGTTCAAATCGAAAGTCCACTGTGCGCGGCTACCTTGATGGGGTTCACTGAGCTAGCCGCTAGTTCTAGCAAGTGACTAATATCAACAAACAAGCTTGTATCCAGGCCATTGTCCAAGAAAATTCTCGGCTTTTCGGTGGTTTGTTTTTCTTGGTCTAAGCGTCGCTGTCGTTTGTTCGCCTTCCCTCTTTGATCATGAGGCAAAGTTTTTTTTTCTTTGACCAGCCCCCCCCCCCCTCTTTTTTTTTCTTCATTTTTCTTTTTCATTCCGTTATCACTTTGAAAAGGCCCACAACTCCTGCTGGACCGACTTGACTACGTACGCTTCAATGGCTTCCTTTGAGAACCTTCCACCACTATGAGCCTGGGACAACTGTGGCGACAAGGGAATGTGAGACGCTGATCAAACAAACGTCCAGTGAAACAGGAGGTTGAGAAAATATTTTTTCTCTGCTAAGACCAACAACTGGACAGGTCAGTTTATGGACAGGGCGTTGTTGTGAAGCGTGAAATCATTTGCTCCTTTCCAGACCAACAGAAGAGTGACTTTATCTTCTAGTCAGCTGATTTCATACAGCAAGACTAGGGATCCCTCCAGCTTACACTAGTCTACGGACACTGACCATTGATTGGTTTCCATTACAACGAACTTAGCCCCATAAGACATTCAATCATGTCGTAGAAAGCAGAGCAACTGATTTTGTTTGCTACATACAGTACAGACAGACACAAGGCATGACAGAAATAAAACAACTTTTTAGATGTGTCATTGTACTGGTGGTCAACAACTGACCCACACTAACCCGCATAAACTCAAAAGGTTAAATTTCTCTCCCTTAATAAAAACAAGTCGGTTCCCCCCCCCCCCCTCTTTTTTTTCGTTCGTACCCGGGATACTATTGTAAAAAAAAACGCAAGCTTAAAATCTATGGCCATATTACAAGATCTTCGGGGCTCGCAAAGACCTTCCTTCAGAGAATAATACCAGGAAAAAGAAGAAGAGGCAGACATAGAAAGCTATGGGAGGACAACATAAAAAAATGGACGGACCTACCATTGAAAGAGGTTTTAAACAAGGCAAAAGACAGAGAGGAATGGAGAAAGACGGTCCAACAGACTAAGGGATAGGTAAAGGTAAAACCCTGGATACAGCCATTTGACAAAATCAAGTGAATTATTCAAAATGATCTTCCCCTCCCCCTCCCATGCTTTTGTCCACCCCCTGCCGTGGGCATACTTAATAGTCCGCCTGTCTCCTGACAAGATTCCCACTGCGTTTAGTTGGTCCCTGAATGTACGGTAAACTTACACCGCCACCTACGTGCAGGCAACAATAAGACTAGGGGGAGAGCATTTCTGAAGTAAATAACAAACGTAGAGTTATGTTTCCCTGCTACGTTCGAAGCACTCGGGTCTATAATCACCCCGAAAGCATCCACTCCTTGGCCAAGCACCCAGTCATTACATATCTCGTTCACAAGACGTAATCTCTGGAACTTTTGGAACATAGAACACGTTCCAACATGTTCATTATACATATGGACAAGTAATCCTGACTGATTCCAACATATTCATTATACATATGGACAAATAATCCTGACTGATTCCAACATATTCATTATACATATGGACAAATATTCCTGACTGATTCCAACATGTTCATCATACATATGGACAAATAATCCTAACTGATTCCAACATATTCATTATACAGTAATAACTTACGTGAGGCAACTCAACGAGACATAGACGTTTATTCACACGACATCACAGGTACACAAAATCTATCTTAGGCACAATCTCTCCATATTGGCTCTTTACTTGGGTGGAAATCGTTCTCCTCTTCTAATGTTGACATCCTTTCCAGTCTAGTTTATCACGGTGCGCACCTTCTAGCTTAGATGGCGGTGCGAATGGCAGAGTTATAACATTGCCCCCTTCTTAGAGCTTTTCGTCCCAAAAAGAAAGTGCTGTGGAGGTTTGCCGGTTCAGGTGGAGGTCGATCGGTGGGAGCCACAGACGGCAGGGAGCCTGTTGCCCACGAGGCCATCTGCACAGTATTCCGCGGCCGTCGCTTCCTCTTCTTCCAGTTGGCCAGTCTACGTTTGAGACGATGTCGTGGTCGCTGCTTTGACTTCATGACGATAGTCTCTGATGCCAGCCACTTAACACAAATGGAGGTTGTGGCGATCACTGTAGTTTCCAGGGCCGCTGTTTTAAGACGCCAAGTCAGCGGACGTTTTCCATGGAAGTCTCGTGACACAGTTGTAGGGCCCACAGGTAGCCATGGTTTCAAACACGTAGTCTTTCTCAGCCTCATCTGTAAGGTATGCCCATGAAGCACCCCTGTAATGTTCCATAAGCAAATGTTCATCCATCACTGCATCAGGTTCTGCAAGAATTAATTCACCATCGTTCAAGTCACTCTCACTGATGTACGCAGAAGTACAGACCTTGTAGTTGGGTTTCTTGACATGGGCACTGTCCCCGCAGGGCGTCGCATATACGGTTCTTGTCAATCGTCTGGAAGCAGTTGCCAAGCATCAAGTTCTCTCTTATGCTGACGCCAAAGTCTAATTCGTTGTTTCTGTCTCGGCCATTGTTGGGGCCCGTATTCACCCGACGTCATCCAGGGCAAGGAATAAGAAATGGTCTTGAGGCTTTCGTGGTTCGAGGTCCCGTCAAATGTACTGACAGATAAACAAAGGTCTTTAAGGTCCACAGCAGAAAGCTTGGACGCAGATCCAACGTTGTCTTGATCTGTCCGGCTCGTTGCAGGTATTCAAGGAACAAAAGTTTCAGGCACATAACAGACTTCTCTAGTTTCTTCATTTGTTTCTTTTCTTTCAATTCTGTATATCCCATTGAGATCGTCGCAGCAATCATTGTCACGTTTCTCGTCCTGAAAGTCATCCCCGCCAGACTTGCCCACAACACAGTCACAGACGGCGCTCCAATCCCCGGCGCCTCCATCACCACTGTTTGTCCTGACCAGGTAACTGCTCCTTCCCTAACGAGTTTATTCCTCCTTTTGCTTGCGACACAATTTTATCACTTTGGTCTATTCGGCCTTCTACTTGCAACACACTTTCATCTACTTTGTTCCACTTCATGCCCCTCATCATATTACAGATCATGTTCAATTGTTCATTAAATGCATTCCTAAAGTCCTGGTACTCGCCAATGACCTCAACAATCCCAGATTCCATTTCAAATTGGTAGGTTTCCGGAATTTCTTCTTCATCAATCAAGGCTTGCCGGAGACGAGCCGTGAGCGTTTCTCTGCTACCAACGGGTTTTAAACCTCGGTACTGAAGCTCTTGTCTTAGCTCTTTAATTGAGAGCTGATGTAATAGCTTTAAACATGTCATTGTAATCAAAGCCTACCTCCTCTCGTTGAGTTGCCTAAATTCCCACTTCTGACACCAATTGTAATAACTTACGTGAGGCAACTCAACGAGACATAGACGTTTATTCACACGACATCACAGGTACACAAAACAACATCTATCTTAGGCACAATCTCTCCATATTGGCTCTTTACTTGGGCGGAAATCGTTCTCCTCTTCTAATGTTGACATCCTTTCCAGTCTAGTTTATCACAGTGCGCACCTTCTAGCTTAGATGGCGGTGCGAATGGCAGAGTTATAACAATACATATGGACCAATAATCCTGACTGATCCAACATATTCATTATACATATGGACAAATAATCCTGACTGATTCCAACATGTTCATTATACATATGGACAAATAACCCTGACTGATAATGTGTGTGTGTGTGTGTTGATTGTGTGAGGGAGAGATTTCAAATAAACCAATCAAGTGTTGCGTTCGCAATAAAAAAAAAAAAAGAAAGAAAAAAGCCTCAGATTGAACCATCAATGCTTAGTTGTTGAAAGACGAATGTAATAGCAATGTTTCAAGTGATTGCACTCTATAGAGGTTTAGAGTGAAGCTTATCACACAGAATGGAAAGATATAGATATATATACAGAAATGCTTCAATGTCCTCAACATAATTCTCTAATTCAACAGTGACAACTGATCGCAATGGTTGTGTCCTGGAGTCCGACACGTTTCTAAAGACATTTGTTGTTTCTACAAGCTCAGAGAGACATTCATGCAAACTGGTGAATAGTTTGAATTCAATCCTGGATGTCACAGATAAATATGAGTGTAAGATCACGAACGGACATTTTCAAAGTGGCAAGAAACTTTGTACAAATGTCAATAAATCACAGGATCTTAATACTGTCAATAATTGTTTGTCCACCAAAAGAGAATTTCATTTTGTCTCGCCATTCAAGCTCTTGATTTCAGCATATAGTAAACAAGCCACATAGGCCAAAGATTAGACATGCACAAGTAAAAATCATTAGCCAATAAAGAAACATTATGGATGTAGACGTGAGAGATCAATTAAAGGGTGGAAAAAAAAGGGGGGACTACTAAACTTAGTGGACTGATGAATTTGATTTGATTTTGATTTTAGGCACATCGGCACAACTTAGGCCATGTCGTGCCTGCAGTCCCTTAAGTACTACTCTCTCTCTACATAACAAGGGCTAAATTCTATACTGATGAAATGGGAAGGGTTAGTGGACAATAGTATAATCTGATCCTTCAAACCACACATATATATCAAGTCGGTTCCCTCCATATATATGTATAGTTATAGATAGATATATAGATAAATACTTGGATAGATTGATTTCAATGTGGATGTATTTTTCACTATATTTCTAGTCTCATTATTCTCTAATTCAATGTTTTGTGTTCTTGAATTATTCCACACTCACCATAGAATTTGCGTTGTGCATTTTCTTGCTAGACGATTCTCGCGTTGAATGACACATGGTACACAAAAATCACAGTTACCTGCATAGATCTAGATATTATCTGAACCGTGCTATGAGAAGACAGTCCAGTTATCAATCAAACGACAAAAGATCAAGTCGAAAGCAGAGAGACCATTAGCTTCCCACCCTCCCTAGAGTCCCTCATCTCGGTCTGATGTGCTGGACTCACTGAACAAACAGCTATCTTTGAGCTAAGCGACCAGAGTTGTGATGAAGTGTGTCAGGGCCGGCACCCAGACCAAGAAAACTCCTAGATCTAAATTCTAAACTAGATTGGTCAAAATATGTTTTAATGCTACGTCTGACCACATCTCGCTTCTGATTAGTTGAACTTAAGACAACTATTCTTGCAATGTGAATTGAAGGCTACCTATTATGTCTGAATGTAACAGGTAGCACAATGTAGCTGATAGAACTGGTGTACTTACCCCCAAGTTTTCATTCTCTCCATTCTTAGAATCTGATTTATAAGTAGTCCAACCAAGGACAGGTTTTTGTACAGAATCCACAGCAGAATCCAATAATACAACTGAAAGCATAGAATAGAAATATTTGAAATTCACAAAATATGCTGGGTTGATTTATTGTACAATGGTAACATTATATTACACAATTCTGCTGGTTTTCACTGATTTGATGTTGACTCAATGTTTAATAAATGTATGTCATAGTTTAAAAAATGATTTTGGCTCTTATCTTATACATTACATACACACACACAAACACTGACACACACAAACAACAACAAAAAACAAGAACCTGACAATTACAAAGCAGAAACGATTTAGATGGGGAGATGCTACATCAAAATGTAAGGCTTCTACATCGGCCTCGAGAGCTTGCTGTTAGAATGGAAAGACTTAACATGCAACAGGTCTTATTAGAACAAATACCATACGCTTTAAGAGTCAAACTAAAAACTATTTTGTATTTGTCAGGTGGATACAAAATGTGCCTATTTACAATAGTAATTGAAATAAAGCCATTTAAATAATGTACATTGTCAAAAAATGAACATTAAACAGTAGTTATTGAACTTATTATGGTAGGTAGTATTACTATCGTGACCGGCTGTTGACCATGGAGCATGACAATCTCATACAAAGGGGAATTCAGTCCAACGTCCAGGAGGTCCTCACTAGCTACCAAGCTCTATGGAGTGGGATGTCATTTATCACAGTGACACACAACAACTTCAAGTCATTGTTATGAGAACGACACAGAGGAGGGGGTCCCCTACTTGTTAAGTCTCGACTTCAAGGGAAGGTGCCACCAAAGCTCAAATACATATTTAAAAAAAAAAAACGCCCCCCTGCACAGGCCAATTATTTCAATTCTGAGAGAAAAGGGGAAAGACGGTATAGCAGAAGTTTTCAATGGAGGCCAGAACTGATACATGTTGAATCCAAACCTACAAAGATAACTGTATTAAAACTTTGGGAGCCAAGTCCCATTTGAAACCTTCGCCATTCAAGACCAACCACTTGTGTTTAGAACGTGATACCAGCGGAACAGGCTGACGCCCGTGGCGAGGCAGAATGGTGACAATGGAAACTTCCCTAGCAGAGAAAGACAAGCAAAAGGCGTGTCAGAGAGTAGGACAATCAAGGCCACTACACTCCAGGAAGAAAAGAAGAGGAAAAAGTGTCCTATTTGATGCCAAGCATCTGTCACTGGGTCAGGGGGGGGGGGGGGGCTTGAATATGGTCACTAATGTGTGTCTGGTAAATTTGTGTGTGTGCGCGATAGAGTGAATGTGTTAAGATTGTTGAGCTTCTAGGTTTCAGAGAGAAAGGCCGGTCAGAGATACTAGTTAGGACGTTTCTTGAACACAATAAAGCACAAGATCAGCTTAAGGAATCCAGCTGAACTATTCTAGTAGTGCGGGATGAAGGTAATGAGTTGTATTAGAAAGGGAACAGGTTCAATCCCTGCAAGATAAGGATTTTGTCCTCGTCGAAACCTATCAACCTTAACCTGAGTTCGTGACCTATACAAAAGATGTTACTAGAATCAAGGTAGCAGACGGCCCAGTCACTTTATTGGCTGACACTGAGACTGTTCCAACATGATCAACACAAAAACTCATAAAGTTTTTCTGTTACCATTTATTTATTTTAGGAATAGGGGCGCCTGGCAAGGGTGATGTGGAATTGAGATAAACAATTCCCGAGTGTTTACACGACTGTTATCGATTTCATTTGTCAATGTTTTAATACTGCTTTGATTTACTTAGTGAACTCAATACCAGGGCAGACTGGACTCAACACAAGGCGAGCGGAGCCAAGCTGTGCTAGTGTGCCTGCAAAATGTCTCGATATCTTCTAGAAATGACTTGTAAGTGGTCATTAAAAAAAGTTGTAGATAAATCCCATGGAGTTAACTAGTACATAAAAACAATACTGGAATAGTGCAAGCAATTTGATGTTCGACTTTCAAAGAAAATCAGTAATCACTAGATCTATTTATTGATAGTCAGTACTTTTTGCTGGTATTAATCAAACAGAAATAACAAAATGAAACTGAGTACGAGGATTTGACTGACTGCTGATTTGTTTTTTTTAAAAGCAACGAAGTCCCAGCATATCCCAGTCATCAGTCGCCATCTTAAAGCCCCGAACACACTAAGCCCAGCTACACAAAACATTTCAAATGTAATATAATAGCCCTAAGCTATCTCACTTATTTCCATTGGCAGTATTTTCTATCATGGCGTCACTGCCATCAACTTTGGCCACCTGCTGTGTTCACACCCAGAGATCACTCGATGGCAGCATCACGTGACTAACTGCAAACAAACACTTGGAGAAGGAAGAGGGGAGGGGGGGGGGGGGGGAGGGCAAGAACAAATCCCATAAAGTGATGCGTGGAGTAGCTAACCTCAGAGGCAATCGATGGAATACGAGCATCCCGAGACGAGGAAGAAAGGGAAAACTGTCAAGTAATTGAATAGTCTATAATTACTCGAGTCTAAAACAACCAGAACAGAATATCTACAAACATTCTGAAACCACAACACACCCACACATAGAGATTGAGCAAGCAATTAAGCTATCAATCAACCCACACACACAATATGTTGGTGAGACAAGACAATTTAATGAGCGGGACGAAGGTAGACACACATAGGCTATATGTATAGACACAGTTCACGATGGATGTTTTGAATCTATTAGAAATGTCTCGGGTCTTTCTATCTATAAAACTAAGTAAGGTGTAATTTTCAATGTATATTACTTGCAGAAATGTGACCGGAAAAAAAGTTTTTATTTCAATGCACTGACGTATATTTCTGTTAGTAAATAATTAGAATGTCTTATAAAGTCTATGGTTATTACCAAGCCAGGATCTGGACTAGAAGAAGGAGCAATAGCTTTATAGCTCCTGTAGACTTTCTAGACTAATGGTCTCAGAGTAATTAAAAGTGTTTGATGAGACTGTCTCTAAACTACCCCTATGATAGAACTACTATTGCAGTGAGACTGTCTCATAGACTACTCCTATTGCAGTGAGACTGTCTCTAGACTACTCCTATAATAGAACAACTATTGCAGCGAGACTGTCTCTAGACTACTCCTATGATAGAACTACTATTGCAGTGAGACTGTCTCTAGACTACTCCTATGATAGAACTACTATTGCAGTGAGACTGTCTCTAGACTACTCCTATGATAGAACTACTATTGCAGTGAGACTGTCTCTAGACTACTCCTATGATAGAACTACTATTGCAGTGAGACTGTCTCTAGACTACTCCTATGATAGAACTACTATTGCAGTGAAACTGTCTCTAGACTACTCCTATGAAAGAACTACTATTGCAGTGAAACTGTCTCTAGACTACTATGATAGAACTACTATTATCTGTTATGTTCATATTCAAAATATGCACACACAAAAAAATGTTTTTTTAATATAAACCTGAATGAAATCCAGTTCATCAACTGGACACTGAAAGCAGTTGTTTACAAGGAATAAAGAGAAATAATTTTTGTGTTAAGAAGAACAGAATTCTTTCACCAAATCCTTCTCCGTGCAAACCAACTCAAGTTTGGGATTTGTTAGTTCGTTGAATCAAAGTGCGTCAATACTAATTAGTTTAAGACAAAAGCATAATAGCTACACGTCATGGACTATTAGCGGACTTTTGTTATTAAATTCATTCTAGACATTATTATTATTAATAAATAATAAATTCAATTGGTAAAAATGAAAAGATTAAAATACAAAATTTTCATTACAAAAGAAAGTTCATCTTTTTCTATCTAGATCTTCACTTAAATTGGTGTAGCAATGTACAGACAGTTCAGAAGCACTCAGATGACCTAAGGTCATCATAGTTGCTGACCTTCTTGGTCAGTACTACTTTAACAATCTCTAAAATTACTCATTTGTTTTGGTAAAGCTGTGTCTTGACACGACAACCTGACCGCCCGACGAGTTTGATGGGGAAAGAAATAGCGTGTGTGTGTTTGCGCGCTAACTAGCAGGGTGGAGTGTCAGGAACAGAAAGCAGACGACTTCAACCTCGACATAAGTTTATGATAAACATAATTAGTTTTCTCCTCCCCCGGGTCCATTGATGATAGATGCACTCAAAGTGACCATAGACCATAACGTGGCTAGTACTTGAACTGTTTCATGTAAACATGCCGAACTACGTCTTTCCACTGTAGAGATAACAGTCGCAACACACAGGGGTCACAAGGGTCAACTCTGGACGTCCATTTGGTGTGGAGAGTTGGGTTAGAAATAACTAGGCAGCAAAGCACTAAACACAGAAAGTCTTAGAAGGTGTTTCAAAGGGGGACAGTGTAACAAGTTTAGCTAATAAATCATGGCCAGTTGAAGACAACGTTCAGAAATTGATATCCATGCACTGACCACACACACCCGTGGTCACTTAGCAACAAGCACGTTATAGACTATTGGGAAATCCAACAAAATTCTGTTCAATCGTACACACGAACTTGGATGGTATATTTGTACTTCCATTCATTCCATCAATTGATTTTCTTTTAGACTATGCAATCTCTTTCTAGGAGACATTTTAACTAGAAACAAGCCAAGTGTCCTGTCAAAGTTTGTAGCTTGTAGCTGTCTATAATGTAGTCTCTACTTCACTGAAGATCTATTTCTTCGGAAACATTAAGCGACTACAGGAGCACATCCCTGTTGCAAAGGTGACATACACAAGTTGAATTTCTTCTTTCTAGAGCCCGAGGCTGTTCATTGCACCCATTTGTACACACAACACACTGAACGGAATGGGGAAAAGGACTTCTGTGCAATACTTAAACTGTTCAGTGCGAAGAAGAAGAAAAAATAAGTGTGTCAGTAAAGTCTGTCCATGTCTATGACAGTAAAAGTCAAGTCTATGAGTCTCTTATCGGAGGGTATCTAGTGTTCTTAGATGTTGCGCGCATAAGCGTTTAAGATTTCATTAACTAAGTAGATAATACGCCTTTTAGATTATAGTTTATTGTATCTACATATGTTAATATATTGATATGTAAATGTTAATTTAAAAAAAACGAGGCAAGGATATTTATTTACAAGTACATAAAAATAAAACCACATCTATCTTTAGCACAATTTCTTCATATCGGCTCTAGACTTGGGCGGAACTCGTTCTTTAGTTCTAATGACAACATCCTTCTCAGTCTGGCAGTGAATGGCAGTGAATGGCAGTGAATGGCAGTGAATGGCAGTGTGCATGGCAGGGTTATAACAATGATATGTAAATGTTAATTGAAAAAAAAAACGCTAAAGCTTAACATTCTAATAAAATAATTTAACCTTTTTATTAAAAAAAAAAAAAACATTGATAAAGTGTTGTTACGAAAACTCATTTGCATGTAATGGAATATTACTAAAAGTTTTAGTGAATTGTCACTAGAAAAAAATATGTTCTACGTTGAATGACCGCATTTTCAGATGAGGTTATGAAACTAAGTCGGCTTCACGAACATAAAGCAATATCCAAAAAAAAATTTAAGAATATTCATGAACAATTTAAAAAATCTACTATTAAAACAATGTTAAAAACAAAAAACGCAAAGCAGGATATGTTTTAGTGATCACTTTAAAAAAATGCATTGCTTTTTAAAAAAAAGTCTTAAGATATTGTTGAAAATTGATTAAAACTAATATTATTTTTTTTTAAACATATGTTACACAAAAAGACTTTTTTTTCTGTTAGTGATAAAATATTATTTCAAAATTGTCTAGTTATGTAGCTTATGAGGACATATACGGAACCATCAGTGGTTGGACGCTACAAAATGGCTTCATAAGTAATATAGAATAAAGAACAAATCTATTCACTATTCACCTTGTGAGTTCTGATACATAGGCAACATTTTAATAAAAGTTTAGTCCGCAATTTCATATACAAACCCATGACGAAACTAATTTCATCTTTCAACAGTTTTGTGAAACAAATGATGAAAAAGAGATAAGACTCTAGTAGTAAACTGAAGTTCGCTGGATTTCGAAAGGGATTTGTTATTGCTCGTTTTGTTAAGCTCTTAAATACAATTTTGATATTTTTTTTTTTTAGAAACAGAAAGATTCAACGGTTGGCGATGACTTAGAGCAGGCTGAAAAAAAATTGTTTTACATGGTAGGTATCTAACGCAAAGGAACCTCCGACTGCTAGAAATGTATCCTATATCGTTTATTCTTATATTTTAGATATGAAATCTATTTTTTAAAGAGTTTTACAATGTCACATAACTTGTTATTTGTTGACAAATGAATTACTGCCTAAGGACATTGATATCTATGTGCCATTCACGTAACAATGCTCTAGGAAGACATGACGATTCGCTTCTACAAAAAAAATATATAAATATAAATGACAATTATTAAACATCTGTTACTGATGTTCAAATTGAGTTGCTGGAAAAAAATATGGTGGGGGAGGAGGGGGAAGAATTTTAAAATCCTCCGGCTCCCACTTGAAGTGGGGGAGGGGGGCAAATGAGTGTTTTTTATTTAATAAAATTAAATATTACGCAAAATGCAGACCCCCCAAAGAGTTCAAGCCTCCTGGCCCCCAAACGCTGAGAAATTTCTAGCTACGCCCCTGGTGGCACAACAGAGATATGGCTGCATTTAAATGTTTCAGTAAATTCCATAACTGTGATCGAAACTGGAATTATGTTTTAGCTTTTCCATCAACATACATGGTTAACCTAGATTTAGTGCGTAATAAACTTAATGAATAAGCAAAGAAATAGACAGGATGTAGAGACTAGAGGAGATATTCGCCATGCTTTTAAAGCTTACAATTTTTAATATTGTCAAACTGCTAAAGGCACAAGGTTCCCATTAGCTTGATTTGTTTTTCTAGTGAATTCGGCAATAATAATGTTTATATTAAAAAATAAAACTAATTACAATTAAACCTAAAAACAGTAGGCCCTAATATTCAAAAATTTAAAAGGGGACTATTCTTAGGATTTGAAAGAAAGTCATGACAATGAGACTAATTTTTGTGTGTAATCACTTCAAATTATTTGACATAATTTTTGTATAATGATAATATGAACTGTTTTTGCTTTCAATTCCGAAGATTACGGCTCAGTCCAGTGTTTCACATAACTACGCAAACCCATTTGCGACCTGCATATTTTCCCGAATTTCGTGCAGACAAAGCTGTTGTCCGTCTTTTACGCCTGTCTTCAATTATGGCTTTTCATTGAGTCTCAAATGTTTGGGTCTCTCTCAGAGGCCATCTGCTGCCAGAGAATGATACCAGTTACTTTCCTTCTATGCCAGTGAGGACATCTTTATAGCGCTTACGGGGGGGGGGGGGGGGGGGGGGGGCACCTCTGTAACTCCGTCCTCCTCTAAGCTCGCCAAAAGAAGATCGCCTTTTGGCATGCGGTCGTCTCCCATGCGGGATAAGTGACAGCATAAAATTTAATAAATAAATGACATTTTGTTCAAATTTGCCTTCTCACACTTCTTTATAAGTGTTTTTCTTAGAGGGGGGCGCTGGCGGATTTTTTAATAGAAAAAATACGAAAAGGGGGCGATAGGCCAAAAAAGGTTGAAGACCACCGGTCTAGATCAATTATAATATCTAGATCAATAACATGTTTTATGCAAAGGAATTGATGCAATTTCACTCAAAATAAGATTTCTTTTTAAGAAGTATATATATATAACTTGTTTTCCTGATTTATTTGAATGCATTCCATGCTATGATCAGAGCCCTAAAGGTCACAGTGTGATCATTGCATCATTTCTTCCTCTGCCACACTGCGTGGTCGTAATGGGGAGGTGAAGACGGCTTTGTTGCTGCTGAATTATTCACACACAGACATTCAGGTGTTAACGCGTCACGGATGAAGGGAGGATAGGCGCCCCGGGCGATGCAGGACAGGTTTTAGTCATTGACTAAATCAATAGAATCACACATCGTGTCACATTAGGTCAGTGTCGGGCTAGTTCTGAACTGGGACTTAGCCACTGGATCA
The DNA here is from genome assembly GCA_030265305.1 of Biomphalaria pfeifferi. Classification (NCBI taxonomy): domain Eukaryota; kingdom Metazoa; phylum Mollusca; class Gastropoda; family Planorbidae; genus Biomphalaria; species Biomphalaria pfeifferi. Next base: position 6,069,738 of record JASAOG010000020.1, on the reverse strand, counting down.
TCTAGTGTCGGGGTAGCTCTGAACGGAGACTTAGCCACTGGATCATACAGTAAGGCTTCAGTATGTATAAAAAAGAACAACAACAAGGCAACCAAGAATTGTAAATTGGATCTAAAACTAACAGATTCCAATGTGCGTACACCCCTATCAACAAAAAGTGTACTAAACCTAGCTCATGCCTTTTCCCAAGTCTCTCTCGTTCGGCCCTAAGGTTAGAAACCCAATATTTCAGTTGAGCAGGCTGAGGATACACGGCATTTGTTGAGTCAAAACCTTAAGAACTAGTTTCCTTATATCCAAGTGTATCCCACTTTCAAGTACTACTCACCATCTAGAAACTCAAACAGTACTATGGCACCTCTACTAGAAAAACATGTACAAGTCTACATCTAAACCTAGCACATATTTCAACTTCCATTCCTCCTTAATGAAGCTGATGACTTGTTGTAAGATCAACAACTTTGTCTTTAATAACTACTGAATGAGGGATTTAAAAAAAAAAGGAACATTTATTAGCCAGCCCTTATTCCGCACCCCCCCCCCACCCCCAAATCATAGTTATGGGCTTGTATAAAATAAATCTACTTAGTGTTTATTAGAGATAGTTCAACTATAAAATAGCTAAATTTTTGGTGTATCCGGTGTAAAAAAAAACTAAAGGAAGCTTAATAAGGCTACAACTATATTTTGTTTAAAAGACATCTGACAATTGTGTGCACAATTTAGCACTACAGAATCAAATTTTCTAAGAACTTCCGTGTGAAGCAGTAAATCCTATGAATATGACATCTGTTGACTGTTTCAGTAGACTTTCACTCTAGGACTTGAAAACTTTGAATATGACATCTGTTGACTGTTTCAACAGACTATCACTCTAGGACTTAAAAATTAAATTAAAAACAAATTGGCGAATAGCAAGCTGTGAAAGAGGAGATTAGATACGAAGACCAACAGCTACACATTGTTCAAATTATATATCAATTTTGTTTTATTGAAAAAGCTTATATCAACTCTGTGTATCAAGGATTGGCCTCTTTAGTCACACAAGAAGTTGCAAAGGGAAAAGATCGTCTCTCAAGACGTAAAATGCCACAGATATCAACTCTGTATGGTAAACAGTTTGTACACGTTATTTTTCCCACACCCAAACTCGGATCAAGCTGAAATTTGGTACAATTATTTCTTTTACCTTAAAACACAAGAATCAATTTAAAAGCTTCAACAATTACTTAATTTAGGCCTACGTTTGGTAATAAATTATGTTATTTGGTATCTTGAACAAGGGAAATAAAACGTACTAGAAAGATGCTCTAAGTTTAATTAGTCCCCTTAAGGACTCTTAAGCCCTGAGTAAACATTTTTTATGCATTAAAAAAAAACGATCATGTAAACATTCAAAAATATACCCCTTCTTCCCTCTCCTGGTCCAGACAAGTGATAGGATCATAGCGCATTGAGAAAGCTAAAAGCTAAACAGAAAGAATTGGTAAAAATATTTCTAATCGCACAGATTTATTATGTCTATGTTTATGTTACAAATGACTACATGGCTAACCTAAACTAATTGATATAATTACACTTAGTATAAGGCTTTTTTTAAAGTATTTTTTTAGTTGACGACATTAAAGTTCAATTGAGCTTCTTTGACATTATTTAGTTTGTCGTGAAATCTCCAATAAAATTATAGTTTGATGAAACATGTCCAGACTTACTTACACGAAAAGACAGTAGTTTAGACAGAATTCTACATAAGACGGTGCCTAAGATAAGATTTCTAGACCAGATTTATTTTTAAGATGATTTTATTTTGAAAAAAATATCATTATTAAACCAGAGTGTTCTATGTGTGGCCAATTAGTTAGATGTCACATAAATTGTCCAATTTCTAGGAAAATCATTAGAGTCGTTTTTAGGATCCATGTAATGTTCCAGTTTCCGTGTTGAACCCATGAAGAATTTGCAAGAAGAGGATTTCTAAAATAGAAATGTGAAATACTTAGCAATATTAAATGTCAGTCTGAAAATTATGGATACTAGATTATTAAAATAACAATGTATTATTGCAGTCTATCTGGGTATCGTGTGATTATGTAATGAGCAAATAAATAACATGCAATCAATTGAACTTACGCTAAGACTTAAAATACTTTAAATTTAAAACTGCAAATAAACTTCAAAAAAGCCAATATTCTAACAGGGAGAAAATTGTTTAAACCTCTTTTTTAAAAAAAATATTTTAAACATGATTTTAAAAAATATTTTTTACAAACACCCCCCCCCCCCCCCAAATTATGTTTTGTGATCTCTTGTCCCTACCTTCCTATGTGTCTTTGTGAGGTTCTAAAGTGTCCAATGTGTCTTTGTGAGGTTCTAAAGTGTCCAATGTGTCTTTGTGAGGTTCTAAAGTGTCCAATGTGTCTTTGTGAGGTTCTAAAGTGTCCAATGTGTCTTTGTGAGGTTCTAAAGTGTCCAATGTGTCTTTGTGAGGTTCTAAAGTGTCCAATGTGTCTTTGTGAGGTTCTAAAGAGCCAATGTTTGTGTGTGAGGTTCTAAAGTGTCCAATGATTGTGTGAGGTTCTAAAGTGTCCAATGTTTGTGTGTGAAGTTCTAAAGTGTCCAATGTTTGTGTGTGAAGTTCTAAAGTGTCCAATGTTTCTGTGTGAGGTTCTAAAGTGTCCAATGTTTCTGTGTGAGGTTCTAAAGTGTCCAATGTTTGTGTGTGAGGTTCTAAAGTGTCCAATGTTTGTGTGTGAGGTTCTAAAGTGTTCAATGTTTGTGTGTGAGGTTTTAAAGTATCCAATGTGTCTGTGAGGTTCTAAAGTGTCCAATGTTTGTGTGTGAGGTTCTAAAGTGTCCAATGTTTGTGTTTGAGATTCAGTTATTTAGTCTTCCAAGTGAACACCAGTAACCTTGATCTACCAGTTTGTGACCAGATACACACTGTGGCCTGAGTGTAGTTATTGATTTCTTCCAACCTGGAAGACTGGAACGTGTCAGCAATTTGTTGCGTGACATCGACCAGTGACAGTCTCGTCAACAAACTGAATGGACAGACTTTCCAACTGACTTTATAAGCTGTCTCAACAACAAACTGAATGGACAGACTTTCCAACTGACTTACTGACTTTATAAACTGTCTCAACCACAAACTGAATGGACAGACTTTCCAACTGACTTTATAAACTGTCACATCAACAAAATGAATGGACAGATTTTCCAACTGACTTTATAAACTGTCTCATCAACAAACTGAATGGACAGACTTTCCAACTGACTTTATCAAGAAAGCTCAGTGCCATCAGATCTGGACAAAGTACTTTGCTCCTCTCCATTAAGACTAGAACTATATATATATATATCCCTCCCTCCTTATTATATAATATAATATATACATATATATGTGTGTGTGGTGTGTACGTGAGTGAGAGAGAGAGAGAGAGAGAGAGAGAGAGAGAGAGAGAGAGAGAGAGAGAGAGAGAGACTTTTCATTAGTAAGCAAAGAAGCAGCAATTCATATAAAATACAATTTAAAGAAGACTTAAGAACAAAGATAAATATAGGCTGTATTGAAACTATTAGAGTTCGAAGGATTCTTTTTAGATCTAGATCTAGGCCTACGTAGAAATGAGGGAGAGAGAAAGGTTGCGCAGTTAGCCAAGCGTGTAACTAGAGGTGGAAAGACAACTCCCTGTGTTTGCCTGTACACCGTGAAGACTTGAAAGACAAGTATGTTTGGCTCTGACTCGGTCAGCGGTCTCCCAACAATCAGCCCACAGGAACCATTTCACGCAGCTATTCAAAAATCAAGGTGCACATCGTGGAGTTCCTAGGCTGTCAATCGTGAGGCAGCTCTCCCCTGGCCATCAACTTGTTTCTATTCCATACTGCTGCACACTTGATCGTTCAGGACAACTAATGAGAAATACAACAGTTCAAAAAGAAACATGTCATGGTCTGTGCGGCTTCAGTTCATTGTTTAGACCAGAAAACATTGACTCTTAATGTGCAGCCAAGACTTGTATCATTTAGTTGTTTCCTCTTGAACTGTACAGGATTTGAAAAGGTGACACACGACAAAGTAGACAGGACTATTTCTGTCAGTACCAACGATAAGCTATGACATTGGCTAGTGAGTCAAGCCAAGTGAATAATTGATCCAAACTTTATGGACACGGAAATTCTAAAACATTACTATATGTCAGGACTAGTACACCATTGATTGATGGACAGAAGACTAAAACATGAAGACCTATGTCAAGGCAAAGTATAGAGAATGACACTCTATTCTGATGAAAATTGACCATGGAAATGATTTGAAATCGATGACGCTTTTATGTTTCTGTGAGAAGACGAACTGCTACTTCAGTACACTGTAAATTGCAGTAGACTACTCATCTAGTGTACACTGTACAGTGTAGTACTCACCAAGTGTACACTGTACTTTGTAGTACTAATCTCGTGTACACTGTACATTGTAGTACTCCTCTAGTGTACACTTTTCATTGTAGTACTCATTTAGTGTTGCAAGTGGAAAAAAATCAAGTGAAATCTTTGTTGTCAATAAATGTCGTTGTCTTGGTTAGTTCACACACACAGTACTATGGTTTCATTGAACTCCAGGCTAGTTTTAGAACTCCATCCAATATTTCCCAGCGTTCATTTAGCGTCTGCTAGCAAACTGTGAGAGACACAGCAGACGACATAATACCGAATCAATCGTTCCGCCCTCTATTTTCAGACTTCATATCGCCCAAGCATTACTCCAGTTTTCGCGCATCGTTAAAATTGTACGCGGCTAGAAAAGGGGAGGTGGTGGCATTGAACTTGCTGGGACCCTGGAAGATTTTATTAGTGTAGCCCAGTCATAAATTGGGGTTTCCGCCAAGAGTAGCTCCGCCTGCTGGATGTGATCTACAAGTGCTCTATGCTGTGCATTATTTACTGCTCTACAGACTGAGACGTGGGGCGTTTCAAGAATGTTTAGTTGGGTACACTCAGCTCTATTGGTAAATAGACATTTTCTATGGGAAGACGACACAATTCTCTAAATACTCAAGACACGTCTACAAGCTCTACCATTGAAGTTTATTATTCGCTTCTGACCAACACTATTGCAAGTATCCCTTAGTCTTTGAAAGTAAACAAAAGTAGAGATGTCCAACTATTTCTACAGTGACTTTACAAGACTTTATTTAATAAATAAATCATTTGAAGAATGTCAGCAGGCAACAGTCAATCATGATACAAATATAAGGACAGACTTTTTTGTCAGACTTCAATTGTTTGTATTTTTTAAAGTTAGTTGAGTAACGCCATCAAAGTCAAGTGACAAGCTGCAGGTAATTGATACAGTACATTCAATATGTATAGTCTAAGAAAGGGACTCCAAGAAAAGGTTTACATCGATCGCAATGAGCGACGCCTTCATCTCTTCTCTGACATTCCCCAAGAATGTTCGCTTTCAAAGATCCCCACCATTCCTGATCCGCACTTCTGGCTGGACAATAGGGTGACCTAGTTATTTCTTCCAAATATTGAGCGAGACCAGGCAGACGGTAAGAAGCTCAAGAACACACGAACATGTGAGAGTACAAAGTGTTGACATTTAGAGACAGTGCAACTGCTTACTTGATAAGTCACCATTGGAAGTGCTTACATGAAGAGTCAGCAGTGCAGAGAGACGCAGAGGAAGTGCTTACAGAGATATAAAACACAATTAGAATGGCAACTAAAGCATAGATCTAAATCATGTCAATTCAAGCACTTGGACTACACAGAGATTTTTGAAACCAAACGAAAATGTGGACAACTTTAAAGTTTGAATGGCTACGTTTTAGAAAATCGATAGATGTATATTTCGATCTCTCTCTCCTCTCTAGATTATTGCTCCATCTAATTCTTCCGGTCTATCACCCCGCACTCCATTTCTTCCATTTTACAATGTTCCCCCTCCCATGCTATTCCCCCTAGTGGAAGGCAAAAGTTCCTTCCTTTATCAAGACATTTCACCGAGAGGAAGGGGGAGCAACCAACTCTGATCGCCTTTTCCACTCTGCACCACATTTCTATGGATGTCCACACGAGAGACAGGAACAAACTAAGTCCCAGTCCGAAAGCTGCACTTCACACGAACTGTACATTCAACGTAGGTTCAAAACAACATGTCACTAGTACACAAACACCTTGGTCAGTATTTTTTTTTAAATCATGAGACTGCAAACGTCATTCCGTTAGTGACATTTACATACTGGGTGAGTAAATAGTGCAAATGTCAGTTAATAGAAATACTAACCCGAGAAATCGATAAAAAAATAGCGTGCTAACAAACTATCGCTAGACTAGATGTCAAGTCCATGTCTAGGTGTACCGTACATGGAAAAGTCTAGATCTGATTGTATAACAACGAACTTAAGGGGCGATGATCATGCTACTACACTTAGATCCTGACGTGGTTCACACATTATTCTAAGGTCAAGGTCTACGCATTGCGACATTCGTACAAGGTGTGTGTTTTAATTGATAGTTTGAAGAGATGGTTGCTTGCTTTTCTCAGCAGTTAGTGGACCGATTGGTGTCTCTCTTTCATTGCACTGGAACACAGGAGCACTAGATCGAGCAGCAGTATAGTGGTGTTACACACATTAGAAACACTTCAAGAACAAGGGAAATATTTTAAAAACCTTTTTTTAAGAAAAACAAAAGCTTATTTAAGGGAAATGACTCCGCACCTTAAACTATATCTCACTAATGTTGAAGTTATTTCCTTTATTCGATATCAAAATCAATTAACTACCAATACTTCATTTTTTAATTGGTTAATTTGTGTTTATTGGTTTATGTTTTGTTATGTCCAATAAATAAATGTTGAAACTTTCAGTTTGATCCGAGAATAGAAGTGGAAGAAATAATCTAAGGGGACAAAACCCTACATATAAAGCCGTATCTGTGAATACTAAAGAATTAATTTCCCTTGTTATCAAACAAAATAATTATTAACCAGTAATTTGACTTTAATTGGTTATTTTTTTTTATTGATTCACGTGTTGTCTGCGACAATGAATAATTGATCCGAGAAATTGTGTGAGAGAAATGGCGTGTATCAACTGTTGACAAGACAGAGTGAGTTGATAAAAATCTGTAAACAAACTAAAAGAGTTCCAGCTGGTTGTGTTGAAGTGTAAAGAAGTTCATGGCTAACAAAGATTGTTTTAAAAGATTAGGTTTAGCTTTAAACTATATGTCTTTGAAATGATTAGATTCGTCTACAAACAAATATATTTGTTTTAAAATATTAGATTTAGTTTTAAACTATATGTCTTTGAAATGATTAGATTTGTCTACAAACAAATATATGTTTAAAAAAAATAGAACATATTTGTTTTTAAAGATTAGATTTGTCTAAAAAAAAAAAGAAATTATTTGTTCAAAATATTAGATTTTTTTTCAAGAGTACATTTGTAAAGAAAAAAAAAAAAGAGAATATATTTGTTTTTAAAAATGAGATTTGTCTAATCTGAAGAGAAACACTGACCTAAGGTATATACAACTAGGGACTATCACTGAGATGTAAGCATGGAATCAATATCTAAATCTACATAACCAGAGAAACAAATCCCTAAGTACTAGGAAATCCTAAATACTTGAGTGTTCTAATACATTTGCACTATACTGTCTTTGTAACAGTTTGACTTAGGTACTAACGTTCTCTATAAAGGTTAGAAAGACGAATGTCCACTACTGCAGATAAGACAATACTTTACAGCCCCATGTGTACTTGTGTAATTTCTGAACTAGATATATCTAAGCAATATGTTAAACCACACTGTAGCACAATGTTATTGTATCGACTTCACACTTGAGTAAGCTCCGTGACAGTCCAGCACTGAACCAGGGGTTTAATCTTAAACACGACCACACAATGGCATAACATGACAAGAGAGAAATCCTAAGGCCTTATCTTACGAAGGATTCCAGCAACACTCCAAAGTATTAACGGGGCTTAGCGTTGGACAATAAATGAGCTGATTATAAATATACAAGTTCTGGTGTAGACACCTGCACAATACACAGAGACAAGAAAAAGAGGGGTAGAGTAAAGAAAGAGGTTGGGGGGGGGGGGGGGTGAAGACCTGAAACTACAATTCAAATCGTAGCTTAAAAAAAATATACACCCAGTGGACTGTGTTAGTATGTCCAATACAAAAAGTGCATGTAGCATTGTGTCTTAAGACAGGCTAGAATTGTGTCTTATTAAGACGGGCTATGTCTTAATAAACTGTCAGGCGTCTTTATCCAATCCCTTTTTTAGACAAGCTATAAAACCTAGATGGACCATTATACATAGATTCTAAAAAGGTGATTAGGCAAAGCGTTTCCTAAACTAGGATATGGCTCAACTTTCTATAGAAGAACTTTGGCAATGTCTGTAACGAGTTCCAAAAGTCTTCAACTGCTCCCCCCCCTCCTCCTTTTCTTTTTCAACTAAAAAACTTTCGACCAGTGGTAAAGATTTATCTCACAACTTCTTTAGAATGTCTCTCCCAGATGATTTGTTCACTTGTCCTTTCTTACCAAAAAAAAACAACTGGACACACAAAGTCAAGAATGATCTCAGAAATAGTGATAAACCTTCATCTCGAGTTGTTTTTTTCACTTATTCAAAAAGAAAGTAGATGTCTTAAGCACATTAAACCTACAATTGATACTAGTTAGGTAATGTACTGTGTATTAAAAAAATCTTTGATCACACTTGTATAGAATGCCATAGTATGCGTCTTCATCAAACAATGGGAGAGTTTAAAAACAGATAAAGGTTTGAACATGAATGTCCTCGAGCTAAGATTTATAGTCTCCCTCAACGTGTGATAAAGAAAGCCATTAGGCTCAGGGTTATTCAGGTAATGCACAAAACTGATTGGCTAGACTTTTGTTTTTTTTTAAAGCTCCATTCTAACATTTCAGCCGGATTGTGTTTTAGCAAGCTCATGGTTCATAATGGAGGACTGTCACTTGACGTCTGCTACTTTCATCTATTTTCTAAACAATACAAATATTTGGCAATGTCAGTTACATCATGTCTATAAATAGACGACACTAGCCAGTTCATCCTTGGCATTAATACACCAATGTCTAGAGAATATTTGGTTAACAAACGGGGAAGCTGGAAGTCTACTTGTGTTCAATTCAAGTCTAAACTCTTTAGAGTGAGCTTGCAATCAACTACTTGGATATTCCACAGTAACATGATTAAATTTAATTGAATGCAAAGTAGTTAGGTCTCTAATTTTAAGGAAAAACAATATCGAGGCGAAATAATTGTAATGACTATATTGAGAGTTGACTCAATGTTTTCAAGATCACGCGCCTAGATCTAGCAAGATGCAAAGGTTCCATATGTTCCAGAAGATGACAATGTAAACCAGCTGCACAGGACCTAATAAAATGGCAGTAACAAAGGCCGAGAATGTCTTTCCCGCAGGCACATCGTCCCTATCTCTATGAAGGCCGCCTGATCTAAAACACTTGGCACAGGACACGTCAATGTACGCATCGCACACACAAATACAACTACATTTGTTCTTGTGAAATTATTTCATGTCTTCTCACTCCCCCCCCCCCTTTTTTTTTTACCCCAACGCCGTTATTGGGTAAAATAAAGTCTTTCTCAAGCATATATGTAGTGTATACATCACTCTAACTCAACCATATATGTAGTGTATACATCACTCTAACTCAAGCATATATGTAGTGTATACATCACTATAATTCAAGCCAATATGTAGTGTATATATCACTATAACTCAAGAATATATGTAGTGTATACATCACACTAACTCAAGCATATATGTACTGTATACATCACTCTAACTCAACCATATATGTAGTGTATACATCACTTTAACTCAAGCATATATGTACTGTATACATCACTCTAACTCAACCATATATGTAGTGTATACATCACTTTAACTCAAGCATATATGTAGTGTATATATCACTCTAACTCAAGCATATATGTAGTGTATACATCACTCTAACTCAAGCCTATATGTAGTGTATACATCACTCTAACTCAAGCATATATGTAGTGTATACATCACTCTAACTCAAGCATATATGTAATGTATACGTCACTATAATTCAAGCCAATATGTAGTGTATATATCACTATAACTCAAGCATATATGTAGTGTATACATCACTCTAACTCAAGCATATATGTAGTGTATATATCTAACTCAAGCATATATGTAGTGTATACATCACTCTAACTCAAGCCTATAAGTAGTGTATAGACGTATAGATGCCTTGTTGACATAATGAGCGGTGAGTATAAATGTATAGAAGGTTGTTGACATAGCAGGAGGGGGATGTAAAGGTGATTATGCAACTTTATATTGCGATGTAACAAATTTAGAAACTGTAAAAGTTTTTTTTCATGGCCTAGTTTGGGAATTGTTTCTGGAAGTGTTCACAGGGCCCAACAAACGAAGAGTTCTTGCGTGTGTGAGTGTTCGTGTTCAACTATTTCTGCTTTGATTGCCCATTTGTCAAAAGCTGGAACCAATGGTGTAAAATCTTTTATCTTGAAGTTTCAGATATGACAGAGCAGAAGTCTTCTCTCTGGTTCTTTGTGTGTGTCAAGGCAGTGCGGGGCAGAAGTTACACAAAATAAAAAAGGTGCCCACCCTCATGCCACCCCACATTTAGAACGGGAGCAAATATTTAAAATAATACACACACAAAAAAAAACCCCAATCCCAATGGAATCATTGAAGAGGTCCTCCATCGTCATCTTAATCGCTTTCATCTTGCCAAGAAGTGTGTCAGCACCAAGGCGTTGGAACTTGTACAAAGAAATGAAACAGAAGAGAGAGGAGGACCGATGTGCTATCAGGGGAGACCATCAGCCCAAATGGGGTCCAAGCAAACTTTTGGCAGATGACGTTTGGAATGAAAATAATTAACTTCTATCGCTGCCATCTTAAATGGTGCTAGATAAATAAAACAAAATAACGGATGTTGAGAACAGAACAAACAAGTTTTACTCAAGGAGAAGATTCAAAAGTTTGAAAGGGGGGGGGGGGCAGAGAGTATAAGAAAAGAGAACGTGTGGGAAAGAATGGGAGAAAGAGAAAACAAAAAGCCAAGAGAAAAAAAAAAGTATAAAGTGAGAGATAAAAAACAAAGTATAAAATGAGAGATAAAAAACAAAGTATAAAGTGAGAGATAAAAAACAAAGTATAAAGTGAGAGATAAAAAACAAAGTATAAAGTGAGAGATAAAGACAAAAATAAAGTGAGACAAAAAGGCAGAATAAAAATGTGTGTGTGTGTGTATTTGAATAATTGAGGGATGGGGGGAAGAGTGTGCTGTTACATTCCGAAAGATTGACATTAAGTTCTAATACGAATAAAATCAAATGAGGTCACCCAGCCATTATGAATCACTTAGGAAATCTAAGCTTCGTTTTCAAACATTAAACATACCCTGACAACCCTGCCCGCGCTCCCTCCATTTGAACCTCGCCAGATTCTTCCACTAGGCTCAGCCATATTTTGCCAATGGAAGAAAATCAATGTCAACGAAACCCGAGTTCTTATGTAAACAAAGCTAGGAAGTCCCCCGTCATAACTGAAGAGAGGATTGCCTGTGCCAGCACCTCAATAATAGCAGGGAACTTTCAATTAACCGCACTCTAGAGTCAGGGCGGCTCATTTTCTATGTGGCTCCTAGCAGGTACAAATAATTGGTAAGATCAGGCCTTCTAAAATGTACACTATTTGTGAGAAGCACCTCATTGACACCATATGTATTTCATTGAAACATTTCCACGTGTTTTAATTAGCCTGAACACAAATGTTTACCATAAACTAAAATACCCAACTGAAGTTTCTATTCATGATAAAGATGGCAATGAAAACCTAATCAGAAACAACCAAAATTATTTGTATTCACATCCAATGTATTTATGTTTGAGAAGGGGCTAGTGTATCTGTTTAGTTTTTCAGTTTGGCGTTAACACATTCCACCAAGTCTCGCTAATGATCTGCCACTGTTCCCCTCTGCTTTCTAGTGACACTGGCAAGCCTACCTAGTGACCGCCTAATAATAGGTTCTCCGCCTCCCCTGTCAGATGCTAGGTCACGTTCACCAGATAGTCGCTTATAAACGAATCCAGGGCAAAGCGATGAAAAGAAGAATGTGGAATGGACAGTCGGACATTTTTTCCCCCACAAAGGGAGGTCATTAACAACAGTACTAGATAAACCCAAAGTATACAGCACCACGACTGCCGAGACAATAAACATCAAATATATCCCAGATATGTTCATTAACCCATAACGTGCTGGGCTCAAGTCGTGTATAAAACAATAAGATGTAACAGTAGGCTTTTCGTTCTGTTTTCTTTTTTTAAATTGTTTTTGTTTAAATCTTTCTTTGAAGCAATTAGTGTTCCACTAAGTGTCCTACTTACGCCCTACTGAATTAGCCTGAAGAATGACTCCAGGTGGCGGGGTCTTCAATCTAAAGCTGCCTTCACTAGACTAGCAATAAATGGGAGACTAAGAACTAGAAAAACATCCGTTCGTTTGGCTGCTACCCACAAATGTAGAAAACAGGAACAATGGACATAACCCCAAGAACTGGTGCGAACTCATTCGTTTTTCCCGTGTAGGAAATAACCAAAAGGAAAAACCAAAATAACTCCAAAAACTATGAGCTCTAGCTTTCATAGATAAGTCATCACACATTTTGGGAGTAAAAACAAAAATCTTATGAACAAAAGAAATGAACTTGATTATGCAAGTACAAGATCAATGACGCGAGCTTAATCCCAAGTGAAACAATCAATGGTAGAAGAGTAGTCCATTCTTTATTTGTTCTATGTGTACATTCTCAAGTATAGTGTTGTTCTGTCTGGTAATGTATTTCAATACATAAGTATTACGTTGTCCATTTTGTTTCATTTCTGTATAAAGATTACAACAGGCTACAAACAGCAAGCTGAGTTTTTGGCAAGTCAAAGAAACTCTCAGCCTATGTGCGAGCCTAATAACTTAGCAGACTGGTTCTAGCACAATTAAACTCGCCACTTAGCCTTCAAACTTGCTACATTCAGTGTCGAGTTGTCTTTAGTTCGGAACATCCATTTGTTGCACATTTAGTCAGTGAAAGACAAGCATTTCAAAACGTGACAAGGTCAAATGGATTGGCTCCGATAGTTTTGTCAATTTGGTTATACATTTGTTTTTTAGACTATTATTGCCTTATCAATTCACTTCTCATTCTGTATGTACTACAGTCTATGCCAGTCTATGGGTAAACACGTACACTTAATCTGTATGTACTACAGTCTATGCCAGTCTATGGGTAAACACGTACACTTAATCTGTATGTACTACAGTCTATGCCAGTCTATGGGTAAACACGTACACTTAATCTGTATGTACTACAGTCTATGCCAGTCTATGGGTAAACACGTACACTTAATCTGTATGTACTACAGTCTATGCCAGTCTATGGGTAAACACGTACACTTAATCTGTATGTACTACAGTCTATGCCAGTCTATGGGTAAACACGTACACTTAATCTGTATGTACTACAGTCTATGCCAGTCTATGGGTAAACACGTACACTTAATCTGTATGTACTACAGTCTATGCCAGTCTATGGGTAAACACGTACACTTAATCTGTATGTACTACAGTCTATGCCAGTCTATGGGTAAACACGTACACTTAATCTGTATGTACTACAGTCTATGCCAGTCTATGGGTAAACACGTACACTTAATCTGTATGTACTACAGTCTATGCCAGTCTATGGGTAAACACGTACACTTAATCTGTATGTACTACAGTCTATGCCAGTCTATGGGTAAACACGTACACTTAATCTGTATGTACTACAGTCTATGCCAGTCTATGGGTAAAATCGTACACTTAATCTGTATGTACTACAGTCTATGCCAGTCAATGGGTAATACTATCAAGAATCGTGCAGAGAATCGAACGAGCTCCACATTTCTAGTTGATTTCTGTATTGGATTAACGACACTAGATCTGCACCTATTGGTACTATTCAGTTGGAGTACTAACACTACAAGAGCAGGCAACTCATCAAAAACTATTCAGTCATTTATTTCTTGTAAGTTCTTTGCTCCCCCACCCCTCACCCTCACTAGTTAGCACACATTCACGTTCTGACATGAAACCATTGACCACCGTTTCAACTCATCCCAATGTGGACGGTGAAAGTCTAGATCTGAAGATTACTTATTACATGATGATCTAATTCCCGTTCACTATGGGACGGGGGGAGAACGTGTAGACAAGAAACTGTGCCTAGTTTCAACAAGATGCATCTATCATGCTTGTATGGCAGGGAAGTTTTTATTGACATGAATGTTGAGCACATCTACAACTGAAACTAAGGAACTAGAAGCAAGTCACTAGCTAGAACAATAGAGACTAGACACAAAGATAGCGACCATGGACCATATACAAAGTGTACTGGTCAAATCAACTGTAGTTTAATGACACTACACAAATAGGACGATAAATACAATAACTGTTAAAAGAGAGGCAACTTCAAAGTCATTTTCTGCATTGGTTTTTTTAAATTCTTCAATTGTATTTATATTGGTTGTCCTGGATGCTGCTATTTGAATGTTTGTTGTAGAGCTTTTAATTATTCTGGACTTTTAGCAGTAATACCAGTGAGAGAAGGTAGACATTACTAATAACAGGCTTGCATTCAGTAGACTTGAATAGCAGAGAGAAGCCGCGTTAAATTTGAGTGTACTATAATGAGCAGAAAGGGCAAGGGAAGGTGTCAGTGCGTAACACTATCTACCTGCAAGTCTCGGCCTCAGTCGTTCTACACCAGGCTTAAATAGCTTACTTGAATGCACGGCTGCTTGTAACGTGAGCCTGGCGACGTTTAGGTCGAGACATTTCAGCGCTTCTATTGGAGGAGATAAATCTGAGCTGTACAAAGTAAAGTATAATTTGAAGAAACGGTACTACCAATTACAGAGAGACACTGACAACGCGGGCATTTTTGTGCGGTGGAATGGCTTATATTTATCATAATGGTATGAGGATAATAAGCATATGTTTATATAACTAGCTTTCACTATAGCTAGATTGTATTGAAAGCAAACTATTTCCATGAAGATATTTACTTTCTATTTTTCAACGATATCTAACTGACTGATATCACTGCTACAATAATTCCAAAACAATAGTTCGGAAATCTACCACTTAATGACACGCAGTAATCTGAGTCACAGGCTTGACTTTCACCAATGTGACACTGCACCTTTCTTTCATTTAATTAATTGCTAACTGTTTGACTTGGTGAAAAAAAAAAACGTGTCTGAGACAGTCGCCCACCAAGGTACAAGTGAGACGGTCAAGCCCCAGCTCAATAAACAGGGGCGTGTCACAAGGAAGGCTCTCCCGGATGATGAGACATGTCACCAACAGGGCTTAGCTACGTCACATGGACTCGGTCAGAACGAACAGTAATAGTATAGTAAGGACTCAACTAGTTGAGTGGTTTGGTCAGAGTAATGGTCAGTGTAATGGTTATTAGTTGCTTTAGTACAACCTCCGCAAACACAAAGCCTACGGTTGGTACTACATTTGAAATCAGCGTAGTTTACTGACATAGAATTTGAGTGACATCCTATGGCAGTGATGCTGAACCTAATTTGACCTACTGACCATTTTAACTTTCGAAACGCGTGTCGCGGGCCACATCAACAAAAATGAAATCAAAATTCACCAGAAACTATTTGAAACTATTGGATCTAGTACTTACATTAATTAATGGGATAGTTAAAGTCTTTCATTTTTTACGCGTTTTAAAATGGTTTCATTTCTCTACTTAAAATGTGAGCAACATTTTAGTTAACTTTATTACCAACTTATTTTCATGTCTCTTTTCGGTAAATATTCTCAGCGGTCCTCCAATATCTAGGCGTAGTTTAACCAATCTTTTAGACGCGGCTGAAATCAAGAAGCACTTCATATTTGTTTTACAATGTCGCTATACTTTTTTTTTTTTTTGAAACAGCCAGACTCTCTTTACAGAACAAATATGTTGGCTTATTATCATGTTCCACAAAAAAAAGATCCATTCCCTTTTCCTGGTAGATTCTTCAATCAGAGTTCCACTTCATAAACTCATAATCGCCCACTCGTTAAAGGTCATGTATCAATCCATCACAGAAAAAGTGAGGGCCCTAACGAAGGTAAAAATACATTTACAACTATTTTAAAGGGGGAGGATTATCTACTTTTTTGCCCATGCTTCGGCGGGCCGGATGGAACCACATCGCGGGCCGGTTATGGCCCGCAGGCCTTATTTTGGGCATCACTGTCCTATGGAATAGCAAAGCCTTGTAGAGACAAAACGAGTGACACATGAGAGATAACTATGAAACCGGAAAAAAAAATGTATTGATCTGCACAGATTATAAATATGCCAAACACTGTTGACAGTAAGTTCACATCTATCTCGATTGCAATTCTTCTCCACTAGAAAGGCCCCTACCCCTTCAATGTCATTCACCAAAACATTCAGGCCATGAAAGAATTTCACCATGAGACAGATAGGCTGATCTCCCAACTCCTACTGAATACCCAATGCCAAAGGCGGTGTTCACAAAAAGGCATAAACTACACACTGTGCTAGGTCCTATTTGAAAAGACAACACATGTCAAGTACTGCTACCGTGTAGCCAATTATTTTGTTCCAGTTTCGATGCCATTGTTTTAATCTTGCTCTCAAGGCAGCCCGTCATAAAGTCTGCACGATGGCTGCGTGTCTGGAAGCCTCTGCTAGAACAATTAGAAACGATCTCATTTCGAACGATCCTAAACAATGACCCTGGCTATTGCGTGACTTAATTTGTTTTTCTTTATTGCCCTATAGTCATGATTTATTGTCAAGATTCTTCAGCAAGTGTTAGAACAGCATGCCTTGTCAACTTAGTCCGCTAGTCATTTTTTTTTTTACTTAACAAGATTCTAAATTTATTTGGTTTAAATGTAAAGCCTGCCTATCGTGTTTTTTTGTTTGTAATGTTAGTCCTTATCAGTTTGGTCCCCAGTCAAATGTGTAAGGACCCAAAATGGTACACACTTGTTCTATTTTAGTGAAAAAAAGGCACTTATAGAACAAAAGGTCAATTGGAGTCAATATTTTATATTGTTCTTTGCAAGCTGGCCTACACAGGAAGTGCCGCTAGTCAGGTATATTCATCTAACTAATCGTTTTGTGCGTTCTTTATTGTTGTTCTTGTATCGTAAATGGAAAAAAAAACTTCATAAGGACTCTACAGACCTGAAATGTTTGCAATCTAGGTCATGCAGTGTTAAGGGTTCCGTGTGATATTGGATGCTTTGTACAGAGATTAAGGCAGGTTGAATACTGACTTCACTCATCAGTAGGACATCGTCATGGCTCGTGCATCTTTACTAAAAGTCCTCTAAGACAACATCGTCATGGCTCATGCGCTAGACTAGAAGACCCACTTTTCACCAACAGCTGATGGATTACTCTGAGAGATACAGAGAGAGAGAGAGAGGCCTAAAACAATTTCTGAACCGGCGAGAGCAAAAAGTAATTCAAGAGGCAGGGTAACAAGAGGGAAAAATTCAAGCTCTACATTTGATAGTCTGTTAATGAATGTCTGGCCCATAGCCTAGCTCCCTAAACAAAGACACGCTCCATAGTTGAACCAAACCAACAAGGTGATCCCTTACTTGGACAATGTCTCAAGCGTATGTAAGAAAGTCTCTCTGTCACTCAGTATTGGTAGAGATGGCTTATCAGAACACAGGCTTTTTTTTTCTCTGACACCCCTAATAGATCGATCAAGCGTTGAAGTTAACTAGTGTAACAAAGAAGTATTGATGTCATAGAATAGAAGTTAACTAGTGTAACAAAGAAGTACCGATGTCTTAGAAAGTTTATATTGAATTTTGGAATTTTATCTACATTTTTTAAATGGTACAAAATATTTTGAAGCCGTGAATTCAATGATCGCGTGAGAAAATTGGAGTATAGCATTAGTATAAGATTTTTTTTTTAAGACACATAATTTCTCCCAAATCATAAGACTGTCTCTGAAGGAACAGAAAACATGGCAGTATAAGCATGAGAAACAGCTAAATTCCAACTTCTGACGTCAAGGCCATGACACAACAACCTGGCAAGTCTGTCACTAGATGTCAAACTTATGACAAAAAAAAAGCAAATAAAAAAAAAAACCACTTTAAAAATAATAAAGCTTATATTGAGTGAAGGAGAGCACCGTCCAATTGCTGCCCAATTTCTCAAAATTACACTTTTTATCACCCCCTTTCTAAATAAAACGAACTCAATTAATTACCACTAATTGATGAACTAACTTGTTTAAAATAGATTAATGGGTTGTTATCGACAATGAAGAATTGAGAAAAGGTTCAACTTGATTCCAGCCAGAGGGGGAGGTTTCAAACAATCCACACAGACAGACCGAGGGAATTCATAGAAAATAATTCCCCCATACAATCTATAAGGAATCTTATATGCATGGTCTCCTCCTCCCCAAATGTATCAAATCTCACCCCCAAAAGACCGACACAAAATGGTATTAGAAATATATAATGTGTACCAGACGAAATTCGTGAGAGCGAAAAGTGTGTTACACATCAAGGGAGTTTACAATAAACTAATCCAACACATCGAGTGGGGAAGTGTGTGTGTGTGTGTACCTATTTTCTCCCACTGCCACCTGACAAGCCATGTATTATCGAAAACATTTCTCCCCAGAACCGTCAACAAAAAACCCTTGACAGTTGTGTTGTTTTAAGCATACAAGTAACAACATTTCTAACATGAGTGATGGTCTGCAATGGAAGCATAAATAATGCAGAGAGAAGGAGAGGGAATCGCTGGTAGGAACAATGCTACAGCTAAAGGACAGATGAAGATTTGTGTTCCCTGGAATAGCTGCAGTTTTGTTTTAATCAACAGCACACACACGAAGAGCACTATTTCATGAATAATATGAAACTTAACAATCAATTTAAAAGATACACATGAAAAGTCTTACAGCACAGTTCAATGAAATAACAATCTCATGATTAACAAAGTCATTATTCAGCTGATTGACTTGTACAGCACATTGCAGCCAGTGGTTCCAGTTCTAGTAACAATCTATACTGTAACTCAGCAATAGCCTATTCGAGTTAAATGGCCATTATCTTCACAAAACTATAGGCCTATCATCACTCAATTTTAATCCCTAGCCAACGTTTCCGTCACTGCCGGGGCTGGAAATTTCAGATCGATACATTTTTATATTGATTTTTTTTTTATGGCGATAAACTAGACAATTCATAGGAAATGTAAAACTCTTGCGAGACATGTTTAAGTGTGAGTTCGTTCTTAACTTTATTTTTTATGTATAGCTTGAAACCAAAAGTTGTCTCCTTTTTTGTTTGGCAACAAGATTTATTGTGAGTAAACCAGCTTTAGGCTCAGCAACAAAACTTAATGCAATGCAGGACACATTACACATAAACCAGCTTTAGGTTCAGCAACAGAACCTTAGTGCAAAACAAAATACCCACAAGCCAGCCCATAGATTGTGTACAGAAAGCACAAAGAAAAAATATTGAAACCATTTCACCGGCCTATTCAACTTTCTCTAGAGACTTTCGATTTTTAACTGTAAGCTTTATGACTAAGTTGTGAAAATATCAATAGTAGCATTTAATACAGTTTATGAACACAATAGACGCTCCCTTTTCCCGGCTCTGTGAAACATTCCCTGGGACAGCCAACTCAATGCCTAGAAGGAATACGTTCTTATCGACCCTTACTTCAGTGTATAGTTTTACTTTTGGGAAATGCATAAAGCTCCATAACTTAAAGATAAACTAAGATGTGCTCAACTTAACGTCAGTGTAAATGTAAACAAGTGCACACTGCTGGACATTTTCAACTTTTTTCTTTTAAAATTAGACACAAGTCTTGACACTTATCAACAATAAAAATGCACTATATCTTTCTACATTTGTGTTTAAATTAACTAATGTTTTCTCATGCTACTAGCTTTTAAAAAATGGAGAAAAAAAATATTTTCAAATCCAGTAAAGGCTTGCTTTAGGCAGGACAAGGCTGCACTGGGACATCCATATCTTCAAAACCTCTCTGTCACTTCTTTTCATTGTCTATCCTCTTCACCTCAAGTGAGAGTTGAGTAGAGTAGAGAACATTGCCTTAAGCTATTGCTTCAACAGACAAGTTTCAATGGGCAGGCCAGGGTGTAAAGTATCAAAACAACCTGTTAACTCAGTGGCTAGGTAAAAATCCAAACACAGAACAGAGACTTCACATAGTCACTGTTAACTGTGCTCATATAACAGAATGTAGAGTCTGTGTTACACTCATAGGTCCAACTTAGTGCTTTAGCTAAATTAGATCTAGCTCTACACAGAAGGCATATTTGTTAACAATAAATCTTCTAAAGCTAAACTAAACTAGCCTTAGACAAAACACTATCATATACATGGATAATTGGTGGCTTAGATTAACAGCTAACAGAAAAGTAAAAAAAAATATTTAATAGCTAAATTATTGATTATTTAGAATGAAACAAGTCAACCTTTAAACTTTGATTTGATAATAACACAAGAAATAATAAATGAACTTTTTTTTAGATGTAATAATACTAAAAAAAAGATCTAGATCTAGAAAAGATTACAGTCGTTGATAATCTATTAATATATTACTAGTCACGATTCCACCCCTACCTACCCACCAACACAAACATAGTTCACCGTCTCATTTAAATCTAGAGCTAGATCTGTTCTTTTTCTTTTTAACCGACGGGATGAATTGTGCTGGATATAGATATGTGCTAGATATAAGAGTTTAATGAATTAGATTAAAGGATTTATAAATATAGATCTAAGAAAAAAAAAAGATTATTTAAAGACCGCATTACAACCGAAGAGATTAGAGACTGGGTTACTACAGCGATTGGACCCCACGATGACCTGCTAACTATTGTAAACTAAAACTCAATGGCCTTATTACAAGGTCTGGCAAAGACTTTCTTTAGGAACAGTACCAGGAACAAGGAGACAGAGAAAGCGAAGGGAAGACAACATAAAAGAATGAACGGGCCTGTCATTGAAAAAGATTCTATCCAAGGCAAAGACAGAGTGGAATGGAGTAAGACGGTCGACAAATCTTGAGTGGTGCCCCAGACTAAGGGATAGGTGGAGGTGAAGATCTAGAGCTACCTAGAGCTAGAGACACCTCAGGAAAGACTAGAAAGGAAAGTAGCGATGTCACGTCATTAAAAAATGAACCAAGACTTACAAAAACAAAAACCACCAAATAAAAATACTCAGACACAAAGATAAAGGCACAACTCTTAGTCCATATTCTAAGAGCACTTTCTACACTAACGCCATTAGTTATGATTAGAATCAGCCAGGAAAACCAACGACTTAGCAGTTCTCTTATTAACATGTAAAACTAGACTTGATGTAGAATTAGACTAAATAGACTAATTAAAAAATCATCATACATCACTCGAACACAGCTACCATCTCTTGAAGAGTTTTTCCATGAAAGATTCTTTCCAAAACACTCACGATTCTTAAAGATAACCTTCACCCATTAAACCACTATTACATAAGATCTGAACGAAGTGGTCGTCTCCTTTACATTAGAACTAAAACAGGAAGATTTAAAAACTCCTTTATCCCACTGTCGGTCAAAGTGTTCAAGATCATCTGTCATCATCGAGAAGTTCATAGAAGTCTGATTCATAAAGCGCTGGTTGTGTTTCGTTTTTGCATCTATAATGTTATTGTAACAGTAGTTACGCTGAGGTTGTCAATTGTTGTCAAACTGAACTTTAATTTGATTGGATCAATAAAAATTATCTTATCTTATATTTAGATCTAAATTTAAAACATGGATAATTATATGATTATAAATACGTGCAGGCGTAATTATCTTCTCTATTGAAGAAACGTCTTCTTATCTTATCTTACATAATACAGACGTTACTTCTGTATTGTATAACATTCATAACATATGGTATAGTCTACATATAGATCTAGAATACTAGATGTTATATATAAATTTTACATCTAGACTCCTACTATAGATCTAGATCTATGTATAGATTCTAGATCTAAATCTAGATTAAGAATAATCTATATTATCCATAAGGAAATGTGTCTTACAATCTGTGCATTACACCAAACTAAACATTATATAGAAAAAAAAAAAATATATATATATTGTTATAAACCTGGTGGTGGCACAAATGGGGGTAGTGGTGTGTGTGTAGTCAGCCGACGCAAATCGCCCCAGTCCAGCGCTAGACGAGCGGTCAACCGTGACGAGGTACGACGGTCAGCCGAGTCGGGTGTCAACAGGACGGTTCGGGAAGGATCGCCGTTGTGAACAGAGCTCAGGAGCGTCACGAGAGTTGTAGTCATCTGACCACCTAGAAACGTCGAGCGCGTTCTGTCCGGTTCGAGAAGGCCAGTAGGGACCCTATATAAGAGCGGAGGTGTCGCAGTCAAGACGGTTCAGAAAAGGGGTTCACGACAGAAGGTTCACTACAGCACAGTTCAACGGTGTGGTTCTGTATGGAGCATTCAGTGCGGAGGACTGTCAAGTACAGTTGAGACGACTGGCGTCTTGATCTTGGTCTGCGATCGAGTCCGACACAACGAGCCTAGTGTGTGAAGTCAGTCCTGAACTCTTGAACTCAGTGCAAGTCCGGAACGAGACGGAGAGGCCAGTGCAAGAGTTGATACGGCGGTACGGTGTTATCGGAGAGATATTTGTACAGTGCACGTTTTGCCAATTGTACAGTATTGGCTGTTATTTATTCAACTATTAAAGTGTTACGTTACTTTGGAGCCCTGAGTTGTCAAGTTCTTTAAGTTGGTGGTGTATGGTGCAGTTTGCAGAGAGCCTGGATAGTGAGATTCGTAACAATATATATATAGAGATATATATATATATATATATATATAATTTTATAATATATTATATTCATATATTAATATATAATGTAATATATTCATATATAACTAATAACTATAAAAAACCAAAATATAGACTAGATCCACATTCACACCAGTCACACTCAAAATTTACATGTGAAAAGTTTGTCAGATAGTTGTATTTTATTTAATGATTAGACTTAATAACAATTTCAAAATATTGCACGGCTCTTGTATTAATGTAGAGAATCTAGATTATTCTAGATATAGGTCTAGATCTATATTCTAGAACAAGATCTATTAATCTATATATAAAGTCTAGATATTGATTCTAACTACTAACTAGACTAGATCTAGATCTCAAGATCCTTATCAATATTATTGCATTGTTTTGTTTCTGCTATCCCGTAATTTAGCGTAACCATTCTGGCACGATGAGATCGAACATATGACAGGCCACTCACTCAGAGAAAAAAGAGGTTTTCTAAATAAAAGACAGACTGGGACTGGGGTCTTTCATTTTTTACCCAGAGATTCTTTACAAGAATCGATTAGATCTGAGTCTGTAGAACTAGACTAGATCTAGATTAGATTCTTGATGATTCTAGATCTATATACACTGTACAGATATCTAAGTATATTTAACTAGATCTAGAGTATATAAAAGCAAAGACTTTGTTTACTTACCTTCACGACAATATACAGCAAAGAATGAATTGAATATATATCCAATTAATAACGGAGGCCAAATCCTACACTGGTCTCCGGCCATGGTGATAACACAGTGTTGTGAAGCGCTGGGTTATTTTCAGCTACACATGGCGCTTGTGTAGGATATGAATATTAATGAAAGGAAAAGCGAAGCTCGGATTGGCGCTACGCGGTGGCTCGCTGGTCGCAGTGGTGTATCAAGACTGAGTGTGCGTGTGTCAGTTTCATCAACTCGCCTCGCCTGAAAGCAAACGTTAGCGAGGTTCTCAAATGGTTTTCTTCCCCCCCCCCCCCCCCTAAAAACGTGGTCAATATTCTTAAGGAGCACGTAGAAAAGGGCAAGGTCAGAATAGGCTTTTTTTCCCCTTGGTACCAAATAGTTGCCGCATTTTTTGTATTTGATTACCAAGAGTGGGGAATTTAATCTGTAGGCCAATAGACGGTAGCTTTTTTAAACTTAAGCAACCACAGATTTTTGTATCTTCGTGCCAATTCGACGGCCTATTAGTTATTAGGCATTAAGCAGCACAATTGTCATTTGATTATAAGAGTTCACTATATTTCGTTGTTATTCCACTGCCAAAGTGTAATTCATACTGCGTTTCTGGAATAATATGTTAGAGATCTAAAATTCTAGACTCTAATTGAACCAGTATGGATATAGATATAGACAGATATACATGCAGTGCTTTTTTTTGTAAAAAAAAAAAAAATAGGTGCCGGTACTCAGTGATGGATTGCATCATTTTAAACTACTAATAAATTAATAAACGTTAAAATTGAAGAAAAAGTAATATTTTTTTCCCTTCATTGAAAAAAGTGGCGGTACGCCGTACCGGTGCGCACCGTCACCAAAAAAGCACTGTTTACATGTATATGTACGGTTGTATTATCTTCGAACCACTGAGCAATGGTAGAGTGAGAGGCAATCGATAACTTTGAATGGCACCTAAACATTAGCGCAGTGCGACTAAACTCTAGATAATTACTACCAACATGCGCTGCACTTAGCACCTAGCTAATAGATTTTCTTTTTCAGGTTTTTTTTATTTGTTCGGTAAGGGGACTTAGTTGCAACCTTGATAATTGGCATACACTTTCACTTCCGGGTGATAAGTGTGAGGCGCTGAGTTCTAACGCACCCTCCCCATGTATCCCATTAGAAAAAACAAATTCAGAAAGGTATTGTGTATACTAATGTTACATTTTAACCACAAATATACTATCATTACCCACCGGCTACGGCCGTAGATTTGTTCCCAGGCTTCAGGTTGTATTAATTGGACCGTAGCCCCCATTCCTTTTTGTTAACTTGCAATAAAACGGTCCGCATTTGAAAGTTTCCTCCACACAAACTATTAAGCCGGTGAATATTTAACATCACAAGGTATCTGTTACGTTGAAGTGGAACGATGCGCTTTAGAACACTTCCTAACATACATCGAATAAGAGAATTGTATTGGTCCAAACAAATGATAGACCTTAATTTAGTTTGACTACAATTGTCAACCTCAGCATTCTCTGATTCTAGTCACACTCTCTAGAGTGAACGACTGAAATCCTTCTTCACAACAAAAATATCAACAGAATGTCAATACCAGTGTAGTTACATATATTATACACATTTCTTAAAGGGTTTTATCTGAGCGCATTCTAATCTAGTTGTTCTCGTCATACTAGTCTCCTCTTTGATCAGGTGTCACTTCCAGTTTATAAATAGCATGATGCAATCAATGCGTTCTCTAAAAATAGCATCTTAGACATGCTACAACCTCAGTCTCTATACTAAATCACTCTTAACAAGAAGCGAAGAATCCGTTCTTTGTGACCTGTGGGTCGAATGCGATGATTCGGAGAAGAAAAGATTCTGTTATTTGTGATCTATGGGTCGACCTCGCGGCTCAGAACTCAAAGGACGGTGTCATTGTTCAGTTGGGCTATTTGATGTCTGTTGACTGCCGCAGGATAACAGTACTGACTTTTACGTAGGCTAGTGTTCAACTCGGACTGGTACATCTTTCACTGTAGCTTGATGTGTGACGTAGGGTTGTTTTTGGTCTCTTCGTAGTAGTGGATTTTTCCTTTATGGAGTTATGGATGTGTGTTACGTGGACTTCGTTCTTATTTGGGAGTGTCAAAGAGCGTGTAAAAACCAACATCACATTTCTATAAGAAGTGAGTGCCTTTTAGAAACAGATCAATCGGGAATGTACATACTTTGAGCACGCTTAGTTGTTGAGAACTAAGCATGACCGACAGACAGACACTGCGTCACTGATATCATACTTCTTTTGGCCATATAAACAATTGAGTTCAAATGGAAACAAACCTCTGCGCGTTACGTGCGGACATGGCCCGCGGTCCGTAATTTGGTCATTCCTAGACTGCTCACAACTAGGAGCGGATTTGTTCCTTTTGAGAGTTAAGGGTATATGTATGTGTGAGTGATGAAACTTTTGGTTAATCTAAGAGGAGCGGAAGTGTGGGTACGGAGGAGGAAGGGAAGACAACATTTCTTGAATGTCTCTGGAATGGAGCAGTGTTGTAGTCAGTTCAAGTCTTTTGTTTAAATCTTTTTATTTCATGTATTCTCAAACATTTCACGATTTATGTCAAAGTTATACACATCCAAGTTGTAACTAGCTGTCTAAAGCTACAGTCCAATTCACAACCCTAGCAACGCTAAACATAAACTTTGCCTCATTGTTTAATAGCATTGCGTACATATTTCAATGAATGTACTTCGTACCGGTATTTCAAATAATAATTCTAAATTGATTTCTCATCTTCCTTGATATCAATGAAGTCACAATTGGCCTACATTATTATAATAACTATTCATTCAAAACGAAACCTTATTTTCAAAGTGATACAAGAATTGTGCTGTTCAAAAGTTCCTGAGTACTTTCACTGGATTCAATGAGACAATGTCTCCATCAAGTCACGCGAATGACATCGCCTAGCTCTAATGCTCTAGAAAAACATCCAGCTAAGACACGGCGCTATAGCATACTAAAATGTCAATTAACACAATCACGCCTTGACAAAATAAATGCTATAGGCCTAACGCAATCAGGTCTTGTGGTCTGTCAGGCATGACACAGTCAAACGGAGAAATAAAATGACCACACGGAGGTCCAGCAGTCACCACGGAAGTGAGAAGTTTGCCCACACTACGTTATTACTTCTGTTACGTGCTAACTGTTATTGTCCTGTGGTGTGGCCCGACATTAGCCACCAGTGGACAGGCGCCATCTTAATCAGTTTTTGTCTAGTCGAGCAATCTTGTCTCAGTTGCCGGGCACCCCAGTCTGATCTTTACAGTCCGGAAATGACCACCATAAAGGCGAGGACAATGCAAACCATAGTATGTTCCTCAGAACTGAATAAAAAAGTTTGTGCGACCAACACACTTTACATTGAACATGTTACTTTAACGAGGCTTAGGCTAATTGCCAACTTGGACAATGGTCAGAGTTAAAGCTCTTAAGTATGGAATGTTTCAATTTGGATCAGTCAGTGCTTCAGGTCAGCGTTTAGATGGGACAGGTGAAATCAAGTCACCCATGATGCTTTTAGGTAACAGTGGGCCAAATAATCACGTTGTCGGCTTTCATAACCGATAGTCTTGAGTTTAAACCTCCGATAGGATTTTCTAAGTATACCAGTTAGGTTGGATTCGGTGCATTTAAAAATGAGATATTGATGAAATATATTTTTAACACACTTTTAAGCAACTCAAATGACTATACTAAAAAAAAATTCACAAAGAAAAGACTTTAAATAATACAACTTTTTATTTAACATTGAAACCAGTGGCGTAGCTAGGGTGGGGGAAGGAGGGGGGGGAGAATTTGAATTCTCCCCCCCCCCCCCGGGCCCCCACTTGAAAGGGGCCTCAAATGAGTGGGGTTTTTTTCATTAAAAACTAAATATTACGCAAAATGCAGGGGCCCCCCAAAGAGGTTAAGCCCTCCCCCCCCCCACGGGCCCTTAAACGATGAAAAATTCCTAGCCACGCCCCTGATTGAAACAGTGAGATTAGAAAAGTGTTCATGCTAACAACATCAAGAACAAAAACCCAATGACTGAAACAATAATTAGTAAGAACATAAACGTTATACAAACTAAACCAGAACCAAACGACCAAGAGTAGACCTTGGAAATAAATGATGGTCTGTCATGCATGCTGGCGTGCTCTGTACATCAGTACATTTAGAATCAAGTAACATTTCAGAACAATCAAATGAGATGAGAGATCAGTTTTAGTATTGACTGATACATGACATGTTGACTGATACATGACATGTTGACTGATACATGACATGTTGACTGATACATCAGATGTTGACTGAGACATCAGATGTTGACTGATACATGACATGTTGACTGAGACATCAGATGTTGACTGATACATGACATGTTGACTGATACATCAGATGTTGACTGATACATCAGATGTTGACTGATACATGACAATAGATCGAGTTCATTACAGCTTTAAAAAAAAATTCCTTGTACAAAATTATCAAAATGTAAAATAGTTGAACTGAATGAAAACAGCAAAGAAACTTATTTACAAGAATGCGAAGCCAAGATTTCAGTGAACTCTCCATTACATACAGCATTGAAATATTTAGTCACATATGGTCGCTTGACAGCAACAGAGGTTACATTAATAAGCAAATACAGTGTAGCTTAACATTAACTGAAAACATTGTTAGAACAAAGTTTCATTCCAGCTTGCTCAAGACAAAATGTCCTAATTGTGTGCTTGATAGCAAGGGAAGGAGTTTCTCATTGTACATGTACCTGAGGATAAAAGGATACATTAAACAGGTTAAAAGTCTGAGTACCTCTCACATATTAAGTCTTTGGGAAAGTTCTTCATACATTCATCCATCCATCCCAGTGGCGGGCTCCGGCCTGCTTCAACACATCTTTATATTGCACACAGATATTAGTTCTTTCACATTTCATCTCCGAGTAATTCTATAATAGCCCTAAAATCTTGCATACAAATCAGAAGCGTCGCGAGCGTAACTGGCTCTCGGTGCATGCTACTTTGGTGGCACCCCACTTACCTTTATTTCCAGAGAAAAACAAAGTACTATAATAAATAGATGAGACTCACTACTAAGAAAGTAGTACAAATAGCAATAGAATGTACTAAAGGATTCTCCTTACTTATCTGAGCTCCATCACAACTTTTCTCCTGCCTAAAAAGGACATAATAAGGTTTAGTGGTAATACTGTCCAAATGCTTTTTTTTTTTTTTTTTTAGACAATTACGTTAACCGCCTGTATTTCGACGCTCCAGCGTGTTTCAGATTCAATTTTTAGAATTTTGACGAACAAAAAAAAAATAATAGCGAGGCAAAAAGTCTGAAACCATTGAAATGTTTACAACTTCTAAAGCGAATAGAATCGATGAATATAGGTTATATATCTACATATATGTACATATCAGTCTCCCACTTACCGTGGATAAAAAAATATGAAAATTTGAACCATGTGGTACTGATCTAATTGTTTTCGTTACAAAGTGTTTATTAGCTCATTTTGTCTGATAAAAACGGTGTGAAAGTGATTTCTCCAACACCCAATCTCGGATCCAGATAAAATATTGCACAATTATTTTTTTTTTACCTAAAAAAAAAAGCAAGAATCAATTCAAACAAAATGTACCAATTAATTAATTAACTATTGGTAATTATTTTTGTTTGGTATCTCTAACAAGGGAAAGAAATATCCTTGATTGATAAGGTGATATAAGTTGAATTAGTCCCCTTTATACTTCGTAGAGAGAAAAGTTTGAAACTATAAAACTTTCTATTTTCATATGCACTTCCCTGGCATAATGATTAGTGCAGTGATGCCCAACCTAATTAGACATGCGGGCCAAAATATTTTCCGGCACTTGTGTCGCGGGCCGAAAATGTACAAAATGAAATGAAATTGACCTGAAACAATTTTAATAGCAACCTGTGGATCTAGTACGTACTCGTAAATGGGATATCTGAAAGTTATCTCTCTCTTTTTTTACGCGTCTGAAAATGGCTTCATACTTAAAATGTGAGCAACATTGTGGCTAGCTTACCAGTGACTCATTTTCTTGTATTTTTTGGATAAATATTCCCATAGATCCTCCAATCTCTATGTGTAGTTTAAGAATCTTTTAATTGCTGCTCAAAGCAAAAAGCGAATAAGTCGCCATATTTGTTTGATGAAAGCAGTTAATGTTTTTTTTTGTTTTTTTTTTAAACAATAGGAAATACGAAAAACATGCATATATGTAGCACTTGCAGCAGTAAATATTTGTTTTTTTTTAAAACAGCCACACTTTCTTCATAAAACAAACATGTTGGCTTATTATCATGTTCCACCAATAAGTAAAGATCCGTTCACTTGTCCAGCTAGATTCTAAATTCAGAGTCCACTTGATCTCCCATTTCATAAACGTACAAATGTTATTATTATAGTGTCAATTCATCTGAGAAAAAGAGAAGACTCATAAGCTTTTCTTGGAGAGGGAGATCTTCTACACTTTGTGCCGACGTTTCGGCGGGCCGGATGAAACCACGTCGCCGGATGAAACCACGTAACCGGATGAAACCACGTCACGGGCCGAATGTGGTCCGCGGAACGTAGTTTGGGAATCACTGGGTAATTGTATTAGCATGTCTTGAAGAAGTTTTGGCGTACTTCTGCAAGTGGCACCTGGGATAAGTTGCACTCCCATGCCTTTCACCCCGTCCCTCACTACGCCTCTGATTACAATATTCCATAGGGCCACGCACATCGATTATAAATCAAACACCTCATGTAGTTTTTTTTAAAAAATCGTAAAAATTACTTTCCAAAAAACACTAAAATTAACATTGAAAAAAAAAATTATATGTATAAAATAGCCGAGTTATATGTAATCTTTCAACTAGATCTATTGTACTAAGATTAACAGTGTTTTTGCTCTGTACAGAATTATTTAGGTATGAGCCACTTTCTATAAATGACAAACCAATATTTGCCTTCATAAGTTAACATTTGTATGGAGGTTTCTAATGCTGATTAAAAAGTTAACATTTTTATGAAAGCGTCTAATACAAATGAATGTAATGATAGATTTGTGTTTCTCTAATGATTAGGTTCACATTCCAATGTCATACTAATCTTAACATGTTTCCAATGCAAATAAATCATTTCCCCCATCGCCAAACACTCCTCAAATGACCAGAAAGAACTATTGAAAGGATCAAGTATTTCATATAGTGCACTTCTCTCAGTACCTCAATGTCTTTCCAAAGTCTTGTGTCAGGCTTTATCTGTTCAGCTTGAGTAGAAAACCATCTCTTGCCTTGACAATTTCCTTCACTTCATGCTCCAACTGACAAAAGACAGTAGTCAATGGTTACAAAGCTTCTATCAACTCACTCTGTCTGCTAAAAAAGGCTAGTACACGTTATTTCTCCCACCAAACAAACTTGGATCAAGTGGAAATTTGGCACACTTATTTCTTGTACATGACAAAACAAGAATCAAGTGATGTTTTGATTTTAGGCACATCGGCACAATTTAGGCCATGTCGTGCCTGCAGTCCCTTAAGGACTACTCTCTCTCTCTCTACACAACAAGGGCCAAATTCTATACAGTCATATCATTTAAATCAAGGTCTATTCACAGTTAAAATAGTAAAGGTAGTAAAAATTTAATTATTTGGTAAAAATCTAATGTAAATGGTACATGTTCACAAATTCATAAATCAGATCTTCGTAGATAACCCCACTTCCCGGATAAAGCCCAGGTACCTTCACATGGTCGACATTATCAAATAGTGTTTTTAAGTTAGTGGGTCTGAAATATTTCTACCTGACATCCTGGTATCTGGGGCAATCAACGAGGATATGTTCCACGGTGAGGCGAGAGTCACAGTACTCACAAAGTGGGGGCTCGTCTCTTTTCAACACAAAAGAGTGCGTGATCTAGGTGTGGCCAATCCTAAGTCTGGACATGGTCGTGCTACCACGCCTTGTCAGACCCTTAGATCTGGGCCGCCACCTGACATCCACCACAATCTGCCTGAGTTTATTGAGAGTCTCAGCCTCCCATCGGTTCTGCCACTCTCGATAGGTGGCAGAGGCAATACTTTGTCTCAGGTCCGAGCAGGGAATTTGTGTTCCTGACACCGCATGATTTAGGGCTCTCTTTGTTTCTCTGTCTGCGGCTTCGTTTCCCTCAATGCCAACATGGAAGGGGACCCAGATGAAGGTGGCATCCCAACGGTCGGCTGTTATTTGGTCCAACAGCTTCAGGCTATCATGTATCAATGGGATGTCAGTCTTCATCCGCCCCAAAGCTTGCAAGGCAGATTTGGAGTCGGAGCAGATTATAAATTTCCTCCTTTCTGATGCTTTAACGGCCATAAGTGCAAGCGATATTGCATGCAATTCGGCTGTAAAGATGGAGCAGCCAACTATGAGTCTACGGGAGATTGTTTTTGTTCCGAAAGGAGCAGGCACACGCGACCTTTCCATCCATTTTGGATCCGTCTGTGTAGATGGTGCCACAATCTCCGTAGCTCTCCTGCAGTTCCCTAAAGTGGACTTGTAGTATGCTTGGGTCTGTATTTTCTTTTTTGAAATTAAGGAGGGATAAATTTAATTTGGGTTTATTCATTAGTCAAGGAGGATTCTGAGGGGTTTCTATTTTAGAGATTTGATCAATGGGTGGGGTTAAATTTTGGATGGGTTCTCTCATTCGAAGGCCTAACAGCTGTATGACGTTAGGCCTTCGATTGTATAATTCTATCTCTGTGGGGTTAAATATGGAGTCGAAAGCAGGGTTCGTGGGGTTGGAGTTTAGCTTGACTAAATACTGCATTGCAAGCTTTTTCATTCTTATATCCATGGGGAGTTCTCCAGCCTCCACATGGAGACTTGGAATAGGTGATGTACGATACGCGCCGAGACAGAGACGCAGGGCAGCATTTTGTATTGGTTCCAGTATTTTTAGGTACGACTTCCTTGCTGCTCCATATATTATGGATCCGTAGTCTAGCTTGGATCGAATTAGACTCCGATATAGCAGCAGCAAGGTATCTCTGTCAGCTCCCCAGTCCGTATGGCTGAGTACTCTAAGTATGTGTAATGACGTTTGGCATTTCTTCTTAAGTTCCTTAATGTGGGGGAGAAAATTAAATTTGGAATCTAAGGTGAGACCTAAAGATTTTGTAGTTTTCACGACAGGGATCTTTTTTTTGTGTATAAATAGTTCAGGGTCTGGGTGGAGTCCCCTTAGATTATAAAAAAGCATACTAACTGTTTTGGAGTCCGAAAATTTAAAACCATTATCGTTTGCCCAACCCTGAATTTTGTTTAAACATAACTGTAATTTTCTTTCTAAGGTGTTCATGTTTTTCCCATAAGAAAAAATGACAAAAGTCATCAACATACAAAGAGCACTCTATGCCAGGGAACAGCGCATTTATGATGCTATTTATTTTAATGTTGAACAGGGTGTCTGACAGAATGCTGCCCTGGGGTACCCCCATTTCCTGGTCATGAGTCTCAGAAGCGGAGTGGCCCACTCAAACCTGAAATTTTTTATCTTTCAGGGATTCCCCCACAAAACGGGGAAGGTGTCCTTTAAGCACCATAAGCCCCAGGTCACGTAGAATGCCATGTTTCCAGGTTGTGTCATAGGCCTTTTCTATATCGAAGAATACAGCTACTAGATGTTCTTTTCTGAGTAATGCATTTTTAATGTAAGCTTCCAACCTTACCAGGTGGTCAGTTGTTGTCCGCTTCTGCCGGAATTCACACTGGTAGTTGGAGATCACTTTATTCCTCTCCAGGTACCAGACCAGTCTACTGTTAATCATTCTTTCCATGGTTTAGCAGATGCAGCTTGTTAGTGCTATTCGTCGATAGTTAGCTGGGTCAGAGCCGTCTCTTCCCGGTTTAGGTATTGGTATTATTGTGGCTTTCCTCCAGCTGTTTGGGAAAGCGCCTGTTTGCCACACACAGTTATAGACCCCAGCAGGACTGCCAATGAGGGTTCGGGAAGGTGCTTGAGGAACTGTTAATGGATTTTATCTTCTCCAGGCGCTGTGTCATGGAACTTGTCCAGCGATTCCCTCAGTTCCTCAAGCGAGAATGGTTTGTTGTAGTCTTTATTGTTCTCTGACCTGAAATCAATGGGTTTCTTTCCTCCCTGGTTTTGACTTTTTGGAACTCTGGCGTGTAGTGTGCAGCATCTTTTTTGGAATTGTTCCCACTCGGCCTTATTCAGTTTCACTTCCCCGGAGATCATTGCTAACTGACCATTTAAAGTCGTCCATAGGTCCAGGGACGCATACGGTGAGATCAATGCATGTGAGAGATCCAGTTCCTGGGTGCAAGTAGGTCGGTGATGCATCATTAAGTATGCATAAATCATGTTGGGGGCCGATATCCTCCAGTATACGACCTCTTGTGTCGGTATTGTTGGATCCCCACGTGGTGTTATGGGCATTGAAATCCCCAAGGATTATATAAGGCTGGGGGAGTTGTTTTAATAGGTCCTCCATGTCTGTTTGGTTTAATGGGGCGCATGGTGGTAGATACAGACTGCAGCAAGTGATAACCCTGTGAAGGGTTATCCTAGCTGCTACGGCCTGTAGTGTGCTCTGTAGTTCTACCCTCTCATGGGGGATGCTGTCCTTTACAAGAACACAGACTCGACCTGATACTCTCTCTGCATCCTCAATATTCTTGCTGTAAGCACTGTAGCTTCGGAAACTGGTGCTATCTTTCAGAAATGTTTCCTGTAAAATGTTTCCAGATGTCTCTGGGTTCTCCCGGAGTATTGGTTTTGACATGCTGCTCAGTCTCCATGCTCTCATCAGCGAGCACCTGTTCTTTAGCATGACAACAGGGCTTTCTTGTTTCTTCGGAGGTAAGTTCTTTGGCAGTGTTTTCTTCTGAGTTGGAGGAGGAGGAGGGGGGGTGGGGTCAATGTGTCCGTTTGTGTGGCTATGGATCTTCCTATCTTAGCAACAGCCTGGGCGTAGGTCTTTGTCAAGCCAAATTGGCCCTTGGGTAGGGCCAATACAGCCGATTTCGCCTGGCTGAAGGTACATCCATTTCTTGCATTGTACTCCTGCGCGGCAACCTCCTGTTTCCACACAGGGCAGTCCTTGGAGTAGGCTGAATAGCCAGCGTGACAGTTTGGGCATTTGAACTGGGCTGTGCAGACCTTGTCCTCTTGACCCTCTCCAGCACATCTGGCACACACAGTGTTCCTCTTGCAGACAGCCGCGCCGTGTCCATAACCCTGGCACTTGAAGCACCTCATGGGGTTAGGTATGTAGGGCCTTACTTAAACTCGTAGGTATCCTGCCTTCACATACTCTGGCGGTGTCCTAGTTCCGAATGTGAGGATAATAGTGGCGGTTTTGACCTCCTCACCATCCCTGCGTCTGGTAATGCGCCGGGCATGGGAGACTCCTTTAATGCCCCCCACTATTTCCTTCTCGGAACATTCCAGTAGGTCCCTAGAGCTGATAACACCTCTGCTGGTGTTCAGACTCTTATGTGGCATGACTTCCACTTGGAGATCACAGAGTCTTCTGCATCTTAAAAGCCCATCAGAATGTGTCTTACTATCTACTTCTACAAGAAGTTCCATTGACTTGTGTAGCTAAGACACACTCTTGGGCTCTCCCACTACTGGCATGAGTCCCTTATAGATAATAAAAGGGCTCAGCTTTGTCAGGCTTTTCCCCTCCTCTGTGCACCTGACCACCAAAATTGATGGCCAGGTAGTACAGCTTTTTGTGGCCTCCTCCTTTTTTGCCTCAATACGGCGTCTCTTGCCCATACTTAAATCTGGGGCAAGTAGTTTATTGTTGTTTTTTTTGTCCATATATATTCTTGTTAGTTCGGCACCTGTGCTCCCCACCCGCCATCGAGTCCAAAAAGGGACGGGCCATTCGGAAGTCCAGAATGAGCCCGCCAGGGCTACACAGGTGCTATACTTAGTCAGCTGCTGCATCGGACATGTGTCCGATATAGCAGCTCCCTGATTGACCCTCCAGCCACCGCCCTCCAGCATCTTGCTGGAGGTCTTCGACCTATGCTGGTAGCTCGGCATGACCAGCCGGTTGACCCAGAGCGTACCATCTGGGCCTCAGGTCTAGGGGAACTTGGAGCCAAAGTATTGTGTTGTGGTGGTTTATCCTCAGATAGCCACCACTCAAACATAAGGATCTCTTTATCCCCCATTACCCGTCGCTGTCCACGACAAACGGACTGGTCTAGGACGTAGTGAGATTTTAGAGATAAGGAGATAGAGTGGTGACCAATGAAGGCAGACAGAGGAAAAGAGGAGGCAGACACAATGATAGAAAAGAAGTAGGGCACTTTTGAGCTCCAAAAGTGCTAAGGAAAGAGGAGCGCAGTTTAACGTCATGTCTCGGGACGCACAAGAATCAATATAATGAATTAACCATTGAGTTAATTTAACTTTTGGTAATTAATTATTTTGTTTGGTATAAAACAAGGCAAAGAGTTCGAATTCAGGTCGTTCCCTCAATTCAATTTTTTTTAATGCTTCTCATAAGCGATCACGGTTACATTCACACAGATACCCCCCTTCTCCCACCACCTTCCCCCCCCCCCCCCCCATTTTTCCAAACTGGTCCAGCCAAGTGATAGGATTATAGCGCATAGAGAAAGTTAACATCATGAAAGTGTGCTAAACAAATAAAAAATATTTCTAATCGCACAGATTTATTATTGTTAGTCTAGGACTCTAGATCTATTACAAATTAATTTGCAACTTAATTTTCCAACTCAAATCCCCCTTGGCTGTGCTAGGGCAAGTGATTATTTAGTATTAAAATTTTACCTAAAATAAACAAAATTAAAGCAAAAGATCAGTCACTAAACTTCGACCCCAAAGTTGTACAATTTGCCTTTGAACTCAGAGATCAAGACATCTCAAAGGGAACTAATTTAACCTATACACAAATGTCAAGTACAATTTTTCCCTTGTTCGATACCAAACAAAATAACTAATTACCGAAAGTTAGTTAACTAATTGGTTAATTTGTTTTTATTGATTTCTTGTTTTGTCATGTACAAGGTATAAATGTGAGATCCGAGATTGGGTGTTGAAGAAATAATGTGTACAAACTTGTTACCAGACAGACAGAGTGAGTTGTAACAACCAACAAAAAACGTATTTATCCTCCTAGATGTAAGTTACCTCCTCCAGACGTTTCTTGTACATCTTGATTTGTTCTAGGCAACAAGTGAAAAGTGAAATGTATCAATAGATAAGTATGTTTACAATGTATCTACTTTTTGTAGATAACATACACACAGTAACAGACACGACAATATTACTGAGCATTGTAGTTAGACACATAGTGTACTAACATGCACAGATAGGACAGTAAGGCTTTAATTGTACTAAGATACACAGATAGGACAGTAAGGCTTTAATTGTACTAACATACCCAGATACGACAGCGTAGCACAGATTGTACTAACACACCGAGATACGACAGTATAGCATAGATTGTACTAACATACACAGATACGACAGTATAGTATAGATTGTACTAACACACACAGATAAGACAGTATAGCATAGAGTGTACTAACATTCACATATATGACAGTATAGATTGTACTAACATTCACATAGTAATGACAGTATATTTATAGCAACATTGTTAGGTTAGAAAATGTGTAATCTATGGAAAGGAAGTCACAGAAAACTGTTCAATAGCTACAATACAGACCTAGTCAAGCAACTTACCTTTAGTCATAGCCTCTCTATCATTTAACTCCTGCAAGCGATTTTGTCGACTGATTAGGAAATAAAACCATTGGTTATAGCTGACGAGTATTCCATATAGAAAGATGAAAGGAATTTTATGTTCTAT
Organism: Biomphalaria pfeifferi; assembly: GCA_030265305.1. Classification (NCBI taxonomy): domain Eukaryota; kingdom Metazoa; phylum Mollusca; class Gastropoda; family Planorbidae; genus Biomphalaria; species Biomphalaria pfeifferi. Next base: position 6,032,049 of record JASAOG010000020.1, on the reverse strand, counting down.
GAGGACAGAAGAAACGTGAGAGATGCATTGAAATTACCTAGAAGGGGGCTCGAGGTTCGACACCCGACTCGGGCAGAGTTGTGTTTACTGAGCGCCTAAAGGCAGCACGGAAAACCAACTCCTAGATACCCCCTCCCCCCCCCCCCATCCCAATGGTCCACAGATGAGATTGGACTAAAAAGCGCTCTGAGCATGCTATGAGCATGAAAGTAACGCAATATAAAAGCTATAATAATCTATATAGGCGATACTGTAACTCACATACCGGTGACACTATAACTCACAAATAGGCGACACTATCTCACATATAAACGACTATAATTCACATATAGGTGAAACTATAATTTACATATAGTTGACACTATAACTCACATAACACTGACACAATTCACATATACTGGGCACTAACTCACATATAGGTGACACTATAAATCACATACAGGTTACACTATTCTGCATTTGTTTTAAGAAGCGCACAACTTTTTATTAATTTTGTAGGAACGTACTTACTCAGATAAAACAGAGAGTCTCTCAGGCTTACTGAAACAGAAAAAGGTTCTCACTTTATTGACAAGGTTAGGTCAAAATCAAACCCTAGCTCAATGTATAGATGTATAGGACAAACAGCAAGAGAGTGTTCACAGACAGAGATGGTTGGAGAGACAACAAGTAGCTACTTACTCCACAGCACCTGATGCTGCATTCTCATCTCTACAACAAACAACAGAAATACATTGAATGTCATTACATCGCTACAAAGTTCTACACAGATAACAGTAGTGGGAATATTGCCGTAAGTACACATGAAAACTTAATATAATACATTTGTCAATAGAATGTCTAAATAAATAGTCTTTACAATGCACTAGTGCGTAGTTCAACTCCAACATATAGACGTCTGATTAAAAGATACTAGTGTACACTATAAACTACCACAGAGAGATAATATATGTATATATATATTTATTGATTTTTAGTTTACTTACAAGTCAGTAGGAGGTTGAAAGCTGTGAAACAAAAAAAAAAGTGGTTGCTATCATAACAAGTCCTTAGTCCAGTGATGGAAAAACTAACGTATCTCTAGTTGAATATACTCACTCAGTTGTGGAAATCACGCCTAAGCCCAAGTCACCCATGCTGTAGATGACAAGAGACATAATGGAATGACTCGGCTCAAAGTAAGAAACAAAACAAAATACAAAGAATCCTCGACAGACTCGCGAACCACTCTGCTAGTTAGGTACCTACAACTGGAGAAGATTGTATGAATATAGATTGTTTCTTTCCTTTTTGAGCGACGACCTATAAAGGAGACCGATCCAGCTTATGCCACAATTCAATGAAGTGCAATTTCTTTCCCTTGTTCGAGATACCAAACAAAATAATTGAATACCTATAGTTTATTTTGGTTGACGCCTAGTCAAGAAATAAGTGGGCACATTTTCAGCTTCATCTGAGATTGGGTGTCGCGTGTTCAGGTAGACCGACAGAGTGAGTTGATATAAAGTTTGTAATAGATATAGATATATTGTTACGAATCTCACTATCCAGGCTCTCTACAAACTGCACCACACGACACCACCAACTTAAAGAGCTTGACAACTCAGGGCTCCAAAATAAAGTAACACTTTTAATGTTCAATAAATCACAGCCAATACTGTACAATTGGCAATACGTAACACAGAATGTACAAAAGCTTCACACTACGACGTATCAACTCTACGCCTCTTCCTAGACTTGCACTTGATTCTTTGCTCCGGGCCGACTTCACCTAGACTGGTTCTTCGACACGTTCTTGTGAAGTGGCGAGGTAACGTGAAGCGACTTCACTCTGACACCATCGCTCTTATATAGGGCCCCTACTGGCCTTCTAGAACCAGACGGAACATCACTCGACCCTTCTGATAAATCACATGACCACATCCCCAGTGAGCCCCTGAACTCTACTCACACTAGATTTTTCTACAAACTTCGACAGTCATCGCAGTTAACCGTCTTGGCTCGTCACGGTTGACCGCTCGTCTAGCGCTGGCCTGTGGCGATTTGCGTCGGTTGACTACACACATACCACTACCCCCATCTGTGTCACCACAAGGTTTATACTATATATATATATATATATATATATATATATATATATATACCCCCCCCCCAATGAAATCCCCCCCGGGAGGGGGGAGTCGGAATTTAGTGACTGATTTTTTGCTTTTTGTTTATTTTAGGAGATATTTTAATACTAAACTTTCAGTTGCCCCAGCGGAGCCATAGGTGTTTTGAGTTTAACCCCCCCCCCCTCACCAGGGGCTTTTGCAGTTAAACCCAAATTACAAGAGCATAGCTGAGGGGGGTTTTAATTAAAAAAAAACAAACTCCGCAATTTAAGATAAAACACTCCTCATCAATATAAGACTATCCATACATCAGACACCAGATTATATGAGCGTTTTTTTTGTTTAAAACCCCCTTCAGCGGAGATTGAAGCTAAAAAATGCCTGTTCAAAATTTTAATTAAAAAAAGCAAATTACGCACTGAAAATGTTATGAGTGCTAGAGCAAATGATGGTTTAGTATTAAAAACTCCCCTAAAATAAATAGAACCCCTCCCCAAACCGCCCCCCCCTCGGCTACGCCCATGGTTGTTGGTGTTGTACTAGTGGTTTCCCTTTGTTTAGGGCAAGTAAGCAGATTTTTTAAATTATGCTTGATTTATATGTATGCGCGTTGTCGCTAAGGTTTTTTTTTTTAGCGGCATAACTAGATCTCTGCTCTATTCAATGTTGCAGTGTGCTCGGTCTTAGGTAGGTTTAAGCCAATCCCTAGTGTAGAAGTTCTGCTCATTTAGTTGGTAGATGTTCCTGGGCCGCGTGGACGTACTTTTAGTATGTCATGTGAGATAGGTTATTTCTTCCTACAGTAAAACATGATTCCCTAACGTGACCTATCCGAATACCCAGTGGACGTACTTTTAGTATGTCATGTGAGATAGGTTATTTCTTCCTACAGTAAAACATGATTCCCTAACGTGACCTATCCGAATACCCATTATTCATCTTTATAGTTCATTATTAAATGTTTACTTGGAGTGTTGACTATTAATTTAAAAATAGAAGATATTTTATTTTGGAATTCAATTTGTCTTGCATTCATTTATGACAGCATTAACCTGGCGAGGTGGGGGGGGGGGGGGGAAACTTGTTAAGTCATCCCTTAGCTAAACCTTAAATCTCACCTTGACAATAGACATCCTAGTTTGTCCAATAGTTTCCCAGTTATATGTTCAACCATAAATGAATAATATAAATGTAGGGTGTATTTTTTAAATTCTCTATGATGCTATATCAAATTGTAGATTGTATTCCATTAAAAAACACTCTACTTACTATTTCCTCCTGTGAAAAGAAGAGGAGAATTGGTTGAAAACAAGTAAAACAGTGAGTATATGTTGTAATGAGTACATGACACACAGTGAGTACATGTTGTCGTGAGCACATGTCACACAGTGAGTACATGTTGTCGTAAACACATGTCACACAGTGAGTATATGTTGTCGGGAGCACATGTCACACAAAAAAAGTATGTTGTCGTGAGCACATGTCACACAGTGAGTATATGTTGTAATGAGTACATGTCACACAGTGAGTATATGTTGTCGTGAGCACATGTCACACAGTGAGTGTATTTTGTCGTGAGTACATGTCACATAGTGAGTATATGTTGTCGTGAGCACATGTCACAAAATGAGTGTATGTTGTCGTGAGCACAAGTCACAGTGAGTGTATGTTGTCATGAGCACATGTCACACAGTGAGTATATGTTGTCGTGAGCACATGTCACAAAGTGAGTGAATGTTGTCGTGAGCACATGTCACACAGTGAGTGTATGTTGTCGTGAGCACATGTCACACAGTGAGTGTATGTTGTAATAAGCACGTGTCACCCAGTGAGTGTATGTTGTAATGAGCATATGTCACACAGTGAGTGTATGTTGTTGTGAGCACATGTCACACAGCGAGTGTATGTTGTTGTGAGCACATGTCACACAGTGAGTGTATGTTGTAATGAGCACATGTCACTCACAAAGTGTATGTTGTAATGAGCACATGTCACACAGTGAATGTATGTTGTAATGAGCACATGTCACACAGTGAGTGTATGTTGTAATGAGCACATGTCACACAATGAGTGTATGTTTTAATGAGCACATGTCACACAGTGAGTGTATGTTGTAATGTGCCCATGTCACACAATGAGTGTATATTGGAATGAGCACATGTCACACAGTGAGTGTATGTTGTAATGAGCACATGTCACACAATGAGTGTATGTTTTAATGAGCACATGTCACACAGTGAGGGTATGTTGTAATGTGCCCATGTCACAAAATGAGTGTATATTGTCGTGAGCACAAGTCACAGTGAGTGTATGTTGTCATGAGCACATGTCACACAGTGACAGTATTTTGTCGGGAGCACATGTCACACAGTGAGTATATGTTGTCGTGAGCACATGTCACAAAGTGAGTGAATGTTGTCGTGAGCACATGTCACACAGTGAGTGTATGTTGTCGTGAGCACATGTCACACAGTGAGTGTATGTTTTAATGAGCACATGTCACACAGTGAGTGTATGTTGTAATGTGCCCATGTCACACAATGAGTGTATATTGGAATGAGCACATGTCACACAGTGAATGAATGAATGAATGTTGTAATGAGCACATGTCACACAATGAATGAATGAATGAATGTTGTAATGAGCACATGTCACACAATGAGTGTATGTTGTAACGAGCACATGTCACACAATGAATGAATGTTGTAATGAGCACATGTCACAGTGAGTGTATGTTGTAATGAGCACATGTCACACAATGAATGAATGTTGTAATGAGCACATGTCACACAGTGAGTGTATGTTGTAATGAGCACATGTCACACAATGAGTGTATGTTTTAATGAGCACATGTCACACAGTGAGTGTATGTTGTAATGTGCCCATGTCACACAATGAGTGTATATTGGAATGAGCACATGTCACACAGTGAGTGTATGTTGTAATGAGCACATGTCACACAATGAATGAATGAATGAATGTTGTAATGAGCACATGTCAAATAATGAGTGTATGTTGTAACGAGCACAAGTCACACAATGAATGAATGTTGTAATGAGCACATGTCACACAGTGAGTGTATGTTGTAATGAGCACATGTCACACAATGAATGAATGTTGTAATGAGCACATGTCACACAATGAATGTATGTTGTAATGAGCACATGTTTCACAGTGAGGGAATGTTGTAATGAGCACATGTCACACAGTGAGTGTATGTTGTAATGAGCACATGTCACACAATGAGTGTATGTTGTAATGAGCACATGTCACACAGTGAGTGTATGTTGTAATGTGCCCATGTCACACAATGTGTGTATATTGGAATGAGCACATGTCACACAGTGAGTGTATGTTGTAATGAGCACATGTCACACAATGAATGAATGAATGAATGTTGTAATGAGCACATGTCACACAATGAATGTATGTTGTAACGAGCACACAGTGAGTGTATGTTGTAATGAGCACATGTCACACAGTGAGTGTATGTTGTAATGAGCACATGTCACTCACAAAGTGTATGTTGTAATGAGCACATGTCACACAGTGAATGTATGTTGTAATGAGCACATGTCACACAGTGAGTGTATGTTGTAATGAGCACATGTCACACAATGAGTGTATGTTTTAATGAGCACATGTCACACAGTGAGTGTATGTTGTAATGTGCCCATGTCACACAATGAGTGTATATTGGAATGAGCACATGTCACACAGTGAGTGTATGTTGTAATGAGCACATGTCACACAATGAGTGTATGTTTTAATGAGCACATGTCACACAGTGAGTGTATGTTGTAATGTGCATATGTCACACAGTGAGTGTATGTTGTTGTGAGCACATGTCACACAGTGAGTGTATGTTGTAATGAGCACATGTCACACAATGAGTGTATGTTGTAATGAGCACATGTCACACAGTGAGTGTATGTTGTAATGTGCCCATGTCACACAATGTGTGTATATTGGAATGAGTACATGTCACACAGTCAGTGTATGTTGTAATGAGCACATGTCACACAATGAATGAATGAATGAATGTTGTAATGAGCACATGTCACACAATGAATGTATGTTGTAACGAGCACATGTCACACAATGAATGAATGTTGTAATGAGCACATGTCACACAGTGAGTGTATGTTGTAATGAGCACATGTCACACAATGAATGTATGTTGTAATGAGCACATGTCACACAATGAGTGTATGTTGTAATGAGCACATGTCACACAATGAGTGTATGTTGGCTCTTAACTTAGCCTACAAAGGAATAAAAAAGATTTTAAAAAAAGCATAAGAAATATAGAAACAGAAAGAAAACTAAAATAGGAAGGTTTGAAGTTCTCAACCTCGATCATAGTGCTTAAAGTTACTAGAACTCTAATGTGTAACATATTTAAGTCATATGTCAGTCATTAAAATTGGTCTGAATTTAGTCTTTGTTTAAATAAAGTATAGCAATGTCTTTGACCTCCTTGATGGTCTAAGTGTATTCAAACACTGAGTTAGCTCTCCCTATGCAACTAAATCAAAGCACTGTGTTGAGCAAGTCTTTAAGTGCATTTCTATTTGCAAAGCGAGAGTGTATCTTGAGATCCAGGATAAGAAATCATTGGAATGCTATTAGAGTTATGAAGATAGTCACTATGAAGATAATGTTCAAAACTAAATGTTATGATCATGAATACTTACAATCTCTTTCTCTTCCTGGAAACAAGACAAACAAAGAAGAAAAATTATCAAAACAAGGTAACATTTTTACAGTCGTTTAGTCATAGACTATAACCTTAACAACAAAAGGCACTTTTCCAAAGCTAATTTTAATATTTTTCTTCTATTCAGACTAATATCACGTTCTGTGTAGACAGTTACTACAAGCAGGCACACCTCACTAAACAATCTAGTTTACACAAAGCTTTATAGAGCTGGCAAGAATAAGAAGAGATTCTCTAATTGCATCCCCTGTACTTTTCCATATGAATTGTCTAAGCTAATGACATGTACAAGAAGTACAGACAACAAGAGTCACTTACACTTTTCCTTGGTACTGTAATGGACGCATGGTGTAGTTCTCCCTGTGATAGAATGAAATAATGTCACTACAGAAAGCTGACACAAGAAATGAACTGAAACTATGACAAGCTACACTAGACACTTACAACACTCTCAGTGGTCCACAATGCCAATGTCGCCGTACGGCAGAGTTATGTATCCGTATACTGCGGACAAAGAGAATAGTCAACAACACAAAATGCTGGGGTGTTTCAAAAAAACAACATAGATCTAATTACAGCTGCAATAACTCGATCACATCTCTATTGTATACAGCTTACGTCTAGAGTCCATCTATTAATCTCTTTACTGTTACTCCTAAATAAATCCAATAATTGGCTAGTTGGGAAGGTTACAAACGAAACGATTGAACGCTACAAACTGGGTCACCTGTTTAGTCTGTACACATGAAGGTCTAGAAACAGGAATATAAAGCAAAGAAAGACAGTTGATCCAGCTATCAAGGGCGCTAAGATGGAACTCTGCCTAGAAAGAAGAAATGTTTGTAACAGTCTTATTAAACAGCTACGTACCTATAGAAATATAACATTTATAGACATGTAGATAGAAACATCTTCTATATATATAATTCTCTTCTTCGCTCAAGAGTTTGGACGAGAAGAAGAAAGGAAAGATCAATCTTTTATTTCTGCGAGTTACCCCACAAACTTTACGAGCCTTGCGTGTAGCGCAAAAAAATTCTATTTCCTACATAGATCACGCTGGGAAGCGTGGTCGAGAGGCTAAGTGCGCTTGGCTTGGACGCATGTCGAAGTAGGGGGCTCGAGGTTCGACACCCGACTCGGGCAGAGTTGTGTTACTGAGCGCCGATAGGCAAACTCCTAGATACCCTCTCCCCCCCACAAAAGCACTCTGAGCATGCTATAAGCATGAAAGTAGCGCTATATAAAAGCTATAATAATAATAAATTAAAAAAAAGAATTAACTCTTTCTTTCCTAAACAACGATACCATCGTTGATTTTGACCTCATTAAATTAAATAAAGTTTACTTTTTAAACTTGACTTTGAATTATATAAAAAGAACATTCTATACCAAAAACAACAGTTTCTGATAACAAACAATGAAGCTATTGAAGCCCAATCATAACAGGGTAGTGAGATAGTATGAGCAAAATGAAAAATTCCTTCCAAAACGCGGAAAAATAATTACGGAGACAAATATTTCAATCTATCTAGGAGAATTGTTTAACTTAAGTAATTCTTCATTGGTTTGAGGCGCGAGAAGCTTCTTTCACCAGATTCCAAAATTACTGGATAATGCCGTTTTTTTTTATCGCGCGTAGGATTGGCATTTTTCTTATTGAATGACACCCCAAAATGACAAGTTTTGTCTATATATTTCAGAAGATTCGTATGAGTTTTCTAAAGATTTTAATAATTTCCGAATATTTTCAAAACTGTTTTGTATATTTTGCAATTTCAGGAGATTTCCAGGAGCTCCTGGTAAATTGACAGGAGGCCGCGTAAAATTTGTTATAAGTTATACAATACTTTAATTTAATAATTTATACACCTAGATTTAGCGCGGGTTCTATGATAGTTTGGGGCCCACTGCGGTCGCATAAGTGCGGAGCCCACTGCGGTCACCTAGAACGGCCTTGCAAAATAGCGGCGTATGCTACGCCGCCGGTCGACTAGTACTGAATATTTAGATATCAAATTCTAACATTCACATGTATCTATACAAACCAAAGAGGTGATTATGGGTCGGGCCTAAAACCGAATGGTGACAAATGTTTCGTGTAGCTACTTTGAATCTCTGAGTTGTTCCCCCTCTCCTCACAAGTGTACAATACAAACCCATCATAACACAGATTGACTCTTTAATCACTTTGAACACATTGACCTAGATGTGTGTTGTCCAGGCTTAAAGTTAAGCTTATTTGTTTCAAGGTGTTCAAAAAATAATAATTTCAGTAGCATTCTGATTTTGTTTCAATAGCCAATGACTGATTATTGATCTCATGTTCAAGTAACAGTGATATCAAGTTGTGAACTAGTTTGGGGTGACGGGTTAGATTTAGACGGGTTAGATTTAGACGAGTGTATTTGTTCACTTACATTAAATAGTCCACTTCACAAACGATTGCCTCTTCTGATGTCCATGTGTTATTAATGCATGAACTGGTCAGATTTCCAGAGACATAGTGAAAGTTGTTCAGACAAGAGAACTCGATCGTATTCTTGTCCACACAATCATAAGTGTAGAACTTCTTACTGGGAATACAAATGTTTTATGAGAACTGATAAAGAAATTTTGTTTACTGCCAAATAGTGTGATTTTTAATTATAATAATGGCAACTGTCATGTGAGTATTTTAACACAAGAAAATAAAGTAAAATAAAGTAACATTTTTATAACATAGACAAAAATTATTAAGCGATGTTATTAAAATATTGTTTGTAAATGTATTTATGAGTTCTAGTCGTGTGTGTGTGCGTGTGCACGTGTGTGTGTGTGTGAACTATAAAGTCATGTGTATCCCACCAAAACCTTGTCAAGCATGTTTTCTGCTCTTTCAATACCATTGATTGACCTATCTCTAAACAAGAATCTAATTGTGTTGTTCAAAGGTGGACCTATCTCTGAACAAGAATCTAATTGTGTTGTTCAAAGGTGAACCTATCTCTGAAACCGGAACGTTACATGATTTTGCTGCAAAAAAAGACGTTGAGACATATTCGGGGTTTCTCTACACCCACTATCTCCTGGTAACATTGAAGCTTTTTCATGCGTCTCTAAACAACCCGTGGCTTCTAGTGGAGACATGGAAATACCTGCAGAGGATATGGTTCCGGTTGCTTGAAGAGCAGATGAAAATCCTATCAAAGCTGGACAAAAATCATATAGTCTCAGAAGTAGGGCGAAAAGAAATTAAACGTGGGTACTGGGATGAGTGTAATGTAAGTACTTTCTATCTTTTGTGTGATATTTTTAGCGTCTTATACAGCGCAAGACCTGTCAATTCCTTGATGTTGTCTTCCCATTTTTCTTTCCATGCCAAAGAATTGTTCCTGTATGAATTAGGGCTTGTTTCCTATGGTTAGTAGGTTCTTAAATAGTCCTTCAGCTTTTCACCGAATATGTTTGTGTTTGGTATGCATACTCTTCTAATCGCTGATGTAAGGTAGCTTGTATCACAAACTACCTTTATATATAAACGATTGTTTTGAAGTAGTATATTTTATAGGGAGTTACAATAATGATAGATCAAGGGAATGAAAGAGTACACCTAGTGCAATGTGTGGAACATTGTATACGAGACTAAAAGGATTATTGTTCTGAATGAGATCTTCCTATCTTCATAACCCAACATTATTCTAGCTATGGAGTGATAATTCAAATACTAGTAGAGTTACAATTTCAAGCCATTATAATCATATAAAATTATTTGTTAATATAATCTGTAATATTTCTTCACAAGCCAGAAAAATCAACAAAAAAACTTTGGCAAAGTAACAACAAAAAACGTTGTAAAGATGGCGTTACACACAACTTTGAATATAATATATACAACTTATTCATTCACACATGTGTACTCACAAGGCATTAAAGTAAGGACAGCCTGAAATGTTACACTCCATTGAAGAAAGTTGTCATTCTAGAAGAATCAAAAGAAAAAAAAAACACTTCAAAATTGGCTTCATGTCTTATTTCATGATCAACTATTTAGTAAATCAAAGTTATTTCAATGTAAAGCAGACGAAGGTTGCCTGTTGGGATAATTGTTCTGGCTGGTCATTGAGTCACTGTACCAGGGCGAGTCATTTTATCGCTGACTGACGTGAGGCTTTTACCACCTACACATTTACTAAACACCTAATTGATGAGGCTTTCACCATCTCCTGGGTGATGCCAAAGCAAACCATTACACAAACTATCCTTCCATCCCATAGTATTGAGCTACTGCTTCAGGAGTGCCCTGGCCTGTATCAACACATCTCTCCATTCAGATCTCTCATGCTCTTTTCCTCTGCATGCCTGAGCTCGAGTGCTCTGGAAAACTAAAAGCTTGGTTTTTTTTTAGAAATGGGTAGTTCTCCATTATGACCGGTTTTTTCGTAAGTGTTACAACTTTGGGCATCGGAGTAGCCTAGTGTTTTGGGGTTCAACCCCCCTTCCTGAAATGAAATTGATGGGAGGCGGGGGTATTTTGTGACTTTGTTTGCATGATAAACTAAAGCAAACTATAGTCACCAAATTCTATGAGCGTAGCAAAGAGGGGTTTTGAGTTTAAAACTCCGTCCAGAGTATTTAAGTTTGAACACCCTCCAGAGAGGTTTGGGATTAAACCCTTCTCTTCAATAATGCAAACTGCAGTCACCTAATTCTATGAGGGTAGCCAATTAGGGTTTTGAGTTTCCAACAAAAAATCTAAAGCAAACTAAAAATACCAATTTCCATAACCGTAGCAAAGAGGGGTTTTGGCGCTAGCAAAAGGAAAATCAAAACTATAGTTACCATTTTCTACTAGTCGCTGGGCTCTATTATTAAAGTACTGTTATAACTCTGGTGGTGATACGGATAGGGATAATTGTGTATGTCTAGCCAACTGACACATTACATAGGCCAGCGTAAGACGAGCGATGAACCGCGGCGATCGACGAAACGACGACGTTTTGGGGAGGATCTGTGTTGTGTCGGATGTTGTCAAGTGTTCAACGAGAATGGTCGAGTGACGTTCCGTTGGTTTCTAGAACGCTTTCTGGTGACCCTATCTAAAGAGCAAAGGTGCCATAGTCAAGACAGTTCATTTACACGTTTGGCTTGGTTCAGTTCAGTGCGGTTCTGTACGACGCATTATGACGGTTCGGTGCGAGTACGAGATGAAATCTTGATCTTGATCTACAATTAAGTCCGACACAACAAGCCCAGTGTGTGAGGCCAGTCCTAAACACTGGAACCCGACGCAATTTCTGGAGGAAGCGGAGAGTCAAATGGAGTTTGATACGGTGGTACGGTTTTTATAGGTAAAAGATTGGTACAGTCAGTGTTACTTGTTGCCAATTGTATAGTTATGGCTGTGATTTATTTAAGATATTGAAGTGTTATGTTACTCTGGAGCCCTGAGTTGTCAAGTTCTTTGAATTGGCAATGTCGTGTGGTGTAGTTTGCAGAGAGACTGAATAGTGAGAGTCGTTACAACTGGTGTCAGAAGTGGGATTGGATCTACTATGGCCCGTCAGAAGCAACTGGACGAACTTTCAATAAAACAACTGCAGGAAGAACTCCGTGAGCTTGGGCTGAAACCAAGTGGAAACAAAGAAACCTTATAAGCATGCCTCCGTGAAGACCTGGTAAAAGAAGGGGAAAATCTAGACACCTATCTGTTTGAAATAGGACCAACTATGGAAGACATTTTGAATGATTTATGTGCCATGAGTACGATGCGGAACAAGACTTGAAAGGTAGTAGTTTCCTGTGCGACTCAAGTGATGTTGGAGCAGCACTATTGTTGAACATCCAACTACTAGCCGTCCAAGGCCGTGACGAAATAGGCAGTTACAATGGCAACACTGGTGAATATGGTGTTGTCTGCGAATCTGATAGCAAGTCGTTTGAGTGCAACTCCAATGACAAGAAACTCAACCATGACAACAGACCTGAGAAGAAGAAAGAGACAGATAAAGAAACGAAAAAAGCGGCCTATATTTCGACCAAAGCTTTTGCTGATGATGAGCACTTCAATCAGCCAGATAGATCAAGACAACGTGGAGTCCAAGCTTTTGGTGAGGACATTTTAGACATCTGTCAATCTGTCAGTACCGATGAGAGGAACTCAAATTTTGATAACTGCACCCAGGTGTTTGGTACGAACTTTATGTTGCGAGTTTCGTAGGGAGAATGCAAACTTTTAGGAGCCCTTGAACAAGGTGTAGCACTAGCCCCAACAAACGCTTACTTAGATGCTAAGACCAACGAGCGAAGCCCCTGGTGATGATCATAAACACCCATTATTAGTACTAGTGGGTAGTATTACACAGTTAAGTATCTAAGATCTTTATAAAAGGTAAAGCGAGGACAATCATGCATCATCGGCCAAACGGGTATTTGCCCATATAGCCAGTCCGCCCCTGAATAGATCTATAAAAAAATTATTACATTCTTGGTCTAATCTAGATTACATCAAGTCTATAATCTAGAAATAGAATAGAGTCTAGCTCTAAATTAAAGAGAAAAGATAAAAAGAACCACATTCAAACCTTGAGATCTATATCTATAGGGCAGATGATGTAAAGCTCATCTGTTTCTATGGCTGACAATTGAGTAACGATGGTGTCATGTGGGCAGCACAACGACCAACCGACTTTACTTAACCCAACTAATGTCAGGTACCCATTACTGCATTAGAGTTGGTGGTTTCCTAAAAGATTCTAGCTCTAGAAGAACAGATCTAAATCTAGACATAGATTTAGATTCATAAAGATCACCTTTTGGAATCTAAACCTAGACCTTGATTCGTCTAGCAGAATCTAGCTATACACTAGCTTGAACCTAGATCTACATAGATATCTAGATAGATCTAGTCTAGTATAGTTCTAGGTCTATAGATCTATCGATAATTTGGCTGACTGAGACTCTGCAGAGTAGATCTAGACTCTACTTCTAGACATCTAGATTCCATATCTAAATCATCTAGATCTATATTGATCTAATACTAAATAGTAACTAGAGTCTTGATAGTTAAGATAGATCTATATCTATCTAGATTAGATCTATACTGAAAGCTCTATCTAGACTAGTCTATAACTAGACTAGATCTAATCTAGACTCTAGATAATGTAGATCTAGATCTAGTATAACAATCTATACTATCTATAGATCTAGACTCTAGATCTACATCTAATCATTTTGATTTCTATATCTAAATTACTCTAACTCTAAATGAATCTCGACTCTAGACCTTAGTGGCCTTTGCCGCGTTAGCCCTAGACTTTGACCTACGATTTGGAATGTCTGTATTATATAAGATAAGATATAAGATCTCTAGTCTCTAGATATTAAATAGAATGTAGATCTAGATAGATCTATTTATATTCTTGGGCATTAAACAAGCAAATAAAGACAACAATGATAGATTTTTTTTTCTAGATCTAGATTAGATCCTGATCACCAAAGTAAATCTAGCATTAGACTAGTAGATGTAAATCATGTCTTACATTACTTCTGCTACGATAGATAGATTTAGATCTATTTTTGGGCAGATTTTTATGAAATGGATGACTCGACTTTATTGTTATCTTTTTTTTTTTTTTATTTCTTGAGGTTAACTCTGAGTAGATTACTCAATCTAGGCCTCTAATGCTGTACCTTCCTTAAAAATCTAGATCCAACTCACAAACCTTTAGTGATGGGCA